>CM042242.1:0-87500 GCA_023566225.1 Romanogobio albipinnatus
CAAACACAAGTCTCACCCACCTAAGTCCAACCCACCCAAGTCAAACACAAGTCCCACCCAATTCAAACACAAGTCTCACCCACCTAAGTCCCACCCAAGTCAAACACAAGTCCCACCCAAAAAGTCCCACCCAAGTCAAACACAAGTCCCACCCAATTCAAACACAAGTTTCACCCACCTAAGTCCCACCCAACTTGACCTCTATAGGTGCAATAATAGAGGGGGTGCAATACCATATCTCAGCACCTGGTGGCGCTAGAGGTACAGGACCACTCCCAATCGACTGGGCGTGGCAAAATTAGTATATATACCAAATCTCCTCCCTCTAGGACCAAGGGAAGCAAAGTGCACCAGGGGGTGCAATAGCATATCTCGGCACCTGGTGGCGCTAGAGCCACGGAACCAAGTGCAATCGACTGGGCATACTCTAATTAGTATACTCACAAAATTTCAGATCTGTAGCTGCAAAAAAAATGGGGGTGCAATACCATATCTCGGCCCCTGGTGGCGCTAGAGCTCCCAAACCAAGTGCAAACGATCGGGCGCCCTCTAAATAGTATATATACCAAATTTCAGCCTCCTAGGACCTATAGAAACGAAGTGCACCCCCCCCTATAGGGGGGTGCACTTTCGCATTTTACCCTATTACCTAACCCTAACCCTAACCCTAACCCTAACCCTAACCCTAACCCTAACCCTAACCCTAACCCTAACCCTAACCTAACCCTAACCCTAACCCTAACCCTAACCCTAACCCTAACCCTAACCCTAACCCTAACCCTAACCCTAACCCTAACCCTAACCCTAACCCTCCGCCCTGTAAGACCAAAGGGGGCGGAGTTAGAGGGGGGGGCTCAACTGGGGGCTCAACTCCATAACTCAAAAAGGGGAGGAGCTAGAGGGATGGGACCACGCCCAATCGACTGGGCGTGGCCAAATTAGTATACAGGCAAAGTCTCCTCCCCCTAGGACCAAAGGGGGCGGAGTTACTGGGGGGGGCTCAACTCAGGGGGGCTCAACTTCGCAAAAGTGCCTATTACCTAAGTCCAACCCTACCCCAACCCTAAACCTAACCCTAACCCATAACTCAAAAAGGGGAGGGGCTAGAAGGATGGGACCACGCCCAATCGACTGGGCGTGACCAAATTAGTATACAGGCAAAGTCTCCGCCCTGTAAGACCAAAGGGGGCGGAGTTAGAGGGGGGGGCTCAACTGGGGGCTCAACTCCATAACTCAAAAAGGGGAGGAGCTAGAGGGATGGGACCACGCCCAATCGACTGGGCGTGGCCAAATTAGTATACAGGCAAAGTCTCCTCCCCCTAGGACCAAAGGGGGCGGAGTTACTGGGGGGGGCTCAACTCAGGGGGGCTCAACTTCGCAAAAGTGCCTATTACCTAAGTCCAACCCTACCCCAACCCTAAACCTAACCCTAACCCATAACTCAAAAAGGGGAGGGGCTAGAAGGATGGGACCACGCCCAATCGACTGGGCGTGACCAAATTAGTATACAGGCAAAGTCTCCGCCCTGTAAGACCAAAGGGGGCGGAGTTAGAGGGGGGGGCTCAACTGGGGGCTCAACTCCATAACTCAAAAAGGGGAGGAGCTAGAGGGATGGGACCACGCCCAATCGACTGGGCGTGGCCAAATTAGTATACAGGCAAAGTCTCCTCCCCCTAGGACCAAAGGGGGCGGAGTTACTGGGGGGGGCTCAACTCAGGGGGGCTCAACTTCGCAAAAGTGCCTATTACCTAAGTCCAACCCTACCCCAACCCTAAACCTAACCCTAACCCATAACTCAAAAAGGGGAGGGGCTAGAAGGATGGGACCACGCCCAATCGACTGGGCGTGACCAAATTAGTATACAGGCAAAGTCTCCGCCCTGTAAGACCAAAGGGGGCGGAGTTAGAGGGGGGGGCTCAACTGGGGGCTCAACTCCATAACTCAAAAAGGGGAGGAGCTAGAGGGATGGGACCACGCCCAATCGACTGGGCGTGGCCAAATTAGTATACAGGCAAAGTCTCCTCCCCCTAGGACCAAAGGGGGCGGAGTTACTGGGGGGGGCTCAACTCAGGGGGGCTCAACTTCGCAAAAGTGCCTATTACCTAAGTCCAACCCTACCCCAACCCTAAACCTAACCCTAACCCATAACTCAAAAAGGGGAGGGGCTAGAAGGATGGGACCACGCCCAATCGACTGGGCGTGACCAAATTAGTATACAGGCAAAGTCTCCGCCCTGTAAGACCAAAGGGGGCGGAGTTAGAGGGGGGGGCTCAACTGGGGGCTCAACTCCATAACTCAAAAAGGGGAGGAGCTAGAGGGATGGGACCACGCCCAATCGACTGGGCGTGGCCAAATTAGTATACAGGCAAAGTCTCCTCCCCCTAGGACCAAAGGGGGCGGAGTTACTGGGGGGGGCTCAACTCAGGGGGGCTCAACTTCGCAAAAGTGCCTATTACCTAACCCTAACCCTAACCCTAACCCTAACCCTAACCCTAACCCTAACCCTAACCCTAACCCTAACCCTAACCCTAACCTAACCCTAACCCTAACCCTAACCCTAACCCTAACCCAACTTCGCAAAAGTGCCTATTACCTAAGTCCAACCCTACCCCAACCCTAAACCTAACCCTAACCCATAACTCAAAAAGGGGAGGGGCTAGAAGGATGGGACCACGCCCAATCGACTGGGCGTGACCAAATTAGTATACAGGCAAAGTCTCCGCCCTGTAAGACCAAAGGGGGCGGAGTTAGAGGGGGGGGCTCAACTGGGGGCTCAACTCCATAACTCAAAAAGGGGAGGAGCTAGAGGGATGGGACCACGCCCAATCGACTGGGCGTGGCCAAATTAGTATACAGGCAAAGTCTCCTCCCCCTAGGACCAAAGGGGGCGGAGTTACTGGGGGGGGCTCAACTCAGGGGGGCTCAACTTCGCAAAAGTGCCTATTACCTAAGTCCAACCCTACCCCAACCCTAAACCTAACCCTAACCCATAACTCAAAAAGGGGAGGGGCTAGAAGGATGGGACCACGCCCAATCGACTGGGCGTGACCAAATTAGTATACAGGCAAAGTCTCCGCCCTGTAAGACCAAAGGGGGCGGAGTTAGAGGGGGGGGCTCAACTGGGGGCTCAACTCCATAACTCAAAAAGGGGAGGAGCTAGAGGGATGGGACCACGCCCAATCGACTGGGCGTGGCCAAATTAGTATACAGGCAAAGTCTCCTCCCCCTAGGACCAAAGGGGGCGGAGTTACTGGGGGGGGCTCAACTCAGGGGGGCTCAACTTCGCAAAAGTGCCTATTACCTAAGTCCAACCCTACCCCAACCCTAAACCTAACCCTAACCCATAACTCAAAAAGGGGAGGGGCTAGAAGGATGGGACCACGCCCAATCGACTGGGCGTGACCAAATTAGTATACAGGCAAAGTCTCCGCCCTGTAAGACCAAAGGGGGCGGAGTTAGAGGGGGGGGCTCAACTGGGGGCTCAACTCCATAACTCAAAAAGGGGAGGAGCTAGAGGGATGGGACCACGCCCAATCGACTGGGCGTGGCCAAATTAGTATACAGGCAAAGTCTCCTCCCCCTAGGACCAAAGGGGGCGGAGTTACTGGGGGGGGCTCAACTCAGGGGGGCTCAACTTCGCAAAAGTGCCTATTACCTAAGTCCAACCCTACCCCAACCCTAAACCTAACCCTAACCCATAACTCAAAAAGGGGAGGGGCTAGAAGGATGGGACCACGCCCAATCGACTGGGCGTGACCAAATTAGTATACAGGCAAAGTCTCCGCCCTGTAAGACCAAAGGGGGCGGAGTTAGAGGGGGGGGCTCAACTGGGGGCTCAACTCCATAACTCAAAAAGGGGAGGAGCTAGAGGGATGGGACCACGCCCAATCGACTGGGCGTGGCCAAATTAGTATACAGGCAAAGTCTCCTCCCCCTAGGACCAAAGGGGGCGGAGTTACTGGGGGGGGCTCAACTCAGGGGGGCTCAACTTCGCAAAAGTGCCTATTACCTAAGTCCAACCCTACCCCAACCCTAAACCTAACCCTAACCCATAACTCAAAAAGGGGAGGGGCTAGAAGGATGGGACCACGCCCAATCGACTGGGCGTGACCAAATTAGTATACAGGCAAAGTCTCCGCCCTGTAAGACCAAAGGGGGCGGAGTTAGAGGGGGGGGCTCAACTGGGGGCTCAACTCCATAACTCAAAAAGGGGAGGAGCTAGAGGGATGGGACCACGCCCAATCGACTGGGCGTGGCCAAATTAGTATACAGGCAAAGTCTCCTCCCCCTAGGACCAAAGGGGGCGGAGTTACTGGGGGGGGCTCAACTCAGGGGGGCTCAACTTCGCAAAAGTGCCTATTACCTAAGTCCAACCCTACCCCAACCCTAAACCTAACCCTAACCCATAACTCAAAAAGGGGAGGGGCTAGAAGGATGGGACCACGCCCAATCGACTGGGCGTGACCAAATTAGTATACAGGCAAAGTCTCCGCCCTGTAAGACCAAAGGGGGCGGAGTTAGAGGGGGGGGCTCAACTGGGGGCTCAACTCCATAACTCAAAAAGGGGAGGAGCTAGAGGGATGGGACCACGCCCAATCGACTGGGCGTGGCCAAATTAGTATACAGGCAAAGTCTCCTCCCCCTAGGACCAAAGGGGGCGGAGTTACTGGGGGGGGCTCAACTCAGGGGGGCTCAACTTCGCAAAAGTGCCTATTACCTAACCCTAACCCTAACCCTAACCCTAACCCTAACCCTAACCCTAACCCTAACCCTAACCCTAACCCTAACCCTAACCTAACCCTAACCCTAACCCTAACCCTAACCCTAACCCAACTTCGCAAAAGTGCCTATTACCTAAGTCCAACCCTACCCCAACCCTAAACCTAACCCTAACCCATAACTCAAAAAGGGGAGGGGCTAGAAGGATGGGACCACGCCCAATCGACTGGGCGTGACCAAATTAGTATACAGGCAAAGTCTCCGCCCTGTAAGACCAAAGGGGGCGGAGTTAGAGGGGGGGGCTCAACTGGGGGCTCAACTCCATAACTCAAAAAGGGGAGGAGCTAGAGGGATGGGACCACGCCCAATCGACTGGGCGTGGCCAAATTAGTATACAGGCAAAGTCTCCTCCCCCTAGGACCAAAGGGGGCGGAGTTACTGGGGGGGGCTCAACTCAGGGGGGCTCAACTTCGCAAAAGTGCCTATTACCTAAGTCCAACCCTACCCCAACCCTAAACCTAACCCTAACCCATAACTCAAAAAGGGGAGGGGCTAGAAGGATGGGACCACGCCCAATCGACTGGGCGTGACCAAATTAGTATACAGGCAAAGTCTCCGCCCTGTAAGACCAAAGGGGGCGGAGTTAGAGGGGGGGGCTCAACTGGGGGCTCAACTCCATAACTCAAAAAGGGGAGGAGCTAGAGGGATGGGACCACGCCCAATCGACTGGGCGTGGCCAAATTAGTATACAGGCAAAGTCTCCTCCCCCTAGGACCAAAGGGGGCGGAGTTACTGGGGGGGGCTCAACTCAGGGGGGCTCAACTTCGCAAAAGTGCCTATTACCTAAGTCCAACCCTACCCCAACCCTAAACCTAACCCTAACCCATAACTCAAAAAGGGGAGGGGCTAGAAGGATGGGACCACGCCCAATCGACTGGGCGTGACCAAATTAGTATACAGGCAAAGTCTCCGCCCTGTAAGACCAAAGGGGGCGGAGTTAGAGGGGGGGGCTCAACTGGGGGCTCAACTCCATAACTCAAAAAGGGGAGGAGCTAGAGGGATGGGACCACGCCCAATCGACTGGGCGTGGCCAAATTAGTATACAGGCAAAGTCTCCTCCCCCTAGGACCAAAGGGGGCGGAGTTACTGGGGGGGGCTCAACTCAGGGGGGCTCAACTTCGCAAAAGTGCCTATTACCTAAGTCCAACCCTACCCCAACCCTAAACCTAACCCTAACCCATAACTCAAAAAGGGGAGGGGCTAGAAGGATGGGACCACGCCCAATCGACTGGGCGTGACCAAATTAGTATACAGGCAAAGTCTCCGCCCTGTAAGACCAAAGGGGGCGGAGTTAGAGGGGGGGGCTCAACTGGGGGCTCAACTCCATAACTCAAAAAGGGGAGGAGCTAGAGGGATGGGACCACGCCCAATCGACTGGGCGTGGCCAAATTAGTATACAGGCAAAGTCTCCTCCCCCTAGGACCAAAGGGGGCGGAGTTACTGGGGGGGGCTCAACTCAGGGGGGCTCAACTTCGCAAAAGTGCCTATTACCTAAGTCCAACCCTACCCCAACCCTAAACCTAACCCTAACCCATAACTCAAAAAGGGGAGGGGCTAGAAGGATGGGACCACGCCCAATCGACTGGGCGTGACCAAATTAGTATACAGGCAAAGTCTCCGCCCTGTAAGACCAAAGGGGGCGGAGTTAGAGGGGGGGGCTCAACTGGGGGCTCAACTCCATAACTCAAAAAGGGGAGGAGCTAGAGGGATGGGACCACGCCCAATCGACTGGGCGTGGCCAAATTAGTATACAGGCAAAGTCTCCTCCCCCTAGGACCAAAGGGGGCGGAGTTACTGGGGGGGGCTCAACTCAGGGGGGCTCAACTTCGCAAAAGTGCCTATTACCTAAGTCCAACCCTACCCCAACCCTAAACCTAACCCTAACCCATAACTCAAAAAGGGGAGGGGCTAGAAGGATGGGACCACGCCCAATCGACTGGGCGTGACCAAATTAGTATACAGGCAAAGTCTCCGCCCTGTAAGACCAAAGGGGGCGGAGTTAGAGGGGGGGGCTCAACTGGGGGCTCAACTCCATAACTCAAAAAGGGGAGGAGCTAGAGGGATGGGACCACGCCCAATCGACTGGGCGTGGCCAAATTAGTATACAGGCAAAGTCTCCTCCCCCTAGGACCAAAGGGGGCGGAGTTACTGGGGGGGGCTCAACTCAGGGGGGCTCAACTTCGCAAAAGTGCCTATTACCTAACCCTAACCCTAACCCTAACCCTAACCCTAACCCTAACCCTAACCCTAACCCTAACCCTAACCCTAACCCTAACCCTAACCCTAACCCTAACCCTAACCTGACCCCTGGACACCTGAACCCTCCCCATCATCTAACCCTAACCACAATAGCCCTGGACCGACCAACACCCCTCATCCCTAAAACTTAACCGTCACAACCCCCTGGAAATCGGACCCCTGGACATCTGACCCCTCCCCATCATCTAACCCTAACCACAATAGCCCTGGACCGACCAACACCCCTCATCCCTAAAACTTAACCGTTACAACCCCCTGTACATTTGACCCCTGGACATCTGACCCCTCCCCATCATCTAACCCTAACCACAATAGCCCTGGACCGACCAACACCCCTCATCCCTAAAACTTAACCGTTACAACCCCCTGTACATTTGACCCCTGGACACCTGAACCCTCTCCATCCCCTAACCCTACTCACAATAGCCCTGGACTGACCAAGAACCCTGGCAAAAAAAACTAACCCTATATAAAATAGCCCTGAGCTCAAACAGCCCGGCTTATCATACCCTGGACATTCATTTATTTATTTATTTATTTATCTAAATAAATGTATATTAGATTATTTTTCACAGGCAGACCCCTGTGTTTTTGCCACTTGGCTTATTTTACAGCCTATGTGGCCCAGGCTGATCTCTTGACCCTTTAAAGCATGCCTGTACATTTACTGGGAGGTGTTAGCAACTTTTTTTGCCACTAGGGGTCATCATTGCACCAGGAGTTGGGATCTTCTCCAGTTTTTGCACTAGATTGGGTATGGAGGATGAAGGAAGGGTGAATAATGTAAATGAATAAAAATAAAATATATAAAATATATATATATATATATATATATATATACAAATAAATAAACGTATTGATTAATACATGCATATACAAATAAATAAATAAATAAAATCATCCATAAAAAGACGTGTAGAGCAACAGGAGAGTCGGTGATGGGACCAATCCTGATCCCACACTGTTTCAAAGCGGTCAGCGGAACGGATGGACAGCGCATAACCATCTTCAGGTCCTCAGGGACCTTTAGATTGGAATTTCGTAAACCCTAACCCTAACCCTAACCCTAACCCCCAGTATTGGACTCTATATCCTAACCCTAACCCTAACCTAACCCTAGAAACATGCAAACTCAACCCCAAGTCCGACCCACCTAAGTCACACCCACCTAAGTCCCACCCAAGTAAAACAAGTCCCACCCACCTAAGTCACACCCAAGAAAAACACAAGTCCCACCCACCTGAGTCCCACCCAAGTCAAACACAAGTCCCACCCACCTAAGTCACACCCAAGAAAAACACAAGTCCCACCCACCTAAGTCCCACCCAAGTCAAACACAAGTCCCACCCAATTCAAACACAAGTCTCACCCAGCTAAGTCCCACCCAAGTCAAACACAAGTCTCACCCACCTAAGTCCCACCCAAGTCAAACACAAGTCCAACCCACCTAAGTCCCACCCAAGTCAAACACAAGTCCCACCCACCTAAGTCACACCCAAGAAAAACACAAGTCCCACCCACCTAAGTCCCACCCAATTCAAACACAAGTCTCACCCACCTAAGTCCAACCCACCCAAGTCAAACACAAGTCCCACCCAATTCAAACACAAGTTTCACCCACCTAAGTCAAACACAAGTCTCACCCACCTAAGTCCCACCCAAGTCAAACACAAGTCCAACCCACCTAAGTCCCACCCAAGTCAAACACAAGTCCAACCCACCTAAGTCCCACCCAAGTCAAACACAAGTCCCACCCAATTCAAACACAAGTCTCACCCACCTAAGTCCAACCCACCCAAGTCAAACACAAGTCCCACCCAATTCAAACACAAGTTTCACCCACCTAAGTCCCACCCAACTTGACCTCTATAGGTGCAATAATAGAGGGGGTGCAATACCATATCTCAGCACCTGGTGGCGCTAGAGGTACAGGACCACTCCCAATCGACTGGGCGTGGCAAAATTAGTATATATACCAAATCTCCTCCCTCTAGGACCAAGGGAAGCAAAGTGCACCAGGGGGTGCAATAGCATATCTCGGCACCTGGTGGCGCTAGAGCCACGGAACCAAGTGCAATCGACTGGGCATACTCTAATTAGTATACTCACAAAATTTCAGATCTGTAGCTGCAAAAAAAATGGGGGTGCAATACCATATCTCGGCCCCTGGTGGCGCTAGAGCTCCCAAACCAAGTGCAAACGATCGGGCGCCCTCTAAATAGTATATATACCAAATTTCAGCCTCCTAAGACCTATAGAAACGAAGTGCACCCCCCCCTATAGGGGGGTGCACTTTCGCATTTTACCCTATTACCTAACCCTAACCCTAACCTAACCCTAACCCTAACCCTAACCCTAACCCTAACCCTAACCCTAACCCTAACCCTAACCCTAACCCTAACCCTAACCCTAACCCTAACCCTAACCCTAACCCCCAGTATTGGACTCTATATCCTAACCCTAACCCTAACCTAACCCTAGAAACATGCAAACTCAACCCCAAGTCCGACCCACCTAAGTCACACCCACCTAAGTCCCACCCAAGTAAAACAAGTCCCACCCACCTAAGTCACACCCAAGAAAAACACAAGTCCCACCCACCTGAGTCCCACCCAAGTCAAACACAAGTCCCACCCACCTAAGTCACACCCAAGAAAAACACAAGTCCCACCCACCTAAGTCCCACCCAAGTCAAACACAAGTCCCACCCAATTCAAACACAAGTCTCACCCAGCTAAGTCCCACCCAAGTCAAACACAAGTCTCACCCACCTAAGTCCCACCCAAGTCAAACACAAGTCCAACCCACCTAAGTCCCACCCAAGTCAAACACAAGTCCCACCCACCTAAGTCACACCCAAGAAAAACACAAGTCCCACCCACCTAAGTCCCACCCAATTCAAACACAAGTCTCACCCACCTAAGTCCAACCCACCCAAGTCAAACACAAGTCCCACCCAATTCAAACACAAGTTTCACCCACCTAAGTCAAACACAAGTCTCACCCACCTAAGTCCCACCCAAGTCAAACACAAGTCCAACCCACCTAAGTCCCACCCAAGTCAAACACAAGTCCAACCCACCTAAGTCCCACCCAAGTCAAACACAAGTCCCACCCAATTCAAACACAAGTCTCACCCACCTAAGTCCAACCCACCCAAGTCAAACACAAGTCCCACCCAATTCAAACACAAGTTTCACCCACCTAAGTCCCACCCAACTTGACCTCTATAGGTGCAATAATAGAGGGGGTGCAATACCATATCTCAGCACCTGGTGGCGCTAGAGGTACAGGACCACTCCCAATCGACTGGGCGTGGCAAAATTAGTATATATACCAAATCTCCTCCCTCTAGGACCAAGGGAAGCAAAGTGCACCAGGGGGTGCAATAGCATATCTCGGCACCTGGTGGCGCTAGAGCCACGGAACCAAGTGCAATCGACTGGGCATACTCTAATTAGTATACTCACAAAATTTCAGATCTGTAGCTGCAAAAAAAATGGGGGTGCAATACCATATCTCGGCCCCTGGTGGCGCTAGAGCTCCCAAACCAAGTGCAAACGATCGGGCGCCCTCTAAATAGTATATATACCAAATTTCAGCCTCCTAAGACCTATAGAAACGAAGTGCACCCCCCCCTATAGGGGGGTGCACTTTCGCATTTTACCCTATTACCTAACCCTAACCCTAACCTAACCCTAACCCTAACCCTAACCCTAACCCTAACCCTAACCCTAACCCTAACCCTAACCCTAACCCTAACCCTAACCCTAACCCTAACCCTAACCCTAACCCCCAGTATTGGACTCTATATCCTAACCCTAACCCTAACCTAACCCTAGAAACATGCAAACTCAACCCCAAGTCCGACCCACCTAAGTCACACCCACCTAAGTCCCACCCAAGTAAAACAAGTCCCACCCACCTAAGTCACACCCAAGAAAAACACAAGTCCCACCCACCTGAGTCCCACCCAAGTCAAACACAAGTCCCACCCACCTAAGTCACACCCAAGAAAAACACAAGTCCCACCCACCTAAGTCCCACCCAAGTCAAACACAAGTCCCACCCAATTCAAACACAAGTCTCACCCAGCTAAGTCCCACCCAAGTCAAACACAAGTCTCACCCACCTAAGTCCCACCCAAGTCAAACACAAGTCCAACCCACCTAAGTCCCACCCAAGTCAAACACAAGTCCCACCCACCTAAGTCACACCCAAGAAAAACACAAGTCCCACCCACCTAAGTCCCACCCAATTCAAACACAAGTCTCACCCACCTAAGTCCAACCCACCCAAGTCAAACACAAGTCCCACCCAATTCAAACACAAGTTTCACCCACCTAAGTCAAACACAAGTCTCACCCACCTAAGTCCCACCCAAGTCAAACACAAGTCCAACCCACCTAAGTCCCACCCAAGTCAAACACAAGTCCAACCCACCTAAGTCCCACCCAAGTCAAACACAAGTCCCACCCAATTCAAACACAAGTCTCACCCACCTAAGTCCAACCCACCCAAGTCAAACACAAGTCCCACCCAATTCAAACACAAGTTTCACCCACCTAAGTCCCACCCAACTTGACCTCTATAGGTGCAATAATAGAGGGGGTGCAATACCATATCTCAGCACCTGGTGGCGCTAGAGGTACAGGACCACTCCCAATCGACTGGGCGTGGCAAAATTAGTATATATACCAAATCTCCTCCCTCTAGGACCAAGGGAAGCAAAGTGCACCAGGGGGTGCAATAGCATATCTCGGCACCTGGTGGCGCTAGAGCCACGGAACCAAGTGCAATCGACTGGGCATACTCTAATTAGTATACTCACAAAATTTCAGATCTGTAGCTGCAAAAAAAATGGGGGTGCAATACCATATCTCGGCCCCTGGTGGCGCTAGAGCTCCCAAACCAAGTGCAAACGATCGGGCGCCCTCTAAATAGTATATATACCAAATTTCAGCCTCCTAAGACCTATAGAAACGAAGTGCACCCCCCCCTATAGGGGGGTGCACTTTCGCATTTTACCCTATTACCTAACCCTAACCCTAACCCTAACCCTAACCCTAACCTAACCCTAACCCTAACCCTAACCCTAACCCTAACCCTAACCCTAACCCTAACCCTAACCTAACCCTAACCCTAACCCTAACCCTAACCCTATTACCTAACCCTAACCTAACCCTAACCCTAACCTAACCCTAACCCTAACCCTAACCCTAACCCTAACCCTATACAAATAAATAAATGTATTGTTAATACATGCATATACAAATAAATAAATAAATAAAATCATCCATAAAAAGACGTGTAGAGCAACAGGAGAGTCGGTGATGGGACCAATCCTGATCCCACACTGTTTCAAAGCGGTCAGCGGAACGGATGGACAGTGCATAACCATCTTCAGGTCCTCAGGGACCTTTAGATTGGAATTTCGTAAACCCTAACCCTAACCCTAACCTAAGTCCCACCCAAGTCAAACACAAGTCCCACCCACCTAAGTCACACCCAAGAAAAACACAAGTCCCACCCACCTAAGTCCCACCCAAGTCAAACACAAGTCCCACCCAATTCAAACACAAGTCTCACCCACCTAAGTCCCAACCCACCCAAGTCAAACACAAGTCCCAACCAAGTCAAACACAAGTCCCACCCACCTAAATCCCAACCAAGTCAAACACAAGTCCCACCCACCTAAGTCCCACCCAAGTCAAACACAAGTCCAACCCACCTAAGTCCCACCCAAGTCAAACACAAGTCCCACCCAATTCAAACACAAGTCTCACCCACCTAAGTCCAACCCACCCAAGTCAAACACAAGTCCCACCCAATTCAAACACAAGTTTCACCCACCTAAGTCCCACCCAACTTGACCTCTATAGGTGCAATAATAGAGAAGTGCAATACCATATCTCAGCACCTGGTGGCGCTAGAGGTACAGGACCACTCCCAATCGACTGGGCGTGGCCAAATTAGTATATATACCAAATCTCCTCCCTCTAGGACCAAGGGAAGCAAAGTGCACCAGGGGGTGCAATAGCATATCTCGGCACCTGGTGGCGCTAGAGCCACGGAACCAAGTGCAATCGACTGGGCATACTCTAATTAGTATACTCACAAAATTTCAGATCTGTAGCTGCAAAAAAAATGGGGGTGCAATACCATATCTCGGCCCCTGGTGGCGCTAGAGCTCCCAAACCAAGTGCAAACGATCGGGCGCCCTCTAAATAGTATATATACCAAATTTCAGCCTCCTAGGACCTATAGAAACGAAGTGCACCCCCCCCTATAGGGGGGTGCACTTTCGCATTTTACCCTATTACCTAACCCTAACCCTAACCCTAACCCTAACCCTAACCCTAACCCTAACCCTAACCCTAACCCTAACCCTAACCCTAACCCTAACCCTAACCCCACCCACCTAAATCCCACCCAAGTCAAACACAAGTCCAACCCACCTAAGTCCCACCCAAGTCAAACACAAGTCCAACCCACCTAAGTCCCACCCAAGTCAAACACAAGTCCCACCCAATTCAAACACAAGTCTCACCCACCTAAGTCCAACCCACCCAAGTCAAACACAAGTCCCACCCAATTCAAACACAAGTCTCACCCACCTAAGTCCAACCCACCCAAGTCAAACACATGTCCCAACCAAGTCAAACACAAGTCCCACCCACCTAAGTCCCACCCAAGTCAAACACAAGTCCAACCCACCTAAGTCCCACCCAAGTCAAACACAAGTCCCACCCAATTCAAACACAAGTCTCACCCACCTAAGTCCAACCCACCCAAGTCAAACACAAGTCCCACCCAATTCAAACACAAGTCTCACCCACCTAAGTCCCACCCAAGTCAAACACAAGTCCCACCCAATTCAAACACAAGTTTCACCCACCTAAGTCCCACCCAACTTGACCTCTATAGGTGCAATAATAGAGGGGGTGCAATACCATATCTCAGCACCTGGTGGCGCTACAGGTACAGGACCACTCCCAATCGACTGGGCGTGGCCAAATTAGTATACAGGCGAAGTATCCGCCCCACAGGACCAAAGGGGGCGGAGTTAGAGGGGGGGGCTCAACTGGGGGCTCAACTCCATAACTCAAAAATGGGAGGAGATAGAGGGATGGGACCACTCCCAATCGACTGGGCGTGGCCGAATTAGTATACAGGCGAAGTCTCCGCCCTGTAAGACCAAAGGGGGCGGAGTTAGAGGGGGGGGCTCAACTGGGGGCTCAACTCCATAACTCAAAAAGGGGAGGAGCTAGAGGGATAGGACCACTCCCAATCAACTGGGCGTGGTCGAATTAGTATACAGGCGAAGTCTCCGCCCTGTAAGACCAAAGGGGGCGGAGTTAGAGGGGGGGGCTCAACTGGGGGCTCAACTCCATAACTCAAAAAGGGGAGGAGCTAGAGGGATGGGACCACTCCCAATCGACTGGGCGTGGCCGAATTAGTATACAGGTGAAGTCTCCGCCCTGTAAGACCAAAGGGGGCGGAGTTACTGGGGGGGGCTCAACTCAGGGGGGCTCAACTTCGCAAAAGTGCCTATTACCTAACCCTAACCCTAACCCTAACCCTAACCCTAACCCTAACCCTAACCCTAACCCTAACCCCTAACCCTAACCCTAACCCTAACCCTAACCCTAACCCTAACCCTAACCCTAACCCTAACCCTAACCCTAACCCTAACCCTAACCCTAACCCTAACCCTAACCCTAACCCTAACCCCACCCACCTAAATCCCACCCAAGTCAAACACAAGTCCAACCCACCTAAGTCCCACCCAAGTCAAACACAAGTCCAACCCACCTAAGTCCCACCCAAGTCAAACACAAGTCCCACCCAATTCAAACACAAGTCTCACCCACCTAAGTCCAACCCACCCAAGTCAAACACAAGTCCCACCCAATTCAAACACAAGTCTCACCCACCTAAGTCCAACCCACCCAAGTCAAACACATGTCCCAACCAAGTCAAACACAAGTCCCACCCACCTAAGTCCCACCCAAGTCAAACACAAGTCCAACCCACCTAAGTCCCACCCAAGTCAAACACAAGTCCCACCCAATTCAAACACAAGTCTCACCCACCTAAGTCCAACCCACCCAAGTCAAACACAAGTCCCACCCAATTCAAACACAAGTCTCACCCACCTAAGTCCCACCCAAGTCAAACACAAGTCCCACCCAATTCAAACACAAGTTTCACCCACCTAAGTCCCACCCAACTTGACCTCTATAGGTGCAATAATAGAGGGGGTGCAATACCATATCTCAGCACCTGGTGGCGCTACAGGTACAGGACCACTCCCAATCGACTGGGCGTGGCCAAATTAGTATACAGGCGAAGTATCCGCCCCACAGGACCAAAGGGGGCGGAGTTAGAGGGGGGGGCTCAACTGGGGGCTCAACTCCATAACTCAAAAATGGGAGGAGATAGAGGGATGGGACCACTCCCAATCGACTGGGCGTGGCCGAATTAGTATACAGGCGAAGTCTCCGCCCTGTAAGACCAAAGGGGGCGGAGTTAGAGGGGGGGGCTCAACTGGGGGCTCAACTCCATAACTCAAAAAGGGGAGGAGCTAGAGGGATAGGACCACTCCCAATCAACTGGGCGTGGTCGAATTAGTATACAGGCGAAGTCTCCGCCCTGTAAGACCAAAGGGGGCGGAGTTAGAGGGGGGGGCTCAACTGGGGGCTCAACTCCATAACTCAAAAAGGGGAGGAGCTAGAGGGATGGGACCACTCCCAATCGACTGGGCGTGGCCGAATTAGTATACAGGTGAAGTCTCCGCCCTGTAAGACCAAAGGGGGCGGAGTTACTGGGGGGGGCTCAACTCAGGGGGGCTCAACTTCGCAAAAGTGCCTATTACCTAACCCTAACCCTAACCCTAACCCTAACCCTAACCCTAACCCTAACCCTAACCCTAACCCTAACCCTAACCCTAACCCTAACCCTAACCCTAACCCTAACCCTAACCCTAACCCCACCCACCTAAATCCCACCCAAGTCAAACACAAGTCCAACCCACCTAAGTCCCACCCAAGTCAAACACAAGTCCAACCCACCTAAGTCCCACCCAAGTCAAACACAAGTCCCACCCAATTCAAACACAAGTCTCACCCACCTAAGTCCAACCCACCCAAGTCAAACACAAGTCCCACCCAATTCAAACACAAGTCTCACCCACCTAAGTCCAACCCACCCAAGTCAAACACATGTCCCAACCAAGTCAAACACAAGTCCCACCCACCTAAGTCCCACCCAAGTCAAACACAAGTCCAACCCACCTAAGTCCCACCCAAGTCAAACACAAGTCCCACCCAATTCAAACACAAGTCTCACCCACCTAAGTCCAACCCACCCAAGTCAAACACAAGTCCCACCCAATTCAAACACAAGTCTCACCCACCTAAGTCCCACCCAAGTCAAACACAAGTCCCACCCAATTCAAACACAAGTTTCACCCACCTAAGTCCCACCCAACTTGACCTCTATAGGTGCAATAATAGAGGGGGTGCAATACCATATCTCAGCACCTGGTGGCGCTACAGGTACAGGACCACTCCCAATCGACTGGGCGTGGCCAAATTAGTATACAGGCGAAGTATCCGCCCCACAGGACCAAAGGGGGCGGAGTTAGAGGGGGGGGCTCAACTGGGGGCTCAACTCCATAACTCAAAAATGGGAGGAGATAGAGGGATGGGACCACTCCCAATCGACTGGGCGTGGCCGAATTAGTATACAGGCGAAGTCTCCGCCCTGTAAGACCAAAGGGGGCGGAGTTAGAGGGGGGGGCTCAACTGGGGGCTCAACTCCATAACTCAAAAAGGGGAGGAGCTAGAGGGATAGGACCACTCCCAATCAACTGGGCGTGGTCGAATTAGTATACAGGCGAAGTCTCCGCCCTGTAAGACCAAAGGGGGCGGAGTTAGAGGGGGGGGCTCAACTGGGGGCTCAACTCCATAACTCAAAAAGGGGAGGAGCTAGAGGGATGGGACCACTCCCAATCGACTGGGCGTGGCCGAATTAGTATACAGGTGAAGTCTCCGCCCTGTAAGACCAAAGGGGGCGGAGTTACTGGGGGGGGCTCAACTCAGGGGGGCTCAACTTCGCAAAAGTGCCTATTACCTAACCCTAACCCTAACCCTAACCCTAACCCTAACCCTAACCCTAACCCTAACCCTAACCCTAACCCTAACCCTAACCCTAACCCTAACCCTAACCCTAACCCTAACCCTAACCCCACCCACCTAAATCCCACCCAAGTCAAACACAAGTCCAACCCACCTAAGTCCCACCCAAGTCAAACACAAGTCCAACCCACCTAAGTCCCACCCAAGTCAAACACAAGTCCCACCCAATTCAAACACAAGTCTCACCCACCTAAGTCCAACCCACCCAAGTCAAACACAAGTCCCACCCAATTCAAACACAAGTCTCACCAACCTAAGTCCAACCCACCCAAGTCAAACACATGTCCCAACCAAGTCAAACACAAGTCCCACCCACCTAAGTCCCACCCAAGTCAAACACAAGTCCAACCCACCTAAGTCCCACCCAAGTCAAACACAAGTCCCACCCAATTCAAACACAAGTCTCACCCACCTAAGTCCAACCCACCCAAGTCAAACACAAGTCCCACCCAATTCAAACACAAGTCTCACCCACCTAAGTCCCACCCAAGTCAAACACAAGTCCCACCCAATTCAAACACAAGTTTCACCCACCTAAGTCCCACCCAACTTGACCTCTATAGGTGCAATAATAGAGGGGGTGCAATACCATATCTCAGCACCTGGTGGCGCTACAGGTACAGGACCACTCCCAATCGACTGGGCGTGGCCAAATTAGTATACAGGCGAAGTATCCGCCCCACAGGACCAAAGGGGGCGGAGTTAGAGGGGGGGGCTCAACTGGGGGCTCAACTCCATAACTCAAAAATGGGAGGAGATAGAGGGATGGGACCACTCCCAATCGACTGGGCGTGGCCGAATTAGTATACAGGCGAAGTCTCCGCCCTGTAAGACCAAAGGGGGCGGAGTTAGAGGGGGGGGCTCAACTGGGGGCTCAACTCCATAACTCAAAAAGGGGAGGAGCTAGAGGGATAGGACCACTCCCAATCAACTGGGCGTGGTCGAATTAGTATACAGGCGAAGTCTCCGCCCTGTAAGACCAAAGGGGGCGGAGTTAGAGGGGGGGGCTCAACTGGGGGCTCAACTCCATAACTCAAAAAGGGGAGGAGCTAGAGGGATGGGACCACTCCCAATCGACTGGGCGTGGCCGAATTAGTATACAGGTGAAGTCTCCGCCCTGTAAGACCAAAGGGGGCGGAGTTACTGGGGGGGGCTCAACTCAGGGGGGCTCAACTTCGCAAAAGTGCCTATTACCTAACCCTAACCCTAACCCTAACCCTAACCCTAACCCTAACCCTAACCCTAACCCTAACCCTAACCCTAACCCTAACCCTAACCCTAACCCTAACCCTAACCCTAACCCAACCACCTAGCTCCAAATGGTGCAAAGATATAACAGAAATAAAACACCAGGGGGCTCATTTCTGGGGGCTCAGATTCGTATTAACCTGCTGTACCTAACCCTAACCCTAACCCTAACCCTAACCCTAACCCAACCCTAACCCTAACCCTAAACCTAACCTTAACCTAACCACAACCCCACCTTCCCTAAACCTACCCGTCCCTAACCCTACCTAACACAACCCTACTGAATGTAAACCCGCCTTCAAATAACCCCCACCTTACACCTAAAACCTACCCGCTACCTAAAACCTACCCGCTACAAACCCAGGAGCTACAACCTGGTTGATTTTAAAACAGCCCTCCCAAATCCAACACATCTCTTTTTACACCCCAAAAACACCCTAATATGCATGCATATATGTATATATGTCAAATCAACCACTGGGTCCACGTGTGGTTCCCTCACCCCCTGTATTGTGCCGGGACTCAAATGGCACTCCATGCCAAACGGAACCAGATAGAGGCACGGGACCGCCACCACCGTGATCAGCGCCCCCTAGGCCACAAACGGGCCGACTTTCAGCTCTCTGGGACGGGTAGAAATGGAAGTGCAGTACCGTGACTCCACGCACGGTGGCGCTAGAGACTCGAAAACGCTACAGACGGATCGGGCGTTGCCCAATTAGTACATGTACCAAGTCCCAACCACCTAGCTCCAAATGGTGCAAAGATATAACAGAAATAAAACACCAGGGGGCTCATTTCTGGGGGCTCAGATTCGTATTAACCTGCTGTACATACGTGAGCCGCGCCCTGCCTATAATGTAATATAATATAATACTGGCCATTTCAAATGCTCATATCACGGCCAAAATTGACCCGATTTGCACGGGGTAAAGTGCTACGTTCATATCTCGAGCCGGGCTATCGGATACACCTCTCTGAAAACACCCTCATTTAAATACACGTTTCTTAAAGTGACACTAACTCCATTACACGCAAGGGACCACAGATGGATGCTCAACAACATGTATTGTGCCGAAACTCAACCGGCTCTCCATGCCAAACCGAACCAGATAGAGGCACGGGACCACCACCACCGTGATCAGCGCCCCCTACACGACAAACGGGCCGACTCTAAGCTCTCTGGGCCGGGGAGAACCGCAAGTGCAGTACCGTAACTCGACGCACGGTGGCGCTAGAGAGCCGAGACCGCCTCCGGCGGATCGGCCGTAGCACAATTAGTACATGTTCCCAGCCACCTAGCAACAAAGGGTGCAAAGATATAACAGAAATAAAACACCAGGGGGCTCAACTCGGGGGGGCTCGTTTTCGTACTAACCTGCTGTACCTAACCCAACCCTAACCCTAACCTTAACCTAACCCTAAACCTAACCTTAACCTAACCACAACCCCACCTTCCCTAAACCTACCCGTCCCTAACCCTACCTAACACAACCCTACTGAATGTAAACCCGCCTTCAAATAACCCCCACCTTACACCTAAAACCTACCCGCTACCTAAAACCTACCCGCTACAAACCCAGGAGCTACAACCTGGTTGATTTTAAAACAGCCCTCCCAAATCCAACACATCTCTTTTTACACCCCAAAAACACCCTAATATGCATGCATATATGTATATATGTCAAATCAACCACTGGGTCCACGTGTGGTTCCCTCACCCCCTGTATTGTGCCGGGACTCAAATGGCACTCCATGCCAAACGGAACCAGATAGAGGCACGGGACCGCCACCACCGTGATCAGCGCCCCCTAGGCCACAAACGGGCCGACTTTCAGCTCTCTGGGACGGGTAGAAATGGAAGTGCAGTACCGTGACTCCACGCACGGTGGCGCTAGAGACTCGAAAACGCTACAGACGGATCGGGCGTTGCCCAATTAGTACATGTACCAAGTCCCAACCACCTAGCTCCAAATGGTGCAAAGATATAACAGAAATAAAACACCAGGGGGCTCATTTCTGGGGGCTCAGATTCGTATTAACCTGCTGTACATACGTGAGCCGCGCCCTGCCTATAATGTAATATAATATAATACTGGCCATTTCAAATGCTCATATCACGGCCAAAATTGACCCGATTTGCACGGGGTAAAGTGCTACGTTCATATCTCGAGCCGGGCTATCGGATACACCTCTCTGAAAACACCCTCATTTAAATACACGTTTCTTAAAGTGACACTAACTCCATTACACGCAAGGGACCACAGATGGATGCTCAACAACATGTATTGTGCCGAAACTCAACCGGCTCTCCATGCCAAACCGAACCAGATAGAGGCACGGGACCACCACCACCGTGATCAGCGCACCCTGAAACACAAACGGGCCGACTCTAACCTCCCTGGGCTGGGGAGAAACGCAAGTGCAGTACCGTAACTCGACGCACGGTGGCGCTAGAGAGCCGAGACCCCATCCGGCGGATCGGGCGTCGCACAATTAGTACATGTTCCAAGTCCCAACCACCTAGCAACAAAGGGTGCAAAGATATAACAGAAACAAAACACCCGGTGGCTCAACTCTGAGGGGCTCATTTTCGTATTAACCTCCTGTACATACGCGAGCCCTTCAATACTGGCTATAATATAATACTGGCTATTTCAAATGCTCATATCACGGCCAAAATTGACCCGATTTGCACGGGGTAAAGTGCTACGTTCATATCTCGAGCCGGGCTATCCGATACACCTCTCTGAAAACACCCTCATTTAAATACACGTTTCTTAAAGTGACACTAACTCCATTACACGCAAGGGAACTCACTAGAGAGAGAGAATCGGGCGTCGCACAATTATGTTACAAGTCCCAAACCTCTACCACAAAAGGGTGCAAAGATATAACAGAAATAAAACAGCAGGGGGGATAATGCATGACCTCTCAAACTAAAAGATTTATAGAGAACAATCAGAGAACTATAGAGATGGGTAACAGTTTTATTTGAAAATTAAAGTGACCAACATTTTTATCATCTTCAAAATAGCATCTTAAAAAGAAACAATGTAAACATTAAATAACTCTTACATAAAAAGTATAACAGAACTACAATAAATAACTTTTATAACAGAACTGCACAATAAAGAACTATATAACAAAGAACTCAACCACTGTGGAATGAGGGACAGGGATTTTTTTTTTTTCTTTCCAGAGCAGCATTGATATGTTTGCTGTGCAGATGTTTATCACTAGCACAGCCTCTTCAGGCAGCCCAACCACTGTTAATATACGTCTCCTGCACATAGGGTGGCAGTGCTGTCATATTCAATGAAGAGTTCAACAGGTTTGATGGGATCAGGATTCACGTCTATGGAGAGATGGAGAGAGATGGAGAGAGATGGAGAGAGATGGAGAGAGATGGAGAGAGATGGAGAGAGATGGAGAGAGATGGAGAGAGATGGAGAGAGATGGAGAGAGATGGAGAGAGATGGAGAGAGATGGAGAGAGATGGAGAGGTTTAGATCACGATTGAAAATTGAACATAGCTATTTGGATTATAGAAAAGATGTCCAGAACACCCAAGTCAAAACAAGCCCCACCCACAAAATCCACTCTCAAGTCACAAAAATGGATAGGTCCAGTGATAGTGGGGTTAGTAGCTACAGCATGGTAATTACAATCAATAAATTATTTCATAAACTATAATACTTAACACTTTCAATCAGTTAATAATTTACTCAACTTTTCTCACCTCAGGCAACTACTGTAATAATTTCCAGATCCGTGAGTCGGGTACCTTTGTCATCAAGCCATGAATATGTTTTCAGACATTGTAGTAGTATTATTATTATAAAATAACTAATACAGTTTAAACCTTGTAATGTTTTTTTTTTTAGGACAGCGATGAGCTAAGCTCTTCATTTGATGAAGTGCCACCACCACCACCACCACCACCACCACCTCCTTCTCCAACACCACCTCCTTCTCCCCCTCCTCCGCAAAATCCACCACCTCGCCCTCCACCTCCTTTTCTTGACGATGAAGATGTAATGTTGCACTTTGTAAAACAGACTGTGATTATATCTACTCACCTCAGTAATGTGGTGACAGTTATTGTATTAATATTTTGCATTATATTTTTCGTTTCCTTTCCTTCAGTATTTTGCTGATGACGAAGAAGAGGATTAGATGTACTACAAGTTTTATTTTTTTCAGTTTCCATATTTTATTTTATTTGTTTTGTAAAGTATAAATAAATGGTACATTAAAATGTGCTTGCTGTTGCCTGACTGGTTATGTATATACCAAGCCATGGTTTATATATATATATATAGTATTATATATCAGTCACCTGTTGTCCGGATGAACCCTCGATGCTACACCCCGTCCGGATCCAGCCCTGTCTGGCGTAGCCCTCATGTGGACCTCTGCACAAAAAAAAAACAAAAAAACATAATAATAATTTGCGGTTATATGAAACACAATGTGGTTTGTAAGCGTAAATTGCCAATATAAAAAACAGCCGTCTTACAATAACTGGTGTCTTGATAGCAATATTATCATTTTATTACTATTATTAATCCCACACATAGTACTAAATGGCCTTCCAGACATCATCACTAAAACCTACCCATTGGCTGCCTCTTGCAACATGACGTGGAAAGGTATCTCTGACTTTTCCAGTAGAATCATCTTTGCCGGATGTCCCAGAGCAACTTTGTGCCATGAACCGGACACAGCGTAGGGACAATTTTCCAATACTGGCCTGCCTTTCTACAGCCAGATATTCTTTCTCCAGGTCATAGGAGGTGGAGCATCATAAGGTCATCTAAGCTCATCCCTGTCCTGCAAAACATTACAAGCTGACAAATACATTAGTCATTTTATAATGATAATAGTCACACAGTCTGAAAACATGTGCACACGTTTTCCCTACCCATATTGTGCACTCTAATTGGGGGTTTGGGCCTCGAATAAATACATAAATGATAACAATCTAGTACATACCTGGAACCTTAACAGAAATATAACATCAACCCACAAAACTGTATTCAATTCAAATTTATTAGAGGATGACCCCTTGAGATGGAACATCTCGTTTTCGAGGGGGTCCTCAAAATAACATCAAACAATTACACACTCAAACATACTAAAGTTCTTCGACACAATCAAACACCCCAACCAGTCCCCCCCCCCCCCCCCCCCACCTCTCTCTGTCCACAGCATATTCATATAAACAGTATAGAATAATATCAAATTATTACAGGAGATAAACAGATTTGAGAAAACCCTATTTGATGAAGCCACCAAAACAAACAGATTTTTATATATATATATATATATATATATATAACCTAAATATACATACATATACAAGAAAAAAAATAAAAAACAAAAACACACAAAAATAATAATAAATAATAATAATAAGAATAATACAGGTCATGTACTAGGGAAACATTTACATTGATCACAGGATTGTTAACAGGGATGACTTAAATTGCAGACTATAATTGCAATAACAAGATTCGACACATGAGGGCAGCAGGAACTAGAAACCTTGACCCATGACTGATTATTTCAAATGCCTGCTATCAGTATACTGTTTTTTTGTTTTGTTTTTTGTTTTATCAATTACTAGATTGATAGCATGTTACAACGTTGTTGCTTGTGTGAGTCTGTTTTTTCGGTTGATGAGAAGCAATGCATTATGGGAAATTGAGTTGAGCTCATTATATAAACAAAAATGAACGATGAAAAAAATTATAATAATTAATATATATATATATATATATATATATATATATATATATATATATATATATATATATATATATATATATATATATATATATATATATATATATATATATATATATATATATATATATATATATATATATATATATATATATATATATATATATATATATATATATATATATATATATATATATATATATATATATATATATATATATATATATATATATATATATATATATATATATATATTATATCACAATACGACGGGAGAAATTATATACTCCAAACATTTTTTTGTTATGCACCCTAACCGTGTCCATCATAGATCACCACATTTCAAGTCACCGGGCAATTTAATTTAAAAATTTTGATATGTTTTATTACATCATATTTATACACATGTTGGCGCTTTATATTGATATGACGTGCATGGTTGGTTCGATTTGCATCATATTAGACCACGGTCTCAAAAAGTTTACACACAGTCGTAAACCATACGATAAAATAAAAAAAGTGACAGACAATCCAAAATATGTTACTCCTCGGTAATGACCCTTAGGTGGTAGAGTAATTATAAAACGTAATTCTGTTCACGATGAATTCATTTATAAACACTAGTTTACTATGTTTACATAAACGCATTAAAGTTTAACATTTAATTAATGAATAAAGTTAATGTTTTACATTATCATCCATTACATCTTAATAACGGGCCACCAGACGAGTGACGTCAGAGAGAGCATCATAATAGAAAATATGAATATAACTTAAATTTACACATTTATTTTACATTTGCACATATAAAACTAACTGGGGCTGGGTCGGAGAATAAAACAAAACGTATATCAAATATACAGACCGACTAGCACGAGCTGTCCATGCACACTTCCACGTCGTGTCGTCATAATCATCATCATAGGTGCGTGTACAGGCATCTTCAAAGTTTCTGCCAGCCGGTGAGTTGTTTTATGTAACGATTTGAAATGTAAACATGTAACTTTATATTAAATGGCAGTGTATAAAAGTATACCGAGATATATTTTAGTGCATTATGATGATAGCGCTTTGGAATAATTAATTGTCACGTCATGACATCCGTTTTATCGATCGCTGTAAAGTCTGTTAAACACGTTATTTGTCATACTAAAACACATAATTGACACGTGCGATTCTCGGGTGATATTAGTTCCCGCGATCGGGTCATTTTGTCATCCATTAGACTGCAGAAATGTTTGAAGTGTTAATGGCCTGACTGTCCCATCGAACTATGACTTTCTTATTTAGGGATTTATTCCAGTCCAAATCTGTTACATTAAGAAGCATTGACTCGACAAGAAAAAAAAAGTTATTGTCTTGCTTTGGGTGGAAGATAAAGGAATCGAGTTGTCTTCAAATAAGCAAAATAATCTGCCCAATGGGGTAAAATACCCCATTTGAATATTATACAAACGCACATAATGTTATATATATTTATATATATATATATATATTCGAACCATGCGTTTCTTACTAAGTGATTTATTCCAATCCAAATTTCTTACATTAAGAAGCATTGACTCGACAAGAAAAAAAAGTTATTGTCTTGCCTTGGGTGGAAGATAAAGGAATCGAGTTGTCTTAAAATAAGCAAAATAATCTGCCCAATGGGGTAAAATACCCCATTTGAATATTATACAAACGCACATAATGTTATATATATTTATATATATATATATATTCGAACCATGCGTTTCTTACTAAGTGATTTATTCCAATCCAAATTTCTTACATTAAGAAGCATTGACTCGACAAGAAAAAAAGTTATTGTGTTGCTTTGGGTGGAATATAACTTTAAAAGGAATCGAGTTGTCTTAAAATAAGCAAAATAATCTGTGTTAAGATACCCCATTTTAATCACACACACACACACACACACACAGTCTTGTTTCAAAGTCAAAAGTTTTCAAAGTTTTTATTTATAATTTATTTATTTAATTTTTTTTAAAAGTTTGGGCCGGAAACAAGACAAACCCCGTAACAAAAAACAATAAATAAAACGGCCGACCATAAGAGCCCTTGTGAAATGTTTAATTAATTCTATTTCATCTGTCTAAACAGGACAACAGGATGGAGTACAACGATGAAGAACTGAATTTTATGTTCTGGGACACGTTCTACGGGGCTTGTACAGAAAACACGGCCAACCTGGTAGAATCATTTTACGCCCACAACAATGCGGACGATTTTTTGCACGATGAAAGCGTGAGAGTGTCAATTTTCCCGACTGCAATAAGACGTCACCAAGACATGCTATTCGAGCACGACATCGATGGGGTAGTGGTAGAACTCTCGAGGGTAAGCGCACTGAAAGCAAAATTTCATTATCTCGACCTACAACGGGTAACGGCAGAAAGGCTGAAACCGCACTGGCACAGCATTAAAAAGCATGTGACCTTGACCGATTACAGCGTTAATGGAATCAGGGCACTGAAGAGGACGTTCGGCCACGTACTAGCGTACGTCGACGGAGGCTACACTCTAAACATAAGCTGCGTGTCTGCGGACAAACTCAATCCGCACCGCGTCTTTTCAGCCGATGCATCAGCCAAAACCAACGCAGCCATGTCGATAAATTCAGTCGTCACCCTTTTCATTTCAAAGATACGTTCACTTAATGCGCTTGAGATGAGTAGGCCCAGCGTCATG
This sequence comes from Romanogobio albipinnatus, assembly GCA_023566225.1. Taxonomy (NCBI): domain Eukaryota; kingdom Metazoa; phylum Chordata; class Actinopteri; order Cypriniformes; family Gobionidae; genus Romanogobio; species Romanogobio albipinnatus. The sequence goes on from CM042242.1 coordinate 26,931, forward strand.
AAGACGAATCTGCACAAACCTGCTCGAATGAACGTTTTGGAGGCCGACAGGGCTTTTCTGCTACAATTGCTAGACGAGGCCATAAAAGAGTCCAACCAAGACCCCACGCAAAAACTGATGGTATTTCTGGCGCAGTTTGGCCAGAAGAGCAGAGGCGAGCTCGACCTGTCGTCGATCGTCGATCTCAACGGCGTGTCGAGCGTGTCGGTGCACGGTGCCACCACGATCTCTCCGAGGGACCACAGGACGTCAATTATGTGGTCGAGGGCGGGCATACACCAGGTGGTTGGGCACAGGGGGAACATGTACACCTGTTACGGTGTGGCAGAGGCCGCGAATTTTCAATCTAACCTAGACCATAACCTTATGACGGTAGAGGAGCCATTGATGGACATTTTCAGAGGCGTTGCGCCGTTCACCTGCGTGCAATTCGTCCAGCTGTACGCGACGGTGCCGCACATCCATGGCCCTGCAGACAGACACCCCGTGAGCAGGGTGATAACCACATGCGGCCTTCACAATAGGCTCCACGCCACGCGTCTGCTAGGCAACGCGGAAAACTACGTCGGAAAGTTTGAAGACCTATCGAACAAGACGAAATGCAGGGTCGTGTGTAGAGCAGAGGCAGTCTATCTTTTCGAACCCCCTGTGCCAACCGCCTTGAATCCCGGCGACCTGTACTCGCAAGCGGGCCTTAACAAGCTTCTGACTGAGCTCCCGATGGTGGTTCCCTTCAAGGCCAACGTCAACGGCCTCGGGCTGATGCATGTCATTCGGCCCGTGACAGAATTCCTGTGCTTGATTCTTCAAAAGCTCCTGAGGGACGCGAGAGGCCGGGGCGGGTACAGAAACAGCTGGACTGCCTTCCAGCTGGAACTGGCTCTGGAAGAGCTATTCTACGGCAAGCCGCTGTCCCCGCGCTCCAAGCAATACTCTGTCAGCCTCGGCACCAACACCACGGACCCAAAAAGTCTGTCAAAGGCCAGAGGCTTCTTGGGGCTCGCACCCGTCGGAAGCGCTAGCGTGGGCGAATCGCCACCACCGGTCGACATGTGGATAGGCGACGCCGCTCAGAGAACGCGGGTGGAGAGGACATTCACCTTTTCGGAGAGTCTAGACGCAGAACCTCCGGTCATCGGGGACGCGCTTGTGATGTTACTTTTGTGCGACCTCCACGAAAGGAACGAGGGGATAGACAGAGAGGCGCTCAAGGGCACGGCCATCCCCCACCCTCTTGGCAAACTGGCTGGCGCGCGTTCGATCGAGGAGTTTGCCCTCGAACTCTCTGTAAGAAAGGCATTTGGATACCCGCGCACATTCGGCCGAGCGCTAGAACTGGTGAGGGACAGGCAAAAAGACCCGGTCAGGTGCCTAATGATGGGTCTGGCACCCTTCCGACTGTTCCCCGCCCTAACCTTTTGGGACGATGCGAGAAACCCCAAGGTGAAGTGGGACAAACTCAGCTACATACAGCTTTGCCGGCGCTCGGAAGAACCCGACGCCGCGGCGGAGGCGGCTTCCTTGTTCGGGGACGTGGCCGCCTGCATTCAGAGGAGGGGCCTGTGCTATTCGAGGAACCTCGACAGGTACAGGAAAAACGGTGCGCCTTGGATGACCGAGACAATCAGGCGGTTACCCAAAAAGATAAACAGGCAGCAAAGGCTCAACCTCTTGACGTTCGCGTCGTGTGTCGCGATGATCATGAACGGGGACTACATCTCGTTCGGCGCGTTAGAGGCCTTGATGCGTGACCTTTCCATGACGCAGCAGGAACTTCAGAAGGCCAGAGTCATGTCCCAACTAATACTCCTCCAAAGCCCCAGGGTGCACAGGCTCAGCGACGACATACCCTTCAAGGTAGCAACCCTGGTACACCCTCCCAAGTTCGGGCAAGTTACAACTCCCCAACCACCCCCACGGACTCCATCACCTGTTCTGACGGACCATGAGGAAGAGGAAGAGGAAGCACAGCTGGTCGAGAGGGCACCGACCATGACGCTTCCGGCCAACCAGACTCAAAGGTGGAGTCCGGGAGAGCTGGCGCTTCTGCATGAGCACCCTGGCAAGAGCCATGCAGAGGCCTACAGGCTTTATGTGCTGAGGTGCGGTGAGGAGGGGATTCCGTCGAGGACGCTAAAGGCATTCAGGTCAAAGAGACAGAGATCCACCTAGGTGAGTGTACCGCACGCACGCACGCAACTGTTTACGTAGGTAGCACCCATGACTAATTCCCACCTTTTTTTCCCCCTCTCCAGACCCAGCACCGTCGGTGGAAGGACGACTTCAACCGATCGTCACCTGGCCCGAAGAACCCCCTGGTCGCCATTCGTAATTCACCGCACCAGCAGTCATCTTGCACTTAGTGCACGCTCACATGCCCGACAGATCCTACTCCAAGGTCCACCATGCAACCATAGCAAAAAACAAAAATTAACCCCAACCAACCCCGGCCGGCCGACCCACCCACCCACACAACAAACACCACCCACCCATCCACCCGCCCGCATCTCTTTTCGATTCAACAATAAAACTTCACGGTATGTCCCTGATCACTACTCATACGTCCAGCATCATAATGCACAACCAGAACATTAAAATCACCCTTTACAGCAACGACTGCACAACGCCTGTAAACCCCCGCACAGCAAAAAAACAAAACACACACACACACACACACACACACACACACACACACAAACAGTTAGAACAAAAGTTCATATTCAGACATGATCCCCAAATCACCATTTGTATTACGCCATATGACAAAATAAAAACCCCCACCTGTTGACAACCAGCGCAGACGGTTCTTGCGAGTTTTATGTCACACTTTTGTTCGTTTCTTGTTATAAAGAAGAAAATGTTCAGGTTCACCCGTTTTAACTTTTTTTTATGATTGCTCTATTGTTTGATGAGTGGATGTCACCCTCATTTGTTTGTAACTTTGTAATACAAATGTCAAAAAAAAAAAAAAAAAAATTATATATATATATATATATATATATATTTTTTACATTTGTATTACAATGTATATTTAAATTTTTGTATATTACATTTTTGAAAAAACCAAGCACCAATTACTGTTAACAAGTGTGTGTGTGTGTGTGTGAGTGAGTGTGTGTGTGTGTGAGAGAGTGTGTGTGTGTGTGTGTGTGTGCGTGTGTGTGAGAGAGTGTGTGTGTGTGAGAGTGTGAGTGTGTGTGAGAGTGTGTGTGCGTGTGTGTGTGTGTGTGTGTGAGTGTGTGTGTGAGAGTGTGTGTGTGTGTTTTAATGTTCGTGGATATTCTGTGCCTGTTCTGACATACTTTGTCTTATGTAAATTTATATCGTGTAGCTGATTATATAATAAATTGTACGCACTTGATTTGAAAGTTGTGTCTGTCGTTTCACTCGAAAACATCTGGTAGAAAAAAAAAAAAGCATTAAATACTCGCCTGTATTCATATGAAAAAAAAAAAAAAAACGCAAGCACGCGCGTGCACACACACAGAGAAATAGGGTGTCAAAATTGTACCTTTAGGGGTACAACAACTTGTCGCTGGGGCAGTACCCTTAAAAGGACATATTTGTACCCGTTTTACTCCTAAAAGGTGCATATTAGTACCTTAGAGCAGGGTTCCTCAAATCTTACCCTGGAGGTCCAATGCACTGCAGAGTTTAGCTCCAACCTTAATCAAACACACCTGAACATGCTAATCAATGTCTTCAGGTTCATTAGAAAACTACAGGTAGGTGAGTTTGATTAGGGTTGGAGCTAAACTCTGCAGCGCATTGGACCTCCAGGGTAAGATTTGAGGAACCCTGCCTTAGAGTACAAATACGCACCTTAAGGTCCTAATATGAACCTTTTTGTGGTAAAAAAGGTACAAATGTGTCCTTTTAAGGGTACTGCCCGGGCGACAAGCTGTTGTACCCCTAAAGGTACGATTTTGACACCCTATTTCTCTGTGTGCACAGTCTTATTTATTTTCTTTTGGGTGTCTGCAAATTGTGTTGACGGCAATAGTTCATCAGACTTGCGCCCATTTACGCTTACAAACGTTTCCTTTGTGAATTTGCATGTCTAACGTTACACAATACAGTCATCCATTAGTACAGATCACTGTTGGTTTTTACAGATTAGACGTGTAGTAACATTAGCCACTGCATGATCTGATGCATCAAGTTGATTTGATTATGCAATGCTCTAGGAGACTTGTTTTGCGTGATTTACAAGGACACAAATTTGTATAGTGCCTGATGGAAATTGCACCGGTGTTACAAGCAATTTTTTTTTTTATTAATTTATGTTGTAAAAGATGATCGATTAGTTATTTATTTTGGTGCAAGTTTAACAAGCAAGTTTTCAAAGAAAACCCCTCCACTCCCCCTCCCCCCAAGGTGTTCTCTGGGCCACAATTTGCAGGGCAACAGGAGTTGGTTGGGGTGTGGGTGTGTGTGTGTGTGTGTGTGTGTGTGTGTGTGTGTGTGTGTTTACAGTGAGTGTGACCAAAGCTGATTGGCTGTGCCCCCTTGACACCAGCACAGGTCAGCCATCCCCCGCATTGGCTCAAGCACCTTGATATAGAGCTGACTCATCACACAGGTAGAATTAAGTTCTTAAATCCAGACAGATTGTTTAAGAAAACTTGGAGAATTTGTACAATGGCTGAAGAAGCAGTGAAAAGGTAATGCTGTGTTTTTGTTTCTCAACTTGATTTGCTTGTTAAACAGTTTAAACTGGGTTAGGGTTTAAATGCACTGCAAAAAAATGATTTCCTTGCCTGCCATCTCGTTTTCAGTATCCAAATATCTAAAAGCTCAGATAAAATCAACATGTACATTGACAGTGAAGTGTAATAAAAGCATGAAAAAAGTAAAAACACACGCACACAAAAAAAAACAAACATCTTGTTTGCATTGGAAATCATTCGTTACATTTTTGGGCTTTTTTGGGCTTACATCTTGTTTGCATTGGAAATCATTCATTACATTTTTGGGCTTTTTTTTTTGTGTGTTTGTGTTGAGTCTTAAAAGACTGTGCGTGCCTTTAAAATGACCACGGTGCATTTTGAAGAACAGTTTTTTTTTCTTTTTTTCCAGGCACTCACAGGGTAAATGCTAATAGCCTAACCCGTGCTGTTCATTCATTTTTCTAAATTTGTCAATTCATCGTTTTATTTGTTTATCTTACTTTTTTTGACTCATTTCTTATAATCATTGTTGAAACCATTTCTCTCACTCACGTTATGCCCGCCCCCCACCCCCCTCCTCTTGTAGAAGACCCGATCGCCGCATAATCCACTGCCTGATATGTAAAAAGCCTCAAGATAAAATATCTGTACACCTGGCTAGACATTGTCTAAAGGGCAGCACCCCAGAACAGATTGAGGTGGAGGTTCATAAGGCAAAAGAGTCCAGCAAAGAGTGGGTGTTGAAAAGTCGGATGTGGGACTACAACTGCATCAGTGCCCTCCTGCGAGATCAACGTTCTCAACGGGACTTGACTCAGGAGCTACTTAAACGTGGCTTCTTTGTTTCAAACCTGCCCAGGCAGACCGTTGCAGACCTGGCTGGTTTGGAAGAGGATGCCGATGATCCTGATTCAGAGTAAGTTCTTTGCTCCTACCGTGCATCGCGGTGAAATTAAAATAAACCACAAGACAACGACAACAAAAAAAAATGCAGCCCTTTCCAATGACCAATCAAATACCCACTTATAGTTAGTCATCGACTGATTATTAATATCCTACACACGTATGGTTACAGTACATTTTACAGTTTAACAGTATACGTTTTGAAAATGACTCGCAATTACGCAACAGGACGCGTGATACGTGGAGGTCAAGGATTTAAACAATCCGTGTACATTGTCAGTTTTTTGTTGTTGTTGTTTTTTTGTGGTTTTGTTCATTTGGTTGTCCTTTTCACATTTCATCAATGTCACGATACCGGGGTACGCGTGTCTCGCCCCCCAGCGCAAGATCGCAAGGTGACCTGTCTTGTTGCTTACGTTTAATCCGAAACAGACCGTCCGCCGATGACCCTCCCAGCATCGAAGACTGCCAGCAGGTGCTGAGAGTTCCAAGGCCAGACTTTTTGAAGCTGAAAAGCGACCTGGAGACGGACGCCGAGCTCTCTCAAATCAATAAGACCCATTACCGGTATTGGTGCGAGGCGCTCCTGGTCTTCCGTCACATGCAGTGCCCAGGGCACGTGGAAGCCTTTACGGTAAGTCAGTCTGTGCTTTCAGGGTTGTGCAGTGTCGCTTTGCACGGTGTGCATTGCTACTTAACTCTGTGTCAATGTTGTCCAGGACTCGGAGTGGCTGGACAGGATAACTCACGCCGGCAGGGTCGTCGTAGGGGTGAATAAAAACAGAAGCAGCCACATCCAGATAGCACTGACACAAGAGGACGAGGCGGTAAGTTTTATGATGGTGGCGCGCAAACACACAGAAGTTCTCTCACCACCCACGCAATAATGTTAATAACAATGAAAGTAATGAACAGTAATAACAATAACAGCAATACCTCTTTGGTCCTTTTTGTCATAGTTTATGGAGCTGTACTTCTCAAAGGTCAGGCCTGGGCACATCCATCCGGGAAAAAGCAGAGCCCATTTTTTCATTTCATCTTCTGGTGACAGAGTGCAAAGTGTGTCAAGAGACATGACCCGATTCCTTGAAACGTACGTACCTAAACACCACACATTACTGTTATTTGCGGTCAAATCGCAACGAGAGCCTCATGTTACCCTTTTTTTTCCCTCTCTCCACTCTTTTCCTCCTGCAGGTACCAATTGTCGCATCGCACAAGCAGAGATGTGCGGAGGGCAGTTAGCAGGGTGGCCAATCAGAAACTGACGGCGCCCCAACACGAGGCCGTGAAGCGATACATGAACCCTGTCGTGGTGCAGCCACAAGACGTGGTGGAGGCGGCTATGCTGTTGGAGTCCTTGACCAGGTATGTCTGTTCATCTGAAGAAGAAAGAAAGAAAGAAAGAAAGAAAGAAAGAAAGAAAGAAAGAAAGAAAGAAACAAACAAACAAACAAACAAAGAAAGAGTTCGTACATCGGATTAGCGAGTTCTTAGCTCATATGTATATGTTTGTTTTTTTGGCCATTCTAAAAACTTTGAATTCCCTCCTAACCCTTAAACAGCCCTTCCCTGGAAGATGACACTACCCTGATGGACACCCCCGGAACCAGCGGGGTTGCCATCGCTAACAAGACGTTCAGCGAGTTTGTCAAGGTGTTTCCGGTCCTGCTGGACGGCCCGCCGCCGACCAAGAAAAAACGCATCGACTCGGGGTATCCACGAGACCGCGTTTTCTATGATAAATGGCGTGCTGCCCAGTATAACACCAGAACACAATATCTGCTCTGTGAGTCTCCAAATAACTCAGTGCGGCATTGACCACATTAATTGCATTCACCAAGTGACTAAAGTAATTTAATTATGTCTTTTAGCGCACTTCACCATGAGAAGACCCTCTGCTGAAAAGATCAGAAGGATGATCGCCCAGGAGGGCTGGGAGGTTAACGTACCCGACGTGGAAGAGGTGGTGGAAGCTTGGAGACCAGCTCCCAGGCTCATCATGGAGTCAGACCCCATTTTGATGCGTTGTGTGTCTGACCAGTCCTGGACCGGCCTGGCCACCAAGGACTTCGGCCCGCATCAAGGTCTAGGTGAGGACGCCTTTCATTTGACTTGCAAGGACTGAAAGAAGAAGGAAAAAAAAAAAAGGAAAAAAAAAAAAAAAGGGGGCACTTTGGCAGCCGTTAACCCCGACTCGAGGCAAAAGGAATACGGCTACCAATTTTCCGCCTAAAATTCTGGCTTTTTTTTATTTTTATTATTATTATTACAAAAAGCAATCTAAAAATTTATCTCTACATTAATTCAGAGTGTAACGTTCTCTTTGTTATAGGAGTGGTTGCAACACGGCCATTCGCAAAAGGGGACATTGTCTGTGACTATCACGGCAAAATAATTACAGCTGCAGAAGGAAGGGACATGATGGAGGACCTACATGGCGAGCCTGGCTACTTGTTCTTCTTCAAAGATGGGAAGAGGGAAATGTGTGTGGACGCTCAGACCTTCCCCTGCGAGTGTCACCCGACGGCAGACACGGTGGGCAGAAGAATAAATCATTCCTCCAAGAATGCCAACCTCAAGCCCTTTCACTGCCACTTAAGCTTTGACGGACAGGAAAAGGAGGTAATTTTGTTCAGGGCGCTGAAAGACATCGGGGTGGGCACGGAGGTTAAATTTGACTATGGGGTAAGGAGGAAATCTTTCCTCGGAGAAGGTCTAGATCTGACCTGGCTGGATGACTAGGCTGGGTTAAACGGTCATTTGTGTGGCTGACCCTGACCTTGAAGTTTTCGAGGTAACTCACAAGATGAGAATGTTTGCCCTAAAGCCACGTGATTGCTGGTTTTATATTCCTCTTTTATTTATTTTTTCCTATCGTGGAGAACCAACAGACCTGGTTTTTTTTTTGTTTTTTTTTCTCTCTCCCCCCTTCAACTTGAAATGCGCCAGGTAGTGATACAAAACATGTTACGTTAATATTATTATTCGATTAACTGCGTTTGTTTCAATGTGCATATGATATGACAATATCTCTTTATCTTTCACAGAGAGAGAGAGAGAAGTACTGCTGCCCATGAGACCGAGAGCATGGACACATAAAAAAATGGTCAAGGTGTGTATCGATTTGAACTATTTCTCTTTCAATCTCGTTTCGTTGTTTATGCTTACACTCTCTTTCTCTCACACAGTTGGTTCCGGAGAGAGAGAGAGAGAGAGAGAGAGCGCGCGCATTTCTCCATGGAAGGACAACCAGCAATATTTTTTTTGGGGGGGGGTTTGTCTTGTTCTCTGGTTTGTTTGTTTGTTTGTTTGTTTGTTTGTTTAATTAATTAATTTATTTATTTATTTTAACTCGTTTTTTTCCTGCTTAGATTGGGTTGGAAAACATCCCCTTGTATTTCTGAAAATATTAAAAGTTTTGTAAAAGTATCAGCGCTTGTCGTTCCTGTGACTACAGTGGCTGTGTTTGGCCATACAGACACGTGTTGCACATGCTGCTTGAGCAGTCCCAGGACAGCTCCTAGGTACTGACAGTTCCATTATGGGGTGAAGAGGTGCAGTGACTTAAAATGAACACAGGGTGGTGCCAGTGATCCCATCCCAAAAAAAGCCTGAAACACACATAAGAATCCATGCATGACCATCCTCAATTGTTGAAACAAGTTTTATATATATATATATATATATATATATATATATATATATAACAAGTTTTATATTTATATATATATATAACAAGTTTTATATTTATATATATATATATATAACAAGTTTTATATTTATATATATATATATATAACATTATTATATTCTTATATTATATTATACATTATATTATATATTATATTATATATGAAATCAACCATTGAAACCACGTGTGGTTGCCTCACCCACTGTATTGTGCCGGAACTCCAAGTAAAACGGAACGAGATCGAGACTCCAGACCGCCTCCGGGGCGCAACGGACACTCCAGAGTGATGTCCCGGTGACGGCTAACCCACCCAAACTCATGTCATCATCCATGGCATACAGGTGGACCTGTCAATTGTTCAAAAAGGGATGATTTTTTTTTTTTTTTTCCTTTCTTAAAAATATTCCTTTTCAGTCATGTATTTACTTTAATGATTCATTAAACTCTTCAAAAACACTTCAATTATTCAGATCACATGAAGAAAAAAGAAAAAAACACGCTCACCTGCATGTGATGAATTGATTGATTACACTTCAACTGTAAAAGAAGAAAAAAATATATAATTTATATATAATTAACAACAAGAAATAGTACACAAATAACTTTATACAAAACCAAACAACAAATTATCACTAACAACAACCTGTATACAGGAGAACACTTTTTTTTTTGATTGATTGTTTGAGATATATATATATATATATATATATAGATTGATATATTCAATAATTATCTATACATTATTCTGCTTATATTGTGTTGGAAAACATCAACTTGTGTTTTTTGTTTTGTTTTTTGTAACGATTAGTCCCACTGGAGGCAATTGTTTTGAACCCATGTGCAGTTTATTCCAAAAGACAAAGTCCAAAACATAAAACAGACTTGGCAAAACAATAAACTAAACTTGACTAAATTAAACATGACTTGATAACAGACTTGACTTGATAACAGACTTGACTTAACAACAGAGACTCACCAACAACGGGTTACACATTCATTCAATGACAGACTAAGACACATGGCAAACACAAGGGCTACATATACTGATACTAACGACAAGACAAGGGACACCTGTAAACAACGATTAGACAATTAACCAATGACATGACACAAGAACATGAGAGGGCCTGGAAATCACAAGACCAACACACCATGTGACAGTTTGTTTGTTTTTTGACCCATGTATTTATAAAAATATAAAACATTTTGTTAAATTACCCACACTTTGCATTTGAAATTATATATACATATATATACATATTTATAATTTTTTTCTCTTTGTTTCTTCTTTTTATTCTTCACGTCATCTATGTACAGGACTGCACTGACCCAAATAATAAACCTAACTAAATTTTGTACTCTAATTGGGGGTTTAGGCCTAAAAAGAAAATAAATAAATAAATAAATAAATAAATAAACAAACAAATAAATACATAAATAAATAAATAAACAAATTAACAAATAAATACATAAATAAATAAACAAATACATAAATAAATACATAAATAAATAAACAAATACATAAACAAATACATAAATAAATACATAAATAAATTAAATTGCGGGGAGAAACGCAAGTGCAGTACCGTAACTCGACGCACGGTGGCGCTAGAGAGCCGAGACCCCATCCGGCGGATCGGGCGTCGCACAATTAGTACATGTTCCAAGTCCCAACCACCTAGCAACAAAGGGTGCAAAGATATAACAGAAACAAAACACCCGGTGGCTCAACTCTGAGGGGCTCATTTTCGTATTAACCTCCTGTACCTTAACCTAAACCTAAATCTAACCAAAAATTTAAACCTAACCTTAACCTAACCTTAACCCTAACCCTAACCCAACCCTAACCCTAACCCTAAACCTAACCTTAACCTAACCACAACCCCACCTTCCCTAAACCTACCCGTCCCTAACCCTACCTAACACAACCCTACTGAATGTAAACCCGCCTTCAAATAACCCCCACCTTACACCTAAAACCTACCCGCTACCTAAAACCTACCCGCTACAAACCCAGGAGCTACAACCTGGTTGATTTTAAAACAGCCCTCCCAAATCCAACACATCTCTTTTTACACCCCAAAAACACCCTAATATGCATGCATATATGTATATATGTCAAATCAACCACTGGGTCCACGTGTGGTTCCCTCACCCCCTGTATTGTGCCGGGACTCAAATGGCACTCCATGCCAAACGGAACCAGATAGAGGCACGGGACCGCCACCACCGTGATCAGCGCCCCCTAGGCCACAAACGGGCCGACTTTCAGCTCTCTGGGACGGGTAGAAATGGAAGTGCAGTACCGTGACTCCACGCACGGTGGCGCTAGAGACTCGAAAACGCTACAGACGGATCGGGCGTTGCCCAATTAGTACATGTACCAAGTCCCAACCACCTAGCTCCAAATGGTGCAAAGATATAACAGAAATAAAACACCAGGGGGCTCATTTCTGGGGGCTCAGATTCGTATTAACCTGCTGTACCTAACCCTAACCCTAACCCTAACCCTAACCCTAACCCAACCCTAACCCTAACCCTAAACCTAACCTTAACCTAACCACAACCCCACCTTCCCTAAACCTACCCGTCCCTAACCCTACCTAACACAACCCTACTGAATGTAAACCCGCCTTCAAATAACCCCCACCTTACACCTAAAACCTACCCGCTACCTAAAACCTACCCGCTACAAACCCAGGAGCTACAACCTGGTTGATTTTAAAACAGCCCTCCCAAATCCAACACATCTCTTTTTACACCCCAAAAACACCCTAATATGCATGCATATATGTATATATGTCAAATCAACCACTGGGTCCACGTGTGGTTCCCTCACCCCCTGTATTGTGCCGGGACTCAAATGGCACTCCATGCCAAACGGAACCAGATAGAGGCACGGGACCGCCACCACCGTGATCAGCGCCCCCTAGGCCACAAACGGGCCGACTTTCAGCTCTCTGGGACGGGTAGAAATGGAAGTGCAGTACCGTGACTCCACGCACGGTGGCGCTAGAGACTCGAAAACGCTACAGACGGATCGGGCGTTGCCCAATTAGTACATGTACCAAGTCCCAACCACCTAGCTCCAAATGGTGCAAAGATATAACAGAAATAAAACACCAGGGGGCTCATTTCTGGGGGCTCAGATTCGTATTAACCTGCTGTACCTAACCCTAACCCTAACCCTAACCCTAACCCTAACCCTAACTAACCCTAACCCTAACCCTAACCCTAACCCTAACCCTAACCCTAACCCTAACCCTAAACTTCGCAATTCCTAAAAACCAAAAAAGAAATACTAACGAAAAAAATAACAAGCTACCCACCTGGCCCATAAGCCAAAAAAAAGGCATTGCTCCTAGACGGGAGCCAATCACAGGCGACATAGTATAGTCTGACATGCGTCGGCCAGTGCCTTTCCTCATTCTCCCTACTACAAACCTTTCCAGACGAGTGCTGGCTTGGGGGGAGATGTTGTAATTTCCCCTAACCTAACCCTAACCCTAACCCTAACCCTAACCCTAACCCTAACCCTAACCCTAACCCTAACCCTAACCCACACTGGCTGGAAACCCACCCACGTCAACCCTACTGATTATAACCCTAAGTTAAATTTCATAGGACAAAAAATACTATAACGTGACCCCTACTCCTACACTAACCCTAACCGTCACAGACCCACTGGCTGTAAACCCACCCACGTCAACCCTACTGATTATAACCCTAAGTCAAATTTCATAGGACAAAAAATACTTTAATGTGACCCCTACTCCTACACTAACCCTAACCGTCACAGACCCACTGGCTGGAAACCCACCCATGTCAACCCTTCTGATTATAACCCTAAGTCAAATTTCATAGGACAAAAAATACTTTAATGTGACCCCTACTCCTACACTAACCCTAACCGTCACAGACCCACTGGCTGGAAACCCACCCACGTCAACCCTACTGATTATAACCCTAAGTTAAATTTCATAGGACAAAAAATACTATAACGTGACCCCTACTCCTACACTAACCCTAACCGTCACAGACCCACTGGCTGTAAACCCACCCACGTCAACCCTATTGATTATAACCCTAAGTCAAATTTCATAGGACAAAAAATACTCTAACGTGACCCCTACTCCTACACTAACCCTAACCGTCACAGACCCACTGGCTGGAAACCCACCCACGTCAACCCTACTAATTATAACCCTAAGTCAAATTTCATAGGACAAAAAATATTTTAACGTAACCCCTACTCCTACACTAATCCTAACCGTCACAGACCCACTGGCTGGAAACCCACCCACGTCAACCCTACTGATTATAACCCTAAGTTAAATTTCATAGGACAAAAAATACTTTAACGTGACCCCTACTCCTACACTAACCCTAACCGTCACAGACCGACTGGCTGTAAACCCACCTGCATCAACCCTATTGATTATAACCCTAGGTCGAGTTTCATAGGACAAAAAATACTTTAACGTGACCCCTACTCCTACACTAACCCTAACCGTCACAGACCGACTGGCTGTAAACCCACCTGCATCAACCCTATTGATTATAACCCTAGGTCGAGTTTCATAGGACAAAAAATACTTTAACGTGACCCCTACTCCTACACTAACCCTAACCGTCACAGACCCACTGGCTGGATACCCACCCACGTCAACCCTACTGATTATAACCCTAAGTCAAATTTCACAGGACAAAAAATACTTTAACGTGACCCCTACTCCTACACTAGCCCTACCCGTCACAGACCCACTGGCTGGAAACCCACCCACGTCAACCCTACTGATTATAGCCCTAAGTCAAATTTCACAGGACAAAAAATACTTTAACGTGACCCCTATTCCTGCACTAACCCTAACCGTCACAGACCCACTGGCTGTAAACCCACCTGCATCAACCCTATGGACTAGAATCCCAACCCCCACGCTAACCCTACCCATTGTAAAACCCAAAAATCAATGGAATTTACTCACAAACCCATTTCTGCACTAAATCTACCCACCAGTGCATCTGTCTACCAGAGAACCTTTTTCAAAACCTTAGAATAAAAATCCAAATTCACGTTCCGCACGTCTAAATCGAACGGTCTCAAACCATACGACTAATATGACCTTGACCTTTACCATATACCAAAATACTTCACCTCTGGGGGGGTTGCGATGCTGGATCAGGATTATCGGGCTTCGGCTTGGTTCGCTGGTCCAGAGCAAGTTCAGACCGGAAACTTCGCAATTCCTAAAAACCAGAAAAAGAAGTAAGAACTATAGTTTTCAACAGTAAAGGTTAGCCACGACCTCAATACCACACTAGGACGTACCCGTCAGACTAACCCAACTGAATAAAAGAGATTACAATATAAAAAAAAGACCCACAAATCGGTTTGGGGATCCTCATCCCCTCCGGTCTCTCTCTTAACCCTCGGGTTTGGCAGAGAGACGGGATGGGGAGACGAATCGAACCCAGACAGGTTCGTTGGAAAATGTGAGTCCCAGACAGGTCGCACATTTTCTGATTCGTCCTTTCAAAATAGGATTTCTCAGATTGATTTCTCTCACGAGTTTACCTTCACCATAGACCAAAATACTTCACCTCTGGGGGAGTTGCGATGCTGGATCAGGATTATCAGGCTTCGGCTTGGTTCGCTGGTCCAGAGCAAGTTCAGACCGGAAACTTCGCAATTCCTAAAAACCAAAAAAGAAATAAGAACAATAATTTTCAACAGTAAAGGTTAGCCACGACCCCACTACCACACTTAAACTTACCCATCAGAATAATCCAACCTGACATTATAATAAATAAAAGGCAAAACAACAGAAGTTTCATAAACTAAGGAAAAAAATAACAAGCTACCCACCTGGCCCATAAGCCAAAAAAAAGGCATTGCTCCTAGACGGGAGCCAATCACAGGCGACATAGTATAGTCTGACATGCGTCGGCCCGTGCCCTTCCTCATTCTCCCTACTACAAACCTTTCCAGACGAGTGCTGGCTTGGGGGGAGATGTTGTAATTTCCCCTAACCTAACCCTGGCCAGAGCCATCGGACTTGACATACTATCCTACGCATATGATCTTGTACAAATGGGCCCACAAATGATATAGAAGATCCTCATCCCCTCCGGTCTCTCCCTTACCCCCCGGGATGGGCGGAGAGACGGGATGGGGAGACTAATCAAACCCAGACAGGTTCGTTGGAAAGCGTGAGACCCAGACAGGCCGCACGTTTTCTGATTCGTCCTCCCAAAACAGGATCTCTCAGATTTTTAAATGATAAACGGTCAGGATTCCTTTCTTTTTTAAGCAACCTACCATAAATTACCCAACTAGACGGCTTCCATAGACTAAAGCAAAACTTCTCAAATTACCTCTTCTGTCCTTCCAACATCAAAATAAAATTAATAAATAAATATATAAAAATATATATATTTATACATATATTAATTCATTCTATTTATGATATTTTAAGACGTTTTTTCATATTTCCTTAGGCTTTACAGCTTAAAACAACATGTCCGCGGACCAGGATTTTAAAGCGCTGCTTAGAAGCATGGATCGCTTCTTGAGAGCTTTCCACCATTTCCACCAATTAAAAATACAATCAGAAGAAAACCGGCAACCAAAACGACTGAACATCATGGCTAACAAAATCACATTGGACATCCGGCCGGCCATTCCGAATCCCACCACGGAGCTATTAATTTATGGTAATGCTAGAAATTGGCTTCATGTTAGTATCGAGATCCTCGAACAGCATTACCAAGACGCGTTAACAACGGCTCGGTCCGAAATCCTCTCCTCTTCCCTTGTTCGTTGGGAAGAAGCTTGGAAGATTGCAATCAAATGGACCCGCAAACGTATCACTACCATCCGTGAGAACACAATCGAACAAGCCACTCAGGAAATCTCTACAATCATTAAAGAAAAACAAAACGGGGAAAACAACCCCCAAATCAACCAACAGGAAAGCACTACGTCAATTCAAATCCCACCACAACAAACCAAACAAACGCAACTCCCTCCAGACCCCCAACCAGAACAGGCAGGACCATCTACCGCTCCATCACAACATAATAACAACAACAAGAAAAGAAAAACACCTCCACCCAGCAACCCATCACCCATCACCAACTACAAAATAATCAGAACTTCCTCGGATACAACATCACAACACTCCAGAAAGTCTAACCCCACCGTCCCGGTCCCCCAACTCACTCAGCAGAACAAACACCCATCGGCGAGCACGGACGACAACGAAAAATCTAATCCTCAGTCAAAAGGCCCAAACAGCTCCCCTAGACAGGATGAACTTCAGGTGAACCTCCAGTCGGAGACTTCTCCTCAGGCCACCAGCCTACACACCCGACATGAACATTATGGAAACAAGTACCAAAACTGGTCACTAACCCCGAGCCGACCCATCTTATTCATAGGGGACTCCAATCTCAGTCGCCTCCCTGCCATAAACAACCCAAATCTTGAAGTGGACAGCTACCCGGGCGCTAACTTAACAGTAGCAGCCCATATTTTAAGGAACCAGACCCCACGGTCCCCAGAGGTACAACATGCAATCCTCTCCTTCGGCCTGAATGACAGGGATGAGGGAAACCCGTCCCTTCAAAAAAAGAACTTAGAACGCCTCGTGGGAGGAGCCCACTATGCCTTTCCGAATGCAGTAATTAGCATCCCCCTCATCAACTACGACAAAAGATTGACGAAACAAACCATAAATAACATCAGATACCTTAATGAGACCATCCTAGCTACGGGTTCAAGTATCCCACTTCTGGACTGGAATCATTTCAAAACAGGCAACGACAAAATCCATTGGACTCCAGAGACAGCAAAAGCCATGATGGACCATTGGCTTAATTTTTTAGGCTCAAAACAATAATCCCAGCACGAGAAACCGCTAGAAACCAAACAGTAATAAACCTATCACAACTAGTCACCTTAACACCGATCCAAATAAAACTCCTAGATAAAGGGCTATCATTTATCCCCTCCCACCTAACCAAAACACACAATAGACAGACTCTGTTAATGGAACTCACCAATTTTCACAATAAAATACAGAAGAACATTTACTTCGGACCAGGGTCAGAATCAGAGGCTCCCCCCTTCTCGGAAAAATCAGATTGGTTACCTCCACCCCAACAATTACCCAGGCAGATATGGGACTTTTTTGAAAAGAATTGTAAGGATCTACAAACCTTAATAACAAACTCCAACGCCCCAACTCCAAATCTCACAGCGGAGGAAATAGAAGCTCTTGAAACACTCTCCAACAGAGAGGACATAATCATAAAACCAGCAGACAAGGGCAGCGCAATCGTAATAATGGACAAAACACAATATGTTCAAGAAAGTTTACGACAACTTCAGAACACGGAATTCTATTCCAAATTACCAAAACCAATCTTTCAGGACTCCATACCCATCATAAAAGAAATAATACAAAACCTAGTTCAAGAAAAATTCATTAACAAAAAACAAGCAAATTACTTAACCGGCCAACACATACCAAGACCAAGAAGATTCTACCTACTTCCAAAGATACATAAACCCAAAGAAAAATGGTCCACCCCCACGATGCCACCAGGACGACCCATAGTATCGGATTGTGGTAGCGAAAGCTACAGAATAGCGGAATTCCTGGATTTCCACCTTAATCCCCTATCAAACAAACATCCCAGTTTTCTAAAGGACACGTTCGACTTTGTTCAAAAAGTGAAGAACCTTAAAATACCACCAGAGGCCATCCTATTTACATTGGACGTAGACAGTTTGTATACTAACATCGAAACCCACTTGGGCCTTCAAGCAGTACAAGAATGGCTACTAAAATACCCAGACGAAGCAAGACCCAACCAATACATTTTACAACTCTTAGAACTTAGTCTCACCAGGAACGATTTTGAATTCAAAGGGGAATATTTTTTACAAACCAAAGGTACGGCTATGGGCAAAAAATTCGCCCCAGCATATGCTAACATTTATATGGCCCACTGGGAAGAAACCGTTTTTCCCAAATGCCTAAAACAACCCTTCAGCTACTTCCGATTCCTGGACGATATATGGGGAGTGTGGCAACACAGCTTACAGGACCTGGAGGACTTTTTAACAATTCTAAACTCTCATCACAATTCAATCAAGGTCAAATCCACTATTCACCCACAGTCAGTAGACTTCCTAGACACCACGGTCTTTAAAGGAAAAGATTTTTCTACTACCAACCATCTGGACATCAAAGTTTTCTTTAAAGAAACAGACACCCATGCACTTCTGCACCGAAAAAGCCACCACCCCCCACACACCTTTAAAGGCATTGTAAAATCCCAATTGATTAGATACTCAAGAATATGCACACGGGAAGCAGATTTTCAAACCGCCCGTAAAACATTGTTTCAAGCACTTCGTAAAAGGGGATATTCCAGACAACAGTTAAGACAGATTTACAGAAATTATGACCAGACTAACCCCAAAACCAGATCTACCACGGAAAACCAAATTCTAACCCCCGCCATCTTCACTTATTCCTCCACCGCTACCAAATTCACTCAAAAAATAAGAAACAATTATGAAACAATACTGGCACCCACACCAGCAGGAGAAGGTATTAACATCATAGCGGCATATAAGAGAAACACAAATCTACGAGATTTATTGGTCCACAGTAGGTGCACAGAAAAACAAAGAAAAGTTGCAAAACCACGACAACAATCTCAGATTGTTAAACCATGGAGACGCTCTGAGGCATTCCAATTGGCCAACATACCTCTTAATACCAAAAACTGCATTTATGCCATTACATGCACACTTTGCAAGAAACAATATGTAGGACAAACTCGCAATTCCATCAGAACCAGATTGTACCAACACAGATACAATATTAGAATGCAAAAAGGAAAACATCAAAGTAGAACTTTAATAGAACACTTCCAAAGACACGGTTTACATAGATTACACATACAGGGAATGGATCACAACCCGAACTGGTCTACCAGACAGAGATTATTTAAAGAACACTTTTGGATCAGAAAACTCAACACTAAGGTTCCCAATGGTCTAAATGATAGAATAGAAATTAATTAATAGTTCCACGTTTATATAAAATTAATAAAAAAAATAAAATACAACAAAAAAATAATAAACAAATAATTAAAAAATTAAAAAATAATAAAAACATAAAAAAATTATTAAAAATGGGGGTCAATGATGAGCGGGATACATAAGGACAGCTGTCCACTTGATCCCAAATCTGACAAGCCCCCTTCGTTAAAAAAGTAACAACACTTAGTAATCCATTTCACCAATTTTTCATCAATCTTTCCCCATCTTAAACAGAAATTTAAGTAACCCTAACCCTAATAATAATAATAATAAATAAATAAATAAATAAATAAATAAATTTTGATTCGTTTTTCACGGGTCGACTTTTACTGTCAACTTTCATGAATCTCGTTGTCATAATTCAAGCTGAAAAACCAAGGAGGAGTTACTAAACGGAACACCTTTTCTATCAAGGGTGAGACAGTGAACACATAGGTGAATTATGGGATTGGCCTTGATACTTACCACCACTCTAAATACACGCTCAAAACATAGGACTGGGAAAACTTCCAACAGCAATTTTCATTGCCCCGATTCCAAAAATGACTGTCGTCGTCAATGATTCATGGGTTGACTTTTACCGTCAACTTTTCATGAATCGTTTTTCGACGACAACGTTTCACGGGTCAACTTTTACCGTCGACTTTTCGTGAATCGTTTGTTGACGACATCGATTCATGGGTCGACTTTTACCGTCGACTTTTCATGAATCGTTTTTCGCTTATCAGCGATTCATGGGTCAACTTTTACCGTCGACTTTCATGAATCGTTACTCACGAATAAACGTTCGCCATGGAAATTCACGGGTCGACTTTTACCGTCAACTTTCATGAATCTCGTGGTCATAATTCAAGCTGAAAAACCATGGAGGAGTGACTAATCGGAACGCACTTTCCATCAAGGGTGAGACAAAAATCACACAGGTGCATTATGGGTATTTACCTTGATACTTACCATCGTCCTAACTACACGTTCAAAATATGGGGTCTGGAATATCTTAATCACCTCTTCTTTAGGGTTCAGGCTCCCAACGGTTGTCTTTGGTAAGGATGATGTCGGTTTGGTTCTAGCTTAAACCTTAGAGGGGAAAGGCTGGTAGAAGCTTGATGGGCCCTTCGGGGTACATCCGCCAGTTTTGACCCTCGACCTGACCCCTTAAAAATCCATTCATTTAATATGGTGAATGGGGAGGTCAGGATTGCCCCATTTGAGGGATTCCTTGGGCCGTTGAGCGCGGTGGCCAGGGGTAACGACGATTGACTTCGGCGTCTGCCCCGGGGCCGTGGTGTCTCTTTGGCTTCGGGGGATTTCTTGAAGGGTCTCCCAGCACTCTGGGGGTCTGGAAACCTGGGGAGGCTGAGATTTAGGTTTTGGCTATCCCTGGGCGGAAGGACCTCTATGGTCTTGGGGCTGAGAGGATTGGGAATCTCTCGTCCCTGGGGACTCCTGGGCACCTATCGGTTCACGAGGAAGGGGAATCTCGTGGCCGCTGGGGGCCTTAGGTTTCAGCTCGGGAGATCTATAGGGGCTAAATCGGCAAGGGGGGAATTGGACGGCAGCGATCCATTTGCTGTTTGCCTTTTCTCCTTGGGTCCCAGGACCCAGCTGATTTGGGCAAGGACCCCTTGGGACTCTTCAGGAGGCTTTGCCTCTGGGGGACTCATGGGGGTCTACTCCCTGGATTAGCCGGGGAAGGCCCCACCAAAATCAGCAGGGGCTAAGGGGAAAGAGCGATCTGATCGTTGCTGACCCTGGAACCCTGAGTTCCCTAAGAACTTGGCTGATTTGGGCAAAGGATCCGGGGGAGACCGGTGGGTCCAGTCGGACGTAACCTGGTTGCGGCCGGCGGGCTCTCTCGGTGCCTTTAGATCCAGCTCTGGGAAACCGGGGGGGGATCCCTGTGGGGCTCTTCACGAGCGCTACGGGACCTCTTCTGATTAACCGGAGTAAGCCCCAAGAGGAGACCTTTTAGTCACAGACTCTTCTCGGGTGACCTGGGTAACCTAACGGTGCTAACAAAGGGTCACTTGGGGGAGTGGTAAGTATCCAGCCTTCCTGGGGTAACACCTGGGCGGGTGGCCTGGGGCGATGGGCCTTAATTGGAGCCAAATTTTCTACGGTGACTAGCGCCACTCAGACAACGGCACATTGTGCACCAACACCCCACACACTGACAGTTTTCTTCCCAGCTGCTTTTTACTTGTCTTCATTGCTGGATTTCGAGTTGTCCCACTCGAACAAATCTTTCCACTTGACTCTTTGAGTCCACTTCCCTGTACGAATAGATTTCCCCGGACCTAAACGCCAACCAGCCTATCACTCCCGACCACATCCTAAAAACCACCGGTATCCACCACATCCCCTTAAAAAAACAGGAAAATTAGCATACCACACATCAGAACCCAAAAAAAACACACTATTGTGGTTCTTTTTAGAAACTTTAGCAATTGGTCTCGAGACACACGTCTGGGACTGATCCCCCAGACGGGCCGCCTCAGAGGAGGGTGTCTAGTGTTTAAAGAGCTGAAACACCCGTTGATACTGAGGTACGCTACTGAAGATGTGTCTCACAAATTTCCCTCACACACAACACTTGAGGGAGTAGAAATGTCCATGGACAAAAATACTTTAACGTGACCCCTACTCCTACACTAATCCTAACCGTCACAGACCCACTGGCTGGAAACCCACCCACGTCAACCCTACTGATTATAACCCTAAGTCAAATTTCATAGGACAAAAAATACTTTAATGTGACCCCTACTCCTACACTAACCCTAACCGTCACAGACCCACTGGCTGGAAACCCACCCACGTCAACCCTACTGATTATAACCCTAAGTTAAATTTCATAGGACAAAAAATACTATAACGTGACCCCTACTCCTACACTAACCCTAACCGTCACAGACCCACTGGCTGTAAACCCACCCACGTCAACCCTATTGATTATAACCCTAAGTCAAATTTCATAGGACAAAAAATACTCTAACGTGACCCCTACTCCTACACTAACCCTAACCGTCACAGACCCACTGGCTGGAAACCCACCCACGTCAACCCTACTAATTATAACCCTAAGTCAAATTTCATAGGACAAAAAATATTTTAACGTAACCCCTACTCCTACACTAACCCTAACCGTCACAGACCCACTGGCTGGAAACCCACCCACGTCAACCCTACTGATTATAACCCTAAGTTAAATTTCATAGGACAAAAAATACTTTAACGTGACCCCTACTCCTACACTAACCCTAACCGTCACAGACCGACTGGCTGTAAACCCACCTGCATCAACCCTATTGATTATAACCCTAGGTCGAGTTTCATAGGACAAAAAATACTTTAACGTGACCCCTACTCCTACACTAACCCTAACCGTCACAGACCGACTGGCTGTAAACCCACCTGCATCAACCCTATTGATTATAACCCTAGGTCGAGTTTCATAGGACAAAAAATACTTTAACGTGACCCCTACTCCTACACTAACCCTAACCGTCACAGACCCACTGGCTGGATACCCACCCACGTCAACCCTACTGATTATAACCCTAAGTCAAATTTCACAGGACAAAAAATACTTTAACGTGACCCCTACTCCTACACTAGCCCTACCCGTCACAGACCCACTGGCTGGAAACCCACCCACGTCAACCCTACTGATTATAGCCCTAAGTCAAATTTCACAGGACAAAAAATACTTTAACGTGACCCCTATTCCTGCACTAACCCTAACCGTCACAGACCCACTGGCTGTAAACCCACCTGCATCAACCCTATGGACTAGAATCCCAACCCCCACGCTAACCCTACCCATTGTAAAACCCAAAAATCAATGGAATTTACTCACAAACCCATTTCTGCACTAAATCTACCCACCAGTGCATCTGTCTACCAGAGAACCTTTTTCAAAACCTTAGAATAAAAATCCAAATTCACGTTCCGCACGTCTAAATCGAACGGTCTCAAACCATACGACTAATATGACCTTGACCTTTACCATATACCAAAATACTTCACCTCTGGGGGGGTTGCGATGCTGGATCAGGATTATCGGGCTTCGGCTTGGTTCGCTGGTCCAGAGCAAGTTCAGACCGGAAACTTCGCAATTCCTAAAAACCAGAAAAAGAAGTAAGAACTATAGTTTTCAACAGTAAAGGTTAGCCACGACCTCAATACCACACTAGGACGTACCCGTCAGACTAACCCAACTGAATAAAAGAGATTACAATATAAAAAAAAGACCCACAAATCGGTTTGGGGATCCTCATCCCCTCCGGTCTCTCTCTTAACCCTCGGGTTTGGCAGAGAGACGGGATGGGGAGACGAATCGAACCCAGACAGGTTCGTTGGAAAATGTGAGTCCCAGACAGGTCGCACATTTTCTGATTCGTCCTTTCAAAATAGGATTTCTCAGATTGATTTCTCTCACGAGTTTACCTTCACCATAGACCAAAATACTTCACCTCTGGGGGAGTTGCGATGCTGGATCAGGATTATCAGGCTTCGGCTTGGTTCGCTGGTCCAGAGCAAGTTCAGACCGGAAACTTCGCAATTCCTAAAAACCAAAAAAGAAATAAGAACAATAATTTTCAACAGTAAAGGTTAGCCACGACCCCACTACCACACTTAAACTTACCCATCAGAATAATCCAACCTGACATTATAATAAATAAAAGGCAAAACAACAGAAGTTTCATAAACTAAGGAAAAAAATAACAAGCTACCCACCTGGCCCATAAGCCAAAAAAAAGGCATTGCTCCTAGACGGGAGCCAATCACAGGCGACATAGTATAGTCTGACATGCGTCGGCCCGTGCCCTTCCTCATTCTCCCTACTACAAACCTTTCCAGACGAGTGCTGGCTTGGGGGGAGATGTTGTAATTTCCCCTAACCTAACCCTAACCTAACCCTAACCCTAACCCTAACCCTAACCCTAACCCTAACCCTAACCCTAACCCTAACCCCCACGCTAACCCTACCCATTGTAAAACCCAAAAATCAATGGAATTTACTCACAAACCCATTTCTGCACTAAATATACCCACCAGTGCATCTGTCTACCAGAGAACCTTTTTCAAAACCTTAGAATAAAAATCCAAATTCACGTTCCGCACGTCTAAATCGAACGGTCTCAAACCATATGACTAATATGACCTTGACCTTTACCATATACCAAAATACTTCACCTCTGGGGGGGTTGCGATGCTGGATCAGGATTATCGGGCTTCGGCTTGGTTCGCTGGTCCAGAGCAAGTTCAGACCGGAAACTTCGCAATTCCTAAAAACCAGAAAAAGAAGTAAGAACTATAGTTTTCAACAGTAAAGGTTAGCCACGACCTCAATACCACACTAGGACGTACCCGTCAGACTAACCCAACTGAATAAAAGAGATTACAATATAAAAAAAAGACCCACAAATCGGTTTGGGGATCCTCATCCCCTCCGGTCTCTCTCTTAACCCTCGGGTTTGGCAGAGAGACGGGATGGGGAGACGAATCGAACCCAGACAGGTTCGTTGGAAAGTGTGAGTCCCAGACAGGTCGCACATTTTCTGATTCGTCCTTTCAAAATAGGATTTCTCAGATTGATTTCTCTCACGAGTTGACCTTCACCATAGACCAAAATACTTCACCTCTGGGGGAGTTTCGATGCTGGATCAGGATTATCAGGCTTCGGCTTGGTTCGCTGGTCCAGAGCAAGTTCAGACCGGAAACTTCGCAATTCCTAAAAACCAAAAAAGAAATAAGAACAATAATTTTCAACAGTAAAGGTTAGCCACGACCCCACTACCACACTTAAACTTACCCATCAGAATAATCCAACCTGACATTATAATAAATAAAAGGCAAAACAACAGAAGTTTCATAAACTAACGAAAAAAATAACAAGCTACCCACCTGGCCCATAAGCCAAAAAAAGGCATTGCTCCTAGACGGGAGCCAATCACAGGCGACATAGTATAGTCTGACATGCGTCGGCCCGTGCCCTTCCTCATTCTCCCTACTACAAACCTTTCCAGACGAGTGCTGGCTTGGGGGGAGATGTTGTAATTTCCCCTAACCTAACCCTAACCCTAACCCTCACTGGGGGTTGAGAATTAGTTCTAACTAGACATTACTTTAACATACCTAAACCTACCCATCACAGGATGAGAGCGTAATTCTAGGATCAATTAGGGCTATCCCTGTACTCGCAACACGCCTAAACCTAACCCTCACTGGGGATTGGGAATTAGTTCTAACTAGGCAGTACTTTAACATATCTAAATCTACCCATCACAGGATGGGGACGTAATGGTAGGATCAATTAGGGCTATCCCTGTACTCGCAACCCGCCTAAACCTAACCCTCACTGGGGATTGGGAATTAGTTCTAACTAGACATTACTTTAACATACCTAAACCTACCCATCACAGGATGAGAGCGTAATTCTAGGATCAATTAGGGCTATCCCTGTACTCGCAACCCGCCTAAACCTAACCCTCACTGGGGATTGGGAATTAGTTCTAACTAGACATTACTTTAACATACCTAAACCTACCCATCACAGGATGAGAGCGTAATTCTAGGATCAATTAGGGCTATCCCTGTACTCGCAACCCGCCTAAACCTAACCCTCACTGGGGATTGGGAATTAGTTCTAACTAGGCAGTACTTTAACATATCTAAATCTACCCATCACAGGATGGGGACGTAATGGTAGGATCAATTAGGGCTATCCCTGTACTCGCAACCCGCCTAAACCTAACCCTCACTGGGGATGGGGAATTAGTTCTAACTAGACATTACTTTAACATACCTAAACCTACCCATCACAGGATGAGAGCGTAATTCTAGGATCAATTAGGGCTATCCCTGTACTCGCAACCCGCCTAAACCTAACCCTCACTGGGGATTGGGAATTAGTTCTAACTAGGCAGTACTTTAACATATCTAAATCTACCCATCACAGGATGAGAGCGTAATTCTAGGATCAATTAGGGCTATCCCTGTACTCGCGACCCGCCTAAACCTAACCCTCACTGGGGATTGGGAATTAGTTCTAACTAGGCATTACTTTAACATATCTAAATCTACCCATCACAGGATGGGGACGTAATGGTAGGATCAATTAGGGCTATCCCTGTACTCGCAACCCGCCTAAACCTAACCCTCACTGGGGATTGGGAATTAGTTCTAATTAGACATTACTTTAACATACCTAAACCTACCCATCACAGGATGAGAGCGTAATTCTAGGATCAATTAGGGCTATCCCTGTACTCGCAACCCGCCTAAACCTAACCCTCACTGGGGATTGGGAATTAGTTCTAACTAGACATTACTTTAACATATCTAAATCTACCCATCACAGGATGAGAGCGTAATTCTAGGATCAATTAGGGCTATCCCTGTACTCGCAACCCGCCTAAACCTAACCCTCACTGGGGATTGGGAATTAGTTCTAACTAGGCATTACTTTAACATATCTAAATCTACCCATCACAGGATGGGGACGTAATGGTAGGATCAATTAGGGCTATCCCTGTACTCGCAACCCGCCTAAACCTAACCCTCACTGGGGATTGGGAATTAGTTCTAATTAGACATTACTTTAACATACCTAAACCTACCCATCACAGGATGGGAGCGTAATTCTAGGATAAATTAGGGCTATCCCGGTACGCACAACATGGTTATGGAAATAGTTCATCTAAATTTACCTTTTGAGGGCAGGGAAGGATGCCGTGGGAGAGTGGAGAGTGGTTAGTGGGAAGGGTGGGGGAACACGGGGACCGGGGTTCGAGACCAGTTTGGGATAGGGGTCTATGAATTTTTATATTTTGAGGGCTTCTCGTGGTGGAAAGGAGGGGGCTGTTGGTTGGAGAGTTGAAAGCAGAAGGAGGGGATTGGGCGAGTGGTTAGTAGGAGAGGTGAGGGAACAGGGGGACTGGGGTTTGAGACCAACTTGGGATAGGGAGTGGGGTGTATGGATATTTTTTGTAAATAAATTTTTGGACTTACCATGGTGGAGGAAGGTGGGATGGGAAGATAAGGGATAAGGGGTAGAGGGAGAAAAACAGAGGAGTTAGGGTATGCGCTCCCCTACGGTTGTGTCTTGCTACGGTAAGTGTGATGTCGGCATGGGGTTTCGCATACCTTAGGGAGGATCATTGGTAGAAGCTTGGTACTTAGGTACCCGCCAATGAGAGCCCCGGGTCACAGGCCTGGATACCTTGCGGTGTTAACGAAGGGGTTACTTGGGAGGGTGGGTAGGTATCCAGCCTCTCTGGGTCCACTTGGACAGCACGCAGGGAAGGTGGCCTTGGATTAAAGGGCCTTAATTGGTATCCAGTCTTCCATCGATGATTAGCATTAGGGGATTTTTATAGATGGGTTGAGGTTGTTGGAGGGAGGTGGAGGGGAACTTGTAGTTTTGATAAAGGAGGACGGGGGAAAGGGATGGCAGGGTAGGTGGGTGGGGAATAGCTAAATGGGGAGGAACACACGCCGGGGGCTGATCTCCCTTGGGCGGGCCGCCTCGGAGGAGGGTGTATGGTGTTTAAAGGGCCGAAACACCCAATGATCCTGAGGTACATCACTGATGATGTGTTCTTTTTATAGAAGTACATGGATTTTCACGTTCTTCACGTTCCGCACGTCTAAATCGAACGGTCTCAAACCATACGACTAATATTACCTTGACCTTTACCATATACCAAAATACTTCACCTCTGGGGGGGTTGCGATGCTGGATCAGGATTATCGGGCTTCGGCTTGGTTCGCTGGTCCAGAGCAAGTTCAGACCGGAAACTTCGCAATTCCTAAAAACCAGAAAAAGAAGTAAGAACTATAGTTTTCAACAGTAAAGGTTAGCCACGACCTCAATACCACACTAGGACGTACCCGTCAGACTAACCCAGCTGAATAAAAGAGATTACAATATAAAAAAAAGAGACCCACAAATCGGTTTGAGGATCCTCATCCCCTCCGGTCTCTCTCTTAACCCTCGGGTTTGGCAGAGAGACGGGATGGGGAGACGAATCGAACCCAGACAGGTTCGTTGGAAAGTGTGAGTCCCAGACAGGTCGCACATTTTCTGATTCGTCCTTTCAAAATAGGATTTCTCAGATTGATTTCTCTCACGAGTTGACCTTCACCATAGACCAAAATACTTCACCTCTGGGGGAGTTGCGATGCTGGATCAGGATTATCAGGCTTCGGCTTGGTTCGCTGGTCCAGAGCAAGTTCAGACCGGAAACTTCGCAATTCCTAAAAACCAAAAAAGAAATAAGAACAATAATTTTCAACAGTAAAGGTTAGCCACGACCCCACTACCACACTTAAACTTACCCATCAGAATAATCCAACCTGACATTATAATAAATAAAAGGCAAAACAACAGAAGTTTCATAAACTAACGAAAAAAATAACAAGCTACCCACCTGGCCCATAAGCCAAAAAAAGGCATTGCTCCTAGACGGGAGCCAATCACAGGCGACATAGTATAGTCTGACATGCGTCGGCCCGTGCCCTTCCTCATTCTCCCTACTACAAACCTTTCCAGACGAGTGCTGGCTTGGGGGGAGATGTTGTAATTTCCCCTAACCTAACCCCTGGACACCTGACCCCTCCCCATCATCTAACCCTAACCACAATAGTCCTGGACCGACCAACACCCCTCATCCCTAAAACTTAACCGTCACAACCTCCTGTACATTTGACCCCTGGACACCTGAACCCTCTCCATCCCCTAACCCTACTCACAATAGCCCTGGGCTGACCAAGAACCCTGGCAAAAAAAACTAACCCTATATAAAATAGCCCTGAGCTCAAACAGCCCGGCTTATCATACCCTGGACATTCATTTATTTATTTATTTATCTAAATAAATGTATATTGAATTATTTTTCACAGGCAGACCCCTGTGTTTTTGCCACTTGGCTTATTTTACAGCCTATGTGGCCCAGGCTGATCTCTTGATCCTTTAAAGCATGCCTGTACACTTACTGGAAGGTGTTAGCAACTTTTTTTGCCACTAGGGGTCATTATTGCACCAGGAGTTGGGATCTCCTCCAGTTTTTGCACTAGATTGGGTATGGAGGATGAAGGAAGGGTGAATAATGTAAATGAATAAAAATATAAAATATATATATATATATAGATATATACAAATAAATAAACGTATTGATTAACACATGCATATACAAATAAATAAATAAATAAATAAATAAATAAAATCATCCATAAAAAGACGTGTAGAGCAACAGGAGAGTCGGTGATGGGACCAATCCTGATCCCACACTGTTTCAAAGCGGTCAGCGGAACGGATGGACAGTGCATAACCATCTTCAGGTCCTCAGGGACCTGTTGATTGGAATTTCGTAAACCCTAACCCTAACCCTAATTCTAAAAAACCTAACCCATAACCCTACTTTAACCTACCCCCACACCCTTAAATAGCTTAATCCTACCCCTTATACTCATAACCCACCTTAACCTACCGATTGTTCCACCCCTTCGAAAACCCAATCCAGACGTTGCAATGGGCTACCATGGTCTCTCTCCTATTTGAAGCGGCCAGTTTGAGGGAAGGACCGTGCAAAACTGGGCCTGGACCCTTCTGGGCCCAGGCTCTGGAATTCTTTTTTCCCCTACCCACAATAGCCCTGAACTGACCAACACCCCTCATCCCTAAAACCTACCCATCACAACCCCCTGGACATTTGACCCCTGGACACGTGAACCCTACCCATCCCCTAACCCTACCCACAATAGCCCTGGACTGACCAACACCACATAGGACCCTAACCCTACCCGAAAGAACCTTGGCAAAAAAACTAACCCTAGATAAAATAGCCCGGAGCTCAAATAGCCCGCCTTATCGTACCCCGGACATTAATTTATTTATTTATTCATCTAAATAAATGTATATTGGATTATTTTTCACAGGCAGACCCCTGTGTTTTTGCCACTTGGCTTATTTTACAGCCTATGGGGCACAGGCTGACCTCTTGACCCTTTGGAGCATGCCTGCACATTTACTGGGAGGTGTTAGCAACTTTTTTTTGCCACTGGGGGTCATTATTGCACCAGGAGCTGGGATCTTCTCCAGTTTTTGCACTGGATTGGGTATGGAGGATGAAGGAAGGGTGAAAAATGTAAAAAAAACAAAAAAAAATTATATATATATATATATACACTGATGATTTTGGCATACAGCTCATGAAAACCCAAAATTCCCAATAGCATATCATGAAAAGGTTCTCTAAACGAGCTATTAACCTAATCATCTGAATCAAAATTACACCTGCAAAGGATTCCTGAGGCTTTTAAAAACTCCCAGCCTGGTTCATTACTCAAAACCGTAATCATGGGTAAGACTGCCGACCTGACTGCTGTCCAGAAGGCCATCATTGACACCCTCAAGCAAGAGGGGAAGACACAGAAAGAAATTTCTGAACGAATAGGCTGTTCCCAGAGTGCTGTATCAAGGCACCTCAGTGGGAAGTCTGTGGGAAGGGAAAAGTGTGGCAAAAAACGCTGCACAACGAGAAGAGGTGACCGGACCCTGAGGAAGATTGTGGCGATGGACCGATTCCAGACCTTGGGGGACCTGCGGAAGCAGTGGACTGAGTCTGGAGTAGAAACATCCAGAGCCACCGTGCACAGGCGTGTGAAGGAAATGGGCTACAGGTGCCGCATTCCCCAGGTCAAGCCACTTTTGACCCATAAACAGCGGCAGAAGCGCCTGACCTGGACAACAGAAAAGCAGCACTGGACTGTTGCTCAGTGGTCCAAAGTACTTTTTTCGGATGAAAGCAAATTTTGCATGTCATTCGGAAATCAAGGTGTCAGAGTCTGGAGGAAGACTGGGGAGAAGGAAATGCCAAAATGCCTGAAGTCCAGTGTCAAGTCCCCACAGTCAGTGATGGTCTGGGGTGCCATGTCAGCTGCTGGTGTTGGTCCACTGTTTTATCAAGGGCAGGGTCAATGCAGCTAGCTATCAGGAGATTTTGGAGCACTTCATGCTTCCATCTGCTGAAAAGCTTTATGGAGATGATTTCATTGTTCAGCACGACCTGGCACCTGCTCACAGTGCCAAAACCACTGGTAAATTTAAATTTTTTACATTTACATTTATGCATTTGGCAGACGCTTTTATCCAAAGCGACTTACAGTGCACTTATTACAGGGACAATCCCCCTTGAGCAACATGGAGTAAAGTGCCTTGCTCAAGGACACACTGGTGGTGACTGCTGGAATCGAGCCAGCAACCTTCTGCATATCAGTTCCATGGTTTAACCCACTGGACCACCATCTCACATCCAGGTAAATGGTTTACTGACCATGGTATTACTGTGCTCAATTGGTCTGCCAACTCTCCTGACCTGAACCCCATAGAGAATCTGTGGGATATTGTGAAGAGAAAGTTGAGAGACGCAAGACCCAACACTCTGGATGAGCTTAAGGCCACTATCGAAGCATCCTGGGCCTCCATAACACCTCAGCAGTGCCACCGGCTGATCGCCTCCATGCCACGCCACACTGAAGCAGTCATTTCTGCAAAAGGATTCCCGACCAAGTATTGAGTGCATAACTCAACATAATTATTTGAAGGTTGACTTTTTTTGTATTAAAAACACTTTTCTTTTATTGGTCGGATGAAATATGCTAATTTATTGAGATAGGAATTTGGGGTTTTCATGAGCTGTATGCCAAAATCATCAGTATTAAAACAATAAAA
Source organism: Romanogobio albipinnatus (assembly GCA_023566225.1). Lineage (NCBI taxonomy): Eukaryota > Metazoa > Chordata > Actinopteri > Cypriniformes > Gobionidae > Romanogobio > Romanogobio albipinnatus. The sequence goes on from CM042242.1 coordinate 59,054, forward strand.
GACCTGAAATATTTCAGTTGGTGTGCAATGAATCTAAAATATATGAAAGTAACATTTTTATCATTACATTATGGAAAATAATGAACTTTATCACAATATGCTAATTTTTTGAGAAGGACCTGTATATATATATACAAATAAATAATTAATAAATAAAATTATCCATAAAAAGACTTATAGAGCAACAGGAGAGTTGGTGATGGGGTCAATCCTGATCCCACACTGTTTCAAAGTGGTCAGCGGAAAGGATGGACAGTGCATAAACCCTAACCCTAACCTATATGTCAAATCAACCATTGGGACCACGTGTGGTTCCCTCACCCCCTGTATTGTGCCAGAACTCAAACGGCACTCCATGCCAAACGGAACCAGATAGAGGCACGGGACCACCCCCACTGTAATCAGCGCCCCCTAGACAACAACCGAGCCGACTTTCAGCTCTCTAGCTGCAAAACAACTGGGGGTGCAATACCATATATCGGCCCCTGGTGGCGTTAGAGTTCCCACGTGCAAACGATCGGGCACCCTCTAAATAGTATATGTACCAAATTTCAGCCTCCTAAGACCTATAGAAACTAAGTGCACCCCACCCAATAGGGGGGGTGCACATTCGCATTTAACCCTATATACCCTAACCCTAACATTAGTTAACTACATTAGTTAACATTAACATTAACAAAGATAGTAAATGCTTTATAAGTGCAGTTCGTTATTAGTTAATTTCAACATTTACTAATGCATTATTATAATCTTATTAACATTAGTTAATGCTGTGAACTAACATGAACAAACCATGAACAGCTGGATTAATATTAACTAAAGTTAACAAATACAGTAACAAATGAACTGCTCATGGTTAGTTTGTGTTAGTTAATACATTAACTAATGTTAAGTAATGACCATTATTCTAAAGTGTTACCAAAAATAATAATACTTTTTTTTTTTTTATTCACAAGTTTCATGGCCCCCAGAATACTTTGTTGTATGATTGTCTGAATATGCGAAATATCAATTAAAATCACATTTCTGTCCAAGTCTTTGTCCAGATGGGATTCAGAAGATGATCAAACACTGAGGTGTGGATGTACTCAATCTACTCCATCTAAGCTTCAGTCGTTTCATGGGTTCATCAGTTCGGCAGATTCCATCGCTGGTTTCTGCTTCTTCTTCCCCTGTGTTTAGATCTGGAGAGTCTGTACTCGTTCAGAAGATGTGTAATAGAGCCAAAAACCGTGAAAAGTCTGTCAATGGCCGAGAAAGACTACCCCCTGATCGTAATATAGCGAACATTGATAGAGCTTCTCTTTCATCAGTCTGATCCAGTCGGTCCCTCGGTCACATTCATGCTCCACATTCACGGAGCAGTTTTTGGATCTTAGTATAAAAGTCAATGGGAAGTCCCCACTGAGTTAATGATATGTAATGAAAGCTTTTTGCATTTTTACAGACTAATAAAAACATTATTTAGTGTGTTTAAATGAATAACTAATGATTTGTACAACGGAAATGAATCAACGCTGAAGTTATTTAAACTGGACAATGTCTTTCTTCTAGATCTGCTGCACAATCTCTCTTCGTGAATCTCCGGTTCTCACTGAAGCTGCTCTGAGGCGATCTGTGACAGCGCCGCATACATGAAGGAGACGTGACCTGCGGATTATTCTGATCCCCACATTATAGACATTAGAGATCACATTATAGATCCCCACTCACACACACTCACACAATCACACACTCACTCACTCACACACACTCAGTCAGTCACTCACACACACTCAGTCAGTCACTCACACACACACACACACACACACACACACACACACACACACACACACACACACACACACACACACACACACACACACACACACTCAGTCAGTCACTCACACACACACACACACACACACACACACACACACTCAGTCAGTCACTCACACACACACACTCAGTCAGTCACACACACACACACACACACACACACACACACACACACACTCAGTCAGTCAGACACACACACACACACACACTCAGTCAGTCAGTCACTCACACACACACACACACACTCAGTCAGTCACTCACACACACACACACACACACACTCAGTCAGTCAGTCACTCACACACACACACACACACTCAGTCAGTCACTCACACACACACACACACACACACACTCAGTCAGTCACTCACACACACACACACACACACACACACACACTCAGTCAGTCACTCACACGGGTTGGTGCAGTGATGATGAACAACAAGAGTCATGTACTCTTTAACAGAAAGCAGAAGTTTACTGTGGAATAGAGAATCACACACACACACACACACAGTGATCTTCAGAATGCTGAACACAGGGGTCATCTGAACAGGAAGTGAGTTTGCAGTCTGAGCGGACAGGAAGTCAGGTTCTCGTCCCCTGAAGGGTATCGACCAGTATCTTATTGTACTCCTGCAGTTGTTTGTTGACATTCTTCACCACCGGCTGGTAATCGCTCTCTACAGCTTTGGAGGCGATGACTGGACGATAGAGTTAGGGATCATTAGACCTTTACACACCACCCGCCTCACACATCACCCGCCTCACGCACCACCCGCCTCACGCACCACCCGCCTCACCCGCCTCACGCATCACCCGCCTCACGCACCACCCGCCTCACGCACCACCCGCCTCACGCACCACCCGCCTCACGCATCACCCGCCTCACGCATCACCCGCCTCACGCATCACCCGCCTCACGCATCACCCGCCTCACTCATCACCCGCCTCACGCATCACCCGCCTCACTCATCACCCGCCTCACGCATCACCCGCCTCACTCATCACCCGCCTCACGCATCACACGTCTCACGCATCACCTGCCTCACGCATCACCCGCCTCACGCATCACCCGCCTCACTCACCCGCCTCACTCACCCGCCTCACTCATCACCCGCCTCACTCACCCGCCTCACGCATCACCTGCCTCACGCATCACCCGCCTCACGCATCACCCGCCTCACTCACCCGCCTCACGCATCACCCGCCTCACTCACCCGCCTCACTCATCACCCGCCTCACTCATCACCCGCCTCACGCATCACCCGCCTCACTCATCACCCGCCTCACGCATCACCCGCCTCACTCACCCGCCTCACGCATCACACGCCTCACGCATCACCCGCCTCACGCATCACCCGCCTCACGCATCACCCGCCTCACTCACCCGCCTCACGCATCACCCGCCTCACGCATCACCCGCCTCACGCATCACCCGCCTCACGCATCTCACGCATCACCCGCCTCACGCATCACCCGCCTCACGCATCACCCGCCTCACGCACCACCCGCCTCACCCGCCTCACACATCACCCGCCTCACACATCACCCGCCTCACCCGCCTCACACATCACCCGTCTCACAGAGAGCCATGATAAAAGGATACATTCTTTCATCACAAAGTTGTTCTGCTCAAGATGTTGCCATTTCCTCTCCATATTGGTCAGCTGGAAAGTGAACAGTCACATTAGAGAGCAAAACATCCAATCACAGACGAGACTAGAGCGTTCCCGTTTACATGCATGTTCCCTAACCCTGTGACCCTACCCGTGTACTTCCCCTCTCTGCTCCGCCCAGCTCAAATCTGTCTTTATAGACTTACCCTAACTCATCGTTCACATCAGCTTCACTAAAGGTCATTGTGTTATATAATGCCTTATAAACCGCACGTGAAGCGGCTCTGAAACGATGACAAGCGCTACACAAATACAAATGGAGATATGATGATGCGTATAACAATGATATTAATGATCCCATGAAATCAGATCGAGCTTTATTGCATTTATCAGTGTCAGAGTCTCGGGTCGAATGCCCGATGAACAGAAGTTCTCCACCCGTGACAATGGGAATGACCGAACCGTACGGTCACCTGTGATCTGAAGGTCATCCATCGCCTGCCAGGTCAAATCTCTGACCCTCGTGTCGGGTGAGTGAGTGGTTATTGAACTAAAAGAGTCTATTAAAAGCATGGGCATTATGGGAGAAGGTCAAGAGAGGGCATGTAGATTCTCCTGGACATCAGATCCACTGACACACTGAAGCCTTCAGAGCATCTGACCCTAACTCACATCCCTCACCTCCACATGGGTCTCGTTCTCCTGTAGCTGGTTCTTCAGAGACTCGTACTCCTCGTTGATTTTGTGCAGCATCTTCCGGAACGTGTCCTTCCTCTGAGTGAGCGCCACTCGATCCTCCTGCAGTCTCTGATGGGACAAACGGCAGAATATTCACTGGAAGACTGAATAACCCATATGAACCCGATCCACCTTCACACTGACAGACGAATGTGTCTCGGTAAGTGTAGATGAAGAGTTAGATCTATCTCACGAACAGCAAAGCACTCATACATTTCTGACAAGACTAACGGCTTTACAGCTCAACTCAAGACAGCGGCACGGTCACCTTCTTCCGGTCGTCTCCGGCTGCTCTGAGAGCGTCCAGGTCTCTGTACGTGTGCAGCTCGCGCCTCATGAGCTCCAGCTGCTCTCTCAGGGTTTGCAGCTCTGCGCTGACCTTACTCTCCAACTGCTCCACCTTCAGCAGGTCCTGCTGGAGACGCTCACTTTCTAATACACACAAACAAACACAACATCAGCACTTCAATCATAAACAAGCGTCCGAACACAGCAGACGCACCGCAGACGCACCGCAGACGCACAGCAGACGCACAGCAGACGCACCGCAGACGCACAGCAGACGCACAGCAGACGCACCGCAAACGCACCGCAGACGCACAGCAGACGAACAGCAGACGCACAGCAGACGCACAGCAGACGCACAGCAGACGCACCGCAGACGAACAGCAGACGCACAGCAGACGAACAGCAGACGCACAGCAGACGTACCGCAGACGCACAGCAGACGAACAGCAGACGCACCGCAGACGCACCGCAGACGCACCGCAGACGCACAGCAGACGCACCGCAGACGCGCAGCAGACGCACAGCAGACGCACAGCAGACGCACCGCAGACGCACAGCAGACGCACCGCAGACGCACAGCAGACGGACCGCAGACGCACAGCAGACGGACCGCAGTCTGCACCGCAGACGCACAGCAGACGCACCGCAGACGCACCGCAGACGCACAGCAGACGGACCGCAGACGCACCGCAGACGCACAGCAGACGCACAGCAGACGCACCGCAGACGCACAGCAGACGGACCACAGACGCACAGCAGACGGACCGCAGACGCACAGCAGACGCACTGCAGACGCACTGCAGACGCACAGCAGACGCACAGCAGACACACCGCAGACGCACAGCAGACGAACAGCAGACGCACCGCAGACGCACAGCAGACGCACAGCAGACGCACCGCAGACGCACAGCAGACGCACAGCAGACACACCGCAGACGCACAGCAGACGCACAGCAGACACACCGCAGACGCACAGCAGACGCACTGCAGACGCACTGCAGACGCACAGCAGACGCACAGCAGACACACCGCAGACGCACAGCAGACGAACAGCAGACGCACCGCAGACGCACAGCAGACGCACAGCAGACGCACTGCAGACGCACAGCAGACGCACAGCAGACACACCGCAGACGCACAGCAGACGAACAGCAGACGCACTGCAGACGCACAGCAGACGCACAGCAGACACACCGCAGACGCACAGCAGACGAACAGCAGACGCACAGCAGACGCACAGCAGACGCACCGCAGACGCACAGCAGACGCACAGCTGACGCACAGCTGACGCACAGCTGACGCACAGCTGACGCACAGCAGACGCACAGCAGACGCACAGCAGACGCACAGCAGACGCACCGCAGACGCACCGCAGACGCACAGCAGACGCACCGCAGACGCACAGCAGACGAACAGCAGACGCACCGCAGACACACCGCAGACGCACAGCAGACGAACAGCAGACGCACCGCAGACGCACCGCAGACGCACAGCAGACGCACAGCAGACGAACAGCAGACGCACCGCAGACGCACAGCAGACGCACAGCAGACGCACAGCAGACGCACAGCAGACGCACCGCAGACGCACAGCAGACGAACAGCAGACGCACAGCAGACGCACAGCAGACGCACAGCAGACGAACAGCAGACGAACAGCAGACGCACAGCAGACGCACAGCAGACGCACCGCAGACGCACAGCAGACGCACAGTGTGTGTGGAGACCTGCTGATCTGTGTGTGTGTGTGTGTGTGTGTGTGCGCGTGTGTGTGTGTGTATGTGCGCGGCCCGTCCCGTTGGAGACCTGCTGATCTGTGTGTGTTTGTGTGTGCGTGCGGCCCGTCCCGCTGGAGACCTGCTGATCTGTGTGTGTGTGTGTGTGTGTGTGTGTGTGGCCCGTCCCGCTGGAGACCTGCTCTGGACCATGGGAGGCGTCAGAGGGGGGCATGTACAGGAAGGAAGTGGAAGAGGGCCGCTTCCCTCTGATAGGCAGACGGCCCAGCTCAGTGTTTGGAGAGAGACTGTGAGAGAGAGAGTATGTGTGTATGTGTGTGTGTGTGTGTGTGTGGAGCAGTCAAAAAAAAACCTGTCAGCACTTCTGAGCACACACACACACACACACACACACACACACACACACACACACACACACACACACACACACACACACACACACACACACACACTCACACTCACACTCTCACAGACTCTCTCTCTCTCTCTCTCTCTCTCACACACACACACACTCAAACTCACACACTCTCTCTCTCTCTCACACACACACACACACACACACAATAGTACTAAATGAAATAGTACAAGAACAACAAATAGAGTCTGCTATGAAGAGAGACACTCAGAGGAAGTTGAGGGGTGCTCGGAGGAGATAAGACAATGTTTGGGAATTAGAGGAGAACACGAGGAGTTTCATACAAAAGAAGGCCCATCAGGACTCTGACACACACACACACACAATCTGGCCCATCAGGACTCTGACACACACACACACACACACACACAATCTGGCCCATCAGGACCTTGACACACTCACACACACAATCCGGCCCATCAGGACTCACACACACAATCCGGCCCATCAGGACACACACACACACACACACACACACACACACACACACACACACACACACACACACACACAGACCTGAGGAAAGGCCTTTGGCTGTGCTCTGAGACTTCTGCATCTCGGTCTCTTTGAAGCTCAGATCGTCCTGCATGGACCGCAGCTCCTGCGCAGTGACCGCTGACAGCTGCTGAAGACGGCTGATGTTCTGGAGAAACACACACAGGTCAGAGTTCACGACTCAAGCTCGAGATGTTAAAGAGGGAAGCACTGATCCAGGTGCAGTACCCTGCTGGAGTGCTCCAGTAAAGCCACCACGCTGCTCTGAGAGTCCCGGATCAGCTGCAGCTCCTGGCCTTTATTCTCCTCAAATGTGTTCAGATATGCTGTAAGAACACATGACCAGCCCGTCAGTCACATGACATCACAGGGCATCAGTTGAGATGTGTGAAAGTGCCCCAGACTCACAGTCGATTTCCTCTTCTCTCTTCTGCAGCTCCTTGTACTTCTGAGTCCGTTCGCCTGTGCGGACGGTAAGGTGTGTTAGATTCAGTCCATTAAACGGGACACCAGAGAAATCAATTCCCCATATGTTTTGAATTTAAAAAGTATGATGTACTATAAAACGTCCTGTAACGGTCCAAAAATACCATCGAACAACTGAAAATAAGACATGACCATTGACCACACACACATTTACACACCATAAGCCTACTCGTGTTCAGACACTGCCCATCATGCTGAGGACGAATGAGAGAGTGTGTGTGCCTGCCCATCATGCTGAGGAAGGGTTAGGGTTAGGGTTAGGAGAGTGTGTGTGCCTGCCCACCATGCTGAGGAAGAAGAGTTAGTATTATTAGGGGCCAAGCACCGAAGGCTATTCTTCCTTCTTCCGCCATTGAATTCTATGGCAGCCCATAGAACCGTTTGCGGGAAAGTTATGAAATTTGGCACACAGAGAGAGGACTGGCCCACCATTAACCACACCGATTTTGGAGTCTCTAAAACAATCCCTCTAGCGCCACCACCTGTCCAAAGACACTCATGTTTATGCTAATAACTTTTGAACCATAAGGGATAGAGACAAAATTTGATTGACTGATTCCTTGGCTCAAGCCGATTCGATTGCACCCTATGACGTCATTTTCCGTCATAATAATTTTCCCGCCATTTTTTATTAACCACTTTTGCGAACTCCTCCTAGGCCGTTGCTCCAATTTTCACAAAAATTGAACCTGATCATCTTCAGACGGTGCTGACAAAAAGTTATGAAACTCAAGTTGATTCGTCAAATCGTTTTTGATAAACGCACGAAAACATTTTACGTAGCGGTTGCGAAAATACACTTAAGGTTATATCTCTGCAACGCTTTATCGTATTCAAACCAAACTTGGTACATGTCATCAGAAGCATGGCCTGAGGCGCAGCGCCACCTACTGGTCCGGAGATACGAAAAATGGCTATTTTCGCTTATAACTTCTGAACCGTTTGTCCAAAAATCATAAACGTGATCTCTATAGATTTAGCGCAACATGTTGAGTCGTCCAATTTTACCATATCGGCCATTTTGGCTGTTGGCCATTTTGAATTCGGTGCTAAAATGCTGTATTTTATGAACGGATTGTTACAAAATTCGGTATGGGTCATCAGCTGGATGCCCTGAAGGAGCCTGAGAAGTTTCGAAACAGCGCCACCTAGTGTATATTTATTTCTTCAAACGCTTATAACTTTGGGTGTGGTTGACTTATTTTCATGGGAGTAACTTTTTTTGTCTCCTGAATCCTTGCTGAGTCCAACGATACCAGACTTGCCATGTTTCGGCGTATGGTTTGTGCAGCGTTGTAATTTAGCGCTTATAAAGCGTTAGCTGATATCTTCGAAACCGCTAGTCCGATCGAGACGAAACCAGCGTCAGAAGTTCGTAAACATAGGTCGATAGCTATACACTAATACCCAAATGTCAAAATATTGATAGTAAGGGTGTAACATCCAATCAAAGTCAGGTGTCATTTTTTACAGTTTTTTTCATATAAATGTCTATAACTCCAAAACGAAATTTATATTTTCACCAAAATTGACAAACATGTATAGGCTCACTCCGAGGACACATTAAAAAACTGGTAGGATTGTGCCTCTTGGTGGCACTATAATTAAACAAAACATGAAATTGTCTCTATACAACTCAGTGTTTTAATGAGGGGATTTAATTTTTTCTTCAATCATTTTTTCAGTTGGTCTGCTGCTAGCTTCCTTGTTTGCTTCTGTTGCGCTTGGCCCCGGTATTGCTGCTTGCAGTTGTAGTGGACAGCACATTCCAGGGCCCAGTTTATGGCCGGGCTCCTCTCTGTCCATAACAGTGGACAAAGGTTTGCTACATTCTGATTGGATCCTGGTAGACTGACACAAACAAACTGTCCAACGCCATCAGATAAAGATACTTGGACAACAGCCAGACACCTCTTAGAGGCCGAAAAGACCACCTCTTGTACCAAGCCTAGGAAGGACAAGACATCTCATTGGTCCACATGCAGTTTCTGCCCTTCACCCAAATCCCTAGTGTCCTGGTCTATGACTGCCATAAAGATTCCACAGGACCTTCGCAGCAGTGGGTGAAAGAAATACCAAAATGATCTATCCAAATCCAGTCATAACTATGTTTTCTTTTTCCATCATGTTTGGATTCTATTTGTCTAGACTATTGCCAAGGGTATTCTGATGGTGGTTTGGAAAGTGAGAAATGCATTGGTAAACTTTAAAGACACTTTAAAGACTTCTAACTGTGTACAGTATGCAAATGAGTTTCACAGGAGAAAGGAGGGTGAGTCTCACTGTGGACCCCCTCTGATGCCAGCAGCCAATCGCAACACTGGAATGGAGAAGCGCCAAATTGCAATCTCCTCCTATTCGGAAAAGGAGAAAGGTACCCTTTCAACAGACACACCTTGTTCTGAGTCTCCCTTCAAGAGAGACATAACAGATACACCGTAATGTTCTGAGTTTCTCCTTGAGAGAGACAAACAGTTCACCAAGTTCTGAGTCTGTCCCGTGAGGATGAGACTGTGACAGAGCAACCAAACTGAGCCTCTGGTTCATCCAGAGAGACAACAAAAGATCCAAGGATCTGAATCTACAGCTTGTGAGGCAGCAACAGATGAGACCACGTTCTGAGCCTCCAGCCTGTGAGGAAAGAGACATTAACAAACACTACGTTCAGAGTTTTAGTCCAGCGAGACTACAGCATGTCCCGAGTCTCCATGCCAGAGAGACCAAAGCGGATTGACCAAGTCCTGAGTGTCTGACCCACAGAGTCCGAAGACACACAGAGACATTTGCAACAAGGTTGAGCTCAGGAGAGCAAACCTTCACTTCGAGGTTCCTTCGTCTGCGTGTTCCAGATTAAGGACCTTCTGCACCTACTTCAGGGCCTCATCTGCGTGTTCCAGATTTAAGGACCTTCTGCACCTACTTCAGGGCCTCGTCTGCGTGTTCCAGATTTAAGGACCTTCTGCACCTACTTCAGGGCCTCATCTGCGTGTTCCAGATTTTAGGACCCATTGGTGCTCCAGGAGATCAGCATCCCACAGATCTTCGTGTTCAAGACTGTTGAAACGGATTCCAGCTCCTTTCCCACTGCATTGTCACCCAGCACAACCAGTGAAGAATCACCTCCATCGGACTGCTTACTCAACCAAGTGGAACGTAAATATCACTTAACCAAACCTCTTTCCAGAAACCTTGGCATGGTTGTATATTATCAGTATATGATTTTCTAATTTACATTAGAGCTAATTTAACTGATGCTAGTTAATAACAAATAATCTTTCGTTATTTGTTTGATGCATAATAAGGTTCTTCACCTTAGTTTCAGAGAAACAACAGTTTATCTTTCCATAAGATAACGCAACTCTTCCATAGCCACACTTAATCACATGTACTTTATATATCTTATGCACTTTATTCTTTTATCATTCATTGTATTCATTTAGTAGTAGTGCTAGTTATTCTTGTTTATCTTTGGTTAATAAAATCTATTTTATTACAATTGTGTCTTACTTGTGCTGATAATACAGAAAAGGCTCTACAGGTTAGAAATCTCACCAATCTTTCAGATAAATCAGCTGACCAACTCTCCCCACTTTACATTCAGTCTAAAATGATTGAACCGCCTCCCGTTTGAAGCGTTCTCATAGAGCCAAGGTAAAAGACCTTGATTAGTGTCCCAAACTAAGAGAGGAGGAAGGTGGTCATCTGATGTCCTCATAACAACACCTTAAGTGACCGGTGATCCAAAAATCCCAACGTCTGCGGTGACGTGAGTACCAATCACAACCTAACTTATCGTCCTTGGATGGACGAAGGTAAAATCACTACATAATTGGCGTCCCTTGTTTGGGCCCAAAAGTGAAATTATTACACAGTTATATTTATTATTATTATTATTATTATTATTATTACTAAACACCTGAAGTCTTCAGTTTGTATAGAACTAACATTCATATCTGGATACTTCTATGAGCACCACTCCTGTTGTTCTGAATATCAGCTCTGAAGATCAACATGTTTGATGGTAAATATGTTTACAATGAAGAATATACATTAGAAACTGATATACGTATAGACATTAACATCTTCATATGGGACACAGCACGGGTTAGCCCTTCCTCTCTGAAGCACACAGACTATGATCACCCTAAATATTCACCTTGATGTTCCTCCATGTCAGCGTCCAGTTGCCGCATCTCTTCGGTGAGATGGCTAATTTTCTCACGCAACTCTGACACTCTGCATAAAAACAGGATGTTGATTTTAGTCTTTTTGTGCAAGTAAATACAATAACTGCACCAACACCATAATAACTGAAGCCTGCATCTCTAGAGCAATACTGTGGATCTACTAACCAACTGTGAGTGTGTACTCATACAGCAATCACACCATATTGAGCAGAACACACATGAATATGGTTCATAAATACATACTGCCGTTCCATGCTGGCGATCTCCTGGTTGTTTTCTTTGACCTAAACCAGCAGAAGAGCACTCATGTTCAGTCCCTGTGAATCTGTGAATGTCTGGAGTGAGTGAGTGATGGAGAGATGGAGAGACCTGTTTAAAGAGGCGTTCTCTCTCCTCTTGCGGAGAGCCCATGTTCCTGTCTTCAGTCAGAAGGGCGTCTCTGCGGGTCTCCAGCTCCAGCAGCCTCTCGTGCAGCAGGACGGCTTCCTGTTTGGCCTGAGAGTGAACCAGGTCCTGCACACACACACACATTTAAAACGGGATATACAGTGAGCAAATTAGCCAGTCCATTCCACTTCATTAAAGCTCCACAAGTGAGCTCAACTTAAAATGGCTGCCGTAAAGGGTTCAGCAATAACACTGAATAAAGTTTACTACTGACAAAGTGTGTGTGAAGCAGGTGTGTACTGTAAAAGAGTGTGTGTGTGTGTGAGAGAGAGAGAGAGAGAGAGAGAGAGAGAGAGAGAGTGTGTGTGTGAGAGAGAGAGAGAGAGAGAGTGTGAGTGTGTGTGTGTGTGTGTGAGTGAGTTTGTGTGTGTGTGTGTGTGTGTGTGTGTGTGTGAGTGAGTTTGTGTGTGTGTGTGTGTGTGAGTTTGTGTGTGTGTGTGTGTGTGTGTGTGTGAGTGAGTTTGTGTGTGATGGGTAGGTTTAGGGGCTGTGTGTGTGTGTGTGTGTGTGTGTGTGTGTGTGTGTGTGTGTGTGTGTCCACGCACCGCCTCAAACGTGTCCTTCCTACTCATCAGAGTGTCCAGTTCCTCTTGATGGGAATCCAGCTCCTGGACGCAGATGAGAGGACACACAGCAGATTCATCATCACTGAACACTGATCTTTAAATCCCCTCATCAATCATTCACAGATTCACTTAAAGCCCTGAGTCAGGAGTGAAGCCACTAAAGCCACTAAAGCCACTTCCCACTAAAGTCACTTCCCACTAAAGCCACTAAAGCCACTTCCCACTAAAGTCACTTCCCACTAAAGCCACTTCCCACTAAAGTCACTTCCCACTAAAGCCACTAAAGCCACTTCCCACTAAAGCCACTTCCCACTAAAGCCACTAAAGCCACTTCCCACTAAAGTCACTTCCCACTAAAGCCACTAAAGTCACTTCCCACTAAAGTCACTTCCCACTAAAGCCACTTCCCACTAAAGCCACTTCCCACTAAAGCCACTTCCCACTAAAGTCACTTCCCACTAAAGCCACTAAAGCCACTTCCCACTAAAGTCACTTCCCACTAAAGCCACTTCCCACTAAAGCCACTAAAGCCACTTCCCACTAAAGTCACTTCCCACTAAAGCCACTAAAGCCACTTCCCACTAAAGCCACTAAAGCCACTTCCCACTAAAGTCACTTCCCACTAAAGCCACTTCCCACTAAAGCCACTGAAGCCCCTTCCCACTAAAGCCACTAAAGCCACTTCCCACTAAAGTCCCTTCCCACTAAAGCCACTTCCCTCTAAAGCCCCTTCCCACTAAAGCCACTAAAGCCACTTCCCACTAAAGCCACTAAAGCCCCTTCCCACTAAAGCCACTAAAGCCCCTTCCCACTAAAGCCACTAAAGCCACTTCCCACTAAAGTCACTTCCCACTAAAGCCACTAAAGCCACTAAAGCCACTTCCCACTAAAGTCACTTCCCACTAAAGCCACTAAAGCCACTTCCCACTAAAGTCACTTCCCACTAAAGCCACTAAAGCCACTTCCCACTAAAGCCACTAAAGCCACTTCCCACTAAAGTCACTTCCCACTAAAGCCACTAAAGCCACTTCCCACTAAAGTCACTTCCCACTAAAGCCACTAAAGCCACTTCCCACTAAAGCCACTAAAGCCACTTCCCACTAAAGTCACTTCCCACTAAAGCCACTAAAGCCACTTCCCACTAAAGCCACTAAAGCCACTTCCCACTAAAGTCACTTCCCACTAAAGCCACTTCCCACTAAAGCCACTAAAGCCCCTTCCCACTAAAGCCACTAAAGCCACTTCCCACTAAAGTCCCTTCCCACTAAAGCCACTTCCCTCTAAAGCCCCTTCCCACTAAAGCCACTAAAGCCACTTCCCACTAAAGCCACTAAAGCCCCTTCCCACTAAAGCCACTAAAGCCACTTCCCACTAAAGCCCCTTCCCACTAAAGCCACTTCCCTCTAAAGCCCCTTCCCACTAAAGCCACTTCCCTCTAAAGCCCCTTCCCACTAAAGCCACTAAAGCCACTTCCCTCTAAAACCCCTTCCCACTAAAGCCACTAAAGCCCCTTCCCACTAAAGCCACTTCCCACTAAAGCCACTAAAGCCCCTTCCCACTAAAGCCACTTCCCACTAAAGCCCCTTCCCACTAAAGCCACTAAAGCCCCTTCCCACTAAAGCCACTTCCCACTAAAGCCCCTTCCCACTAAAGCCACTTCCCTCTAAAACCCCTTCCCACTAAAGCCACTAAAGCCCCTTCCCACTAAAGCCACTTCCCACTAAAGCCCCTTCCCACTAAAGCCCCTTCCCACTAAAGCCACTTCCCTCTAAAACCCCTTCCCACTAAAGCCACTAAAGCCACTTCCCTCTAAAACCCCTTCCCACTAAAGCCACTAAAGCCCCTTCCCACTAAAGCCACTTCCCACTAAAGCCACTAAAGCCCCTTCCCACTAAAGCCCCTTCCCACTAAAGCCACTTCCCTCTAAAGCCCCTTCCCACTAAAGCCACTAAAGCCACTTCCCTCTAAAACCCCTTCCCACTAAAGCCACTAAAGCCACTTCCCTCTAAAACCCCTTCCCACTAAAGCCACTAAAGCCCCTTCCCACTAAAGCCACTTCCCACTAAAGCCACTAAAGCCCCTTCCCACTAAAGCCCCTTCCCACTAAAGCCACTTCCCTCTAAAGCCCCTTCCCACTAAAGCCACTAAAGCCACTTCCCTCTAAAACCCCTTCCCACTAAAGCCACTAAAGCCCCTTCCCACTAAAGCCACTTCCCACTAAAGCCACTAAAGCCCCTTCCCACTAAAGCCCCTTCCCACTAAAGCCACTTCCCTCTAAAGCCCCTTCCCACTAAAGCCACTAAAGCCACTTCCCTCTAAAGCCCCTTCCCACTAAAGCCACTAAAGCCACTTCCCTCTAAAGCCCCTTCCCACTAAAGCCACTAAAGCCACTTCCCTCTAAAGCCCCTTCTCACTAAAGCCACTAAAGCCACTAAAGCCCCTTCCCACTAAAGCCACTTCCCTCTAAAGCCCCTTCCCACTAAAGCCACTAAAGCCACTTCCCTCTAAAGCCCCTTCTCACTAAAGCCACTAAAGCCACTTCCCTCTAAAGCCCCTTCTCACTAAAGCCACTAAAGCTTTCCTGTAGCTCAAACAGTAGAGCACAGCGCTAGCAACGCCACGGTCATGGGTTCGATTCCCAGGGAAAGCAAGAACTGACAAAATGTAAAATGTGTACCTTGAATGCACTGTAAGTCGCTTTGGATAAAAGCGTCTGCCAAATGCATAAATGTAAATGTTCCCACTAAAGCACTAAAACAACTAAAGCCCCTTCCCACTAACCCTTCCCTGATTGGCTCTAGTGTTCAGTATTCACATCTGGTGTTCACACACTTCTATCCAAAGTGACCTGACATGGCATTGGAGGTGTGTGTTATTTTTACAGTTCTTGTGCTGCCCAGGAATCTGAGCCATGATATTGACTCCCACCACACTTTGCTTTTTATGCTGTCCACCACATCAGGGCTATTCCTAAAATCCTCAGAGCGACTGAAGCGAGGGAAGAGAGGGAAGAGAGGGATGAGAGGGATGAGAGGGAAGAGAGGGATGAGAGGGAAGAGAGGGATGAGAGGGAAGAGAGGGAAGAGAGGGATGAGAGGGAAGAGAGGGATGAGAGGGATGAGAGGGATGAGAGGGAAGAGAGGGATGAGAGGGAAGAGAGGGATGAGAGGGAAGAGAGGGAAGAGAGGGATGAGAGGGAAGAGAGGGATGAGAGGACGAACCTGCAGCAGCTCTTCATTGGTGGCTTTCATCTCAGTGTACTTGGCCTGTTTATCAGCTGACATCTTTTTAATGATGTCTTGAGCCGCCCGTTTCTCCTGGACTATAGCGTCCTCCACAGCTCGGATCATATCCTCTTTCCTGACAGAGAGAGAGAGAAAGTTTAAGTTATTACTATACGTCATAATCATCCGAGCCGGTCACACACTTCCTCATCTGGAGCCATCCGAGCCGGTCACACACTTCCTCATCTGGAGACTGGGCTACTGAAGTGCTCTTGAGCTGGAGACTGATTTAAACACCACTGAACTCACACTAGCACGACTCTGACCATAAAGTTCAACATGTTTGTATTTGATGATAGACACTTTTATAGAAAGTTAGCAGTCCCTGGGAATCTGACCCCTGACCTTAGGGTTGCTCGCGCACAACACAATAGAGTCATAGTTCACCTTCTTGAGTTAAACGACTGAATCTGGTTAATCTTTAGCCGAAGTCTTTTATTACAGTGAGCAAAGTCTGTTTCTGTCTCAGCTGCTCTACTACACACTCCAGGGTAAGTGGCATTCAGATCTACGCCGTTTGTTTTTAATAAAACCTGATATAATAGTGCTGGTTATTAATATTAATTTAGCTCATAAACGTGATATAATAGTGCTGGTTATTAATATTAATTCAGCTCATAAACGTGATATAATAGTGCTGGTTATTAATATTAATTTAGCTCATAAACGTGATATAATAGTGCTGGTTATTAATATTAATTCAGCTCATAAACGTGATATAATAGTGCTGGTTATTAATATTAATTCAGCTCATAAACGTGATATAATAGTGCTGGTTATTAATATTAATTCAGCTCATAAACGTGATATAATAGTGCTGGTTATTAATATTAATTCAGCTCATAAACGTGATATAATAGTGCTGGTTATTAATATTAATTCAGCTCATAAACGTGATATAATAGTGCTGGTTATTAATATTAATTCAGCTCATAAACGTGATATAATAGTGCTGGTTATTAATATTAATTCAGCTCATAAACGTGATATAATAGTGCTGGTTATTAATATTAATTCAGCTCATAAACGTGATATAATAGTGCTGGTTATTAATATTAATTCAGCTCATAAACGTGATATAATAGTGCTGGTTATTAATATTAATTCAGCTCATAAACGTGATATAATAGTGCTGGTTATTAATATTAATTTAGCTCATAAACGTGATATAATAGTGCTGGTTATTAATATTAATTCAGCTCATAAACGTGATATAATAGTGCTGGTTATTAATATTAATTTAGCTCATAAACGTGATATAATAGTGCTGGTTATTAATATTAATTCAGCTCATAAACGTGATATAATAGTGCTGGTTATTAATATTAATTCAGCTCATAAACGTGATATAATAGTGCTGGTTATTAATATTAATTCAGCTCATAAACGTGATATAATAGTGCTGGTTATTAATATTAATTCAGCTCATAAACGTGATATAATAGTGCTGGTTATTAATATTAATTTAGCTCATAAACGTGATATAATAGTGCTGGTTATTAATATTAATTTAGCTCATAAACGTGATATAATAGTGCTGGTTATTAATATTAATTCAGCTCATAAACGTGATATAATAGTGCTGGTTATTAATATTAATTCAGCTCATAAACGTGATATAATAGTGCTGGTTATTAATATTAATTCAGCTCATAAACGTGATATAATAGTGCTGGTTATTAATATTAATTCAGCTCATAAACGTGATATAATAGTGCTGGTTATTAATATTAATTTAGCTCATAAACGTGATATAATAGTGCTGGTTATTAATATTAATTCAGCTCATAAACGTGATATAATAGTGCTGGTTATTAATATTAATTTAGCTCATAAACGTGATATAATAGTGCTGGTTATTAATATTAATTTAGCTCATAAACGTGATATAATAGTGCTGGTTATTAATATTAATTCAGCTCATAAACGTGATATAATAGTGCTGGTTATTAATATTAATTCAGCTCATAAACGTGATATAATAGTGCTGGTTATTAATATTAATTCAGCTCATAAACGTGATATAATAGTGCTGGTTATTAATATTAATTCAGCTCATAAACGTGATATAATAGTGCTGGTTATTAATATTAATTCAGCTCATAAACGTGATATAATAGTGCTGGTTATTAATATTAATTCAGCTCATAAACGTGATATAATAGTGCTGGTTATTAATATTAATTCAGCTCATAAACGTGATATAATAGTGCTGGTTATTAATATTAATTCAGCTCATAAACGTGATATAATAGTGCTGGTTATTAATATTAATTTAGCTCATAAACGTGATATAATAGTGCTGGTTATTAATATTAATTCAGCTCATAAACGTGATATAATAGTGCTGGTTATTAATATTAATTCAGCTCATAAACGTGATATAATAGTGCTGGTTATTAATATTAATTCAGCTCATAAACGTGATATAATAGTGCTGGTTATTAATATTAATTCAGCTCATAAACGTGATATAATAGTGCTGGTTATTAATATTAATTCAGCTCATAAACGTGATATAATAGTGCTGGTTATTAATATTAATTTAGCTCATAAACGTGATATAATAGTGCTGGTTATTAATATTAATTCAGCTCATAAACGTGATATAATAGTGCTGGTTATTAATATTAATTCAGCTCATAAACGTGATATAATAGTGCTGGTTATTAATATTAATTCAGCTCATAAACGTGATATAATAGTGCTGGTTATTAATATTAATTTAGCTCATAAACGTGATATAATAGTGCTGGTTATTAATATTAATTTAGCTCATAAACGTGATATAATAGTGCTGGTTATTAATATTAATTCAGCTCATAAACGTGATATAATAGTGCTGGTTATTAATATTAATTCAGCTCATAAACGTGATATAATAGTGCTGGTTATTAATATTAATTCAGCTCATAAACGTGATATAATAGTGCTGGTTATTAATATTAATTCAGCTCATAAACGTGATATAATAGTGCTGGTTATTAATATTAATTCAGCTCATAAACGTGATATAATAGTGCTGTTATAATAAGAGGCAGATATCCTCAATGCTATCACACAGTTTGAGTCTAAATAATCAAGATTTAATAACTTCAGAGGAGCAAAGAGGCTCAAGGCATAATGCATTTCCATATATGAAGCATTAACTGTAACAAAATGTTTGATATTTTGTTTTCATAATTTGAAATATATCAGAACAAACAATAAATCAAATGCAGACGATATGCTCGTGTCACTCAAGGCTAACCCATCCAGCAGGGCTAGGACCCTAACCCTAACCCCATCCAGCAGGGCTTGGACCCTAACCCTAACCCATCCAGCAGGGCTTGGACCCTAACCCTAACCCTAACCCATCCAGCAGGGCTTGGACCCTAACCCTAACCCATCCAGCAGGGCTTGGACCCTAACCCTAACCCATCCAGCAGGGCTTGGACCCTAACCCTAACCCATCCAGCAGGGCTTGGACCCTAACCCTAACCCTAACCCATCCAGCAGGGCTTGGACCCTAACCCTAACCCTAACCCATCCAGCAGGGCTTGGACCCTAACCCTAACCCATCCAGCAGGGCTTGGACCCTAACCCTAACCCTAACCCATCCAGCAGGGCTTGGACCCTAACCCTAACCCTAACCCATCCAGCAGGGCTTGAGAGAGGAAGTGCAGGAAAGACAAAGGTTTAGAGGAGTTGGCCATTTTCCTTTAGTCTTTTAAATCCAGTTACAGGAAATAGCTCAACATCCCTAACCCTAAAATTCAATGAAATGCAACCCTATTAGACAACATCCTATAATAACCCTTACAGCCAGCCGGTGTCACTATAGCGTTTCCCATCATACACCCTTCCCAGACTCCTCAGCTTCAGTGATAAATCAGCATCTAAGAGTTGATCAGTAAGAGATGAGCTGTGAGATCCAGAGTCATGCGTCAGGTCAAGAGCAGGCCTCGCCCCTGAGAACACTGGGCCCTGTGTGCAGGACAGACCATGAGTGTGTGTGTGTGTGTGAGAGTCTCCTGACATGAGTGAGTGTGTGTGTGTGTGTGTGTGTGTGTGTGAGAGAGAGCAGCTGACATCTGCACAAAGAGCCTATGTGTGAGGAGCAGCTTCTCTCTGATCATTTGCTCTCATGGACAGGACGCGGGCGGGATGATGTCCGGGACAGGGCTAGGTGTGGTGTGGGTGGCAGCGCTGGTGATGGGCTCAGGGGTCAACACACAGCGGGTGAGTGCTTCAGCTTCACTTCACTGTCTAACCCAACCCATCGACCGCATTGACCTCTTGTGTTCAGGTGGACATGAAGAACGCATCTCTAACAGGCATTCCTGCAGGGGAACCTCCAAACCTCACCGCACTGATCCTGAGCCATAACTCAGTGGCGATGTCCGTCTCGGATATGAAGACCTTACAGGGGTATCCTGGGATTCGTGAGCTCGACCTCTCTTACAACCACATCCAGTCCCTGCCCACGGGAGCGTTCCACAGCCTCACACACCTGGAGACGCTGAACCTGAGGGGGAATGAGCTGCGGACCCTGGACAAAGACATCTTTACAGGACTGGCCGAACTGAGGAGCGTGGATCTGGAGGAGAACCCGTGGAACTGCTCCTGCTCGCTCTCAGGTCTCCTCCAGCAGCTGAACGAGTCTGGCGTATCAACAGGTGATGTTCTCTCACACACACACACACACACACACACACGGCTCAGTGCGAAGCCAGGCGAGTGTTCTCATGTTCACGTCCAGCTCCTGGATGTTTAGATCTCAAACGCACTGCTCATCTGCTCACCCATGGGTCTGGTCTGAACACCTGGGCCTGCAGCATGAAGCCGCTTTAGCTGCTAGCCAGATCTGTCTAACCCTGATCTGTCTAACCCTAACCCTAACCCTGATCTGTCTAACCCTGATCTGTCTAACCCTAACCCTAACCCTGATCTGTCTAACCCTGATCTGTCTAACCCTAACCCTGATCTGTCTAACCCTAACTAACCCTAACCCTAACCCTGATCTGTCTAACCCTGATCTGACTAACTCTGATCTGTCTAACTCTGATCTGTCTAACCCTAACCCTGATCTGTCTAACCCTGATCTGTCTAACCCTAACCCTAACTAACCCTAACCCTGATCTGTCTAACCCTGATCTGTCTAACTCTGATCTGTCTAACTCTGATCTGTCTAACTCTGATCTGTCTAACCCTGATCTGTCTAACCCTGATCTGTCTAACTCTGATCTGTCTAACTCTGATCTGTCTAACTCTGATCTGTCTAACTCTGATCTGTCTAACTCTGATCTGTCTAACCCTGATCTGTCTAACTCTGATCTGTCTAACTCTGATCTGTCTAACTCTGATCTGTCTAACCCTGACCCTGATCTGTCTAACCCTAACCCTGATCTGTCTAACCCTAACTAACCCTAACCCTAACCCTGATCTGTCTAACCCTGATCTGACTAACTCTGATCTGTCTAACTCTGATCTGTCTAACCCTAACCCTGATCTGTCTAACCCTGATCTGTCTAACCCTAACCCTAACTAACCCTAACCCTGATCTGTCTAACCCTGATCTGTCTAACTCTGATCTGTCTAACTCTGATCTGTCTAACTCTGATCTGTCTAAACCTGATCTGTCTAACTCTGATCTGTCTAACCCTGATCTGTCTAACTCTGATCTGTCTAACCCTGATCTGTCTAACTCTGATCTGTCTAAACCTGATCTGTCTAACTCTGATCTGTCTAAACCTGATCTGTCTAACTCTGATCTGTCTAACTCTGATCTGTCTAACCCTAACCCTAACCCTGATCTGTCTAACCCTGATCTGTCTAACCCTGATCTGTCTAACTCTGATCTGTCTAACTCTGATCTGTCTAACTCTGATCTGTCTAACCCTGATCTGTCTAACCCTGATCTGTCTAACTCTGATCTGTCTAACTCTGATCTGTCTAACTCTGATCTGTCTAACCCTGATCTGTCTAACCCTGATCTGTCTAACCCTGATCTGTCTAACTCTGATCTGTCTAACCCTGATCTGTCTAACCCTGATCTGTCTAACCCTGATCTGTCTAACCCTGATCTGTCTAACCCTCTGCTGCTCGTCCTTTAGGGGTTGCATTGGTCGTCTTCCCGGACACCTACAAATCAAACTTCCTCCACCCCAGTAAAACCAATGCAATTTATTTCTCTTCAATAATATTTTTTCTTTTTAATTTTGTATTTTGAGATGATTTGATGGTATTTTTTTAATATTTATGCAATAACTATGGTCTATTTTTTTTGTAATTTTTTTTGTAATTCAGGTGAAAATAGAGACGGCCTTCAAAATTAATTTTTCTGAAGGCAGATTAGCCCCTCTTTTGGAATTATTTAAGAAATCATGCAACCATGGGTGTAGCCACTAGAGGACTCTGTGGAGAATTCCCTAGTTCTGTTTTGAGCACAACAAACACACACACTCAGATTATTACACACACACACACACACACACACACACACAGGGACACGCAGCAGCAGCATGAGGGACCGGCTTCATACAACCCGGAAACCATCAGACCGGGGACAGAGCAGTGTAGAATAAAGGTCAAATATATGAAATATAATGCAATTTTTAAAAACACAGCATGAACACATGATACAGTGCAGCCCACAAACACAATCAAGCCTTCGAAAGAATGTTTTACCGCCCCTTTAAAAGACGAGGCACGGCCCTTCTGGACGGTTTGTCCCCTCGTTAAACCAGCAAAAGTGGATTCAGACACGTCCTAAGAGCTCCTGTGCTCAGATCGTTAAAATAAGGCCCTTAATGTTTGTTGTGTTTGTTTTGCAGGCAGAGAAGTCATGTGTTACACCCCCCAGGAAACAGCTGTCCTTGATGGGAACTCGTTCTGCTTAAATCAATCCACATCAGTCAAAACTAGACTAGCCCCCACCACAGAGCCGAGCAACAGCGGTCCCGTCTACAGCTCCAGCAGAGGTAAAGACAAGAGGACGATCCACATTAACTCTCTGACTACAAACTACATCAGACCAAGCCGCCACTCTTACTGGACACAAACATGTACAAGCATCTCACACACAGCTAACATGTGTCTCTCCTCAGGGTTCATTACGAGTGGCGGAGGGACGCCCACAGGAAGCAGCAGCTGGAAGTTCCTGCTCGGTGTAGTGGCCCTAACGCTCAGCACTTCCATGCTCATCGTCTGCGCTGTCAAGTCTCCCTCCTGGTACAAACTCCTCTTCAACTATCGGCATCAGAGGCTCCGAGAGGATGCGGAGCCCAGTGTCTTCAACACCGGACGCTTCTCCAACTTCAGTCTGGACACGGAGCAGACAGAGACGAGCGCTCAGGAGCTGGACGAGGGCCTGGAACACCCTTTGGAGGAGGAGGAGGAGGAGGAGGAGGAGGAGGAGGAGGAGGAGGAGGAGGAGGAGGAGGAGGAGGAGGATGATGGCTTCATCGAGGACGGCTACATCGAGCCGGGGAACTACAACGAGCCTTCGGATGCTCCCCACGAGCCATGAGCCAGATCTCTGCTCTCTACGGATCCCATGGGTGGACAAATTCAGCTCGTTTTTGCATGAACAAACTCTGAGGATTGTTTTCCCCAATGTACACTGCAAAAAATGCTTTTCTTACTTAGTATTTTTATATTTACATTTATGCATTTGGCAGACGCTTTTATCCAAAGCGACTTACAGTGCACTTATTACAGGGACAATCCCCCTGGAGCAACATGGAGTAAAGTGCCTTGCTCAAGGACACACTGGTGGAGACCACTGGGATCGAACCAGCAACCTTCTGCATATCAGCTCAGTGGTTTAACCCACTGGACCACCATCTCATTTTTGTCTTGTTTTCAGTCCAAATATCTAAAAAATCTTACATTAAGAAGCATTTATTAGACAAGCAAAAGTTGTCTTATTTTGGGGGAAAATAACTCAAAATTAAGGGAGTTTTTGCTTAAAATAAGCGAAATAATCTGCCATTGGGGTAAGAAAAATAATCTTGTTTTCTGTTTGAATTAAGATAATTTTGCTTGTCTAGTAAATGCTTCTTAAATGCCAGATCTTTTTTATATTTGGGCTGAAAACAAGACAAAAATACTAAGTAAGAAAAGCATTATTTGCAGTGTAGTGCAATATGAAAATAAAATATGAAACACAAAGATCACTGAACTGGAATTGCAAATGCAAACGTTGTGTGCAGGGCTCGCAAAATTTCAAAATGCCTGGCAGCCCTTCGGACAGACACTCTTTGAGATTTTGGTAGCCCGAAAAGAGACTAGACTAGAGACTAGACTAGAGTCGAAATATCAATCAAAGACACAAACAAACACAGACATTTCAGTTGAGTAAGAACCAAATACATAAGAGTTTCTATCCTGGCCTGTCTTTTTTGAATCAGCAGAACTGAAATACCGGTGTAAATCCATTATTTCACAATTTTCTCCACTGCGCATGCAATCTCTTTCATTCAGCAACAAAAAATACATGTAAAGTAGTAAGGCAAAATGACACTTCCTTAATAGTCTAAACTAGGGATGTCAGCGATTTAATCGACGATCGATTAAGGGGTCATTATTAACGTGCATAGTTTGAGACCAGAGTTACTCGCCAAAATGGTGGAAAGCGAATGCCACCAGGTTTCCCAGATTGTCTCGGCTGGCAAAAGTGTATTTATGCATACCGGGATCATCCGTCCCATCAGAACACGCGTGTTCTCAACAGCTGGCCTGACGGTCAACAAGACTAACCCCGGATTTATTTAAACAAAAACCAGTGATGTGCACCTGCTGTATCCTGAACTTCGTGTAGACAAAGTTATTGCGATATATGAAAATAAACATGCATATTAAAGTTTCATAAATGTCATAATATAGCCATAAAATAAATCAAATGTGTTCTTTAAATAGTTTAAGATAAAAGTGTTGCACGGTTAGCGTGCTAACATTTAGAACCGATGAAAACTTGTTTAATTGTTTTTTTATAGCTATATTTTATGTGAAAGTGTTGCAGAAATGTGGATATTAGGAATTTTAAATGAAGTCAGATGTCGCATGTTGAACGTTTAATGCATCAAATGTGTTTAAGAAGTAAAAACTCCAACGTTATGTTGAAAAGTTGACGCAATAACATGATTGAGTGTTTTTAAATATACACTCATCTAAAGGATTATTAGGAGCAGCACACTAATACTGTGTTTGACCCCTTTGGCCTTCAGAACTGGGTTAGGGTTAGGGTTAGGGTTAGGGTTAGAAATCTCCCGTTAGGGTTTGGGGCACGAAGCTCCCGTTCTACCACATCCCAAAGATGCTCTATTGGGTTGAGATCTGGGGACTGTGGGACGGCCATTTTAGTCCAGTGAACTCATTGTCATGTTCAAGAAACCAGTTTGAAATGATTGGAGCTTTGTGTCATGGGGCATTATCCTGCTGGAAGTAGCCATCAGAGGATGGGCACATGCTGGTCATAAAGGGATGGACATGGTCAGAAACAATGCTCAGGTAGGCCGGGGCATTTAAACCATGCCCAATTGGCACTAAGGGGCCTAAAGTGTGCCAAGAAAACATCCCCCACACCATTACACCACCACCACCAGCCTGCACAGTGGTAACAAGGCATGATGGATCCATGTTCTCATTCTGTTTACGCCAAATTCTGACTCTACCATCTGAATGTCTCAACAGAAATCCAGACTCATCAGACCAGGCAACATTTTTCCAGTCTTCAACTGTCCAATTTTGGTGAGCTGGTGCAAATTGTAGCCTCTTTTTCCTATTTGTAGTGGAGATGAGTGGTACCCGGTGGGGTCTTCTGCTGTTGTAGCCCATCCGCCTCAAGGTTGTGTGTGTTGTGGCTTCACAAATGCTTTGCTGCATACCTCGGTTGTAACGAGTGCTTATTTCAGTCAAAGTTGCTCTTCTATCAGCTTGAATCAGTCGGCCCATTCTCCTCTGACCTCTAGCATCAACAAGGCATTTTGGCCCACAGGACTGCCCCATACTGGATGTGTTTCCCTTTTCACACCATTCTTTGTAAACCCTAGAAATGGTTGTGCGTGAAAATCCCAGTAACTGAGCAGATTGTGAAATACTCAGACCGGCCCGTCTGGCACCAACAACCATGCCACGCTCAAAATTGCTTAAATCCCCTTTCTTTCCCATTCCGACATTCAGTTTGGAGTTCAGGAGATTGTCTTGACCAGGACCACACCCCTAAATGCATTGAAGCAACTGCCATGTGATTGGTTGATTAGATAATGGCATTAATGAGAAATTGAACAGGTGTTCCTAATAATCCTTTAGGTGAGTGTAGTTCAGTTAAGAATAGGCGTATTTTAATGCATAAAATGTGTTAAATTATTTGTTCGCTTTAAAGTGTAAATAGGCACAAATGTATTGTAACTTTGTTTTACAAGTAACAAACTGTCGAATGCGTTTTGGGAAAATTATTTTAAAATAAAGTTTTATTTGAAAAAGAAACCAGCCTGGTTTGCCATTAATTTAACATTATAGAGGACAATTTATATAAATATATATAAAGACATGGACACACGCATGCACGAGTCGACAGCGCATCGGCCACACGTAACATTAGTGGCAATATTTGATCATAAGGTTGCATTAGTTAACATGAACAACACTTCTGTTCAGCATTAGTTCATCTTTGTCATGTTAGCTGATATTAATCCAGCTGTTCATGGTTTGTTCATGCTAGTTCACAGCATTAACTCATGTTAGCACGATTAGAATAATGCATCAGTAAATGTTGAAATTAATATTGACAAAGATAAACAAATGCTTTATAAGTGCAGTTCATGATTAGTTCATGTTAACTAATGAAGCTTATTGTAAAGTGTTACCCAATTAATATTTATCATTTGAAGGAGTTTTGGCGTGAGGTGAGAACTCCAGGTGTGCAGATCGAGCCCAAAGCACTTACTCTCTCCTCTCGGTGAAGATGGCGTCCATACTCTGAGCTTCTCTGTCATTCTGGGCCTTCAGCTGAAGAGACAAACACACACACATGAGCAGGACACCAGACGAGTACAGGGCAGGAAATGATGCGAACTCACCATGACGATGTCGTTTGAGACCTCGTCCATCTCCGTGTTGGTGTTCAGCTTGTCCACCAGCTGAGGAGAGAAGAACAGCGTGTTAATGATGTCATCAGGCGTGTCCAGCACCAGCTGCATGTTTCTGATGATACTCTACCATGTTGTAATCCGCCAGCTGGCCTTGAAGATCTCGGATTTCTCCCGCCAGCACTTCTGCTCTGTTCACACGAAGGGTAAAACAGGACATTCAGCTGATGATGTCATCAGAAATATATCATACAGTTTGAACATCACGCTTCATATTCGTATATTCGAGTGTGTCTGATGACATCACACCGCTTCTCATAGGAGAGGAAGACGGAGTTCTCCTGACTGAAGGTGTCGATGTCCTTCTGCAGTCTGCTAGACTCCATGGTCAGCTCGTTTACTTTACTCCTGAACACACACACACACACACACACACACTCAATGTTTATCATCTTATCTGAGAGAGAATGAAACATTCAATAAATGCCAGACACACTCTTTACCGTAATAACCCGAGGTAATATGACTTATCCAGAATCTGCCTCTGCGGCCCTTGAGGAGTGAACAGAAGATCAGATGTTAGGGAAACATCTGCCACAGACACACACACACACACACACACACACACACACACACACACACAGATACAGATACAGCAGGAACACACACACACACACACAGATACAGATACAGCAGGAACACACACACACAGATACAGCAGGAACACACACACACAGATACAGCAGGAACACACACACACACACACACAAAGTTCACCTTTCATGCCCGTCTTCATTCCGCTGAGACCCTGTTGAGTCACGGGCCGGTCGGTCACTTTAATCTGTGCTGATAAAACACCAGGAGTGGCCATGAGTCCCCCTCTGGTGCCGGGACGGCCGGTCCCCGGGGCCATCTGTGACCCAACACACACACACACACACACACACACATCATTAATAACTATCCTCACTGGTGTTTCCCTTCTGTGACCCAACACACACACACACACACACACACAAACTCACACACGCTCACACACGCTCACACACGCGCGCTCACACACGCGCGCTCACACACGCGCGCTCACACACGCTCACACACGCTCACACACTCTCACACACTCTCACTCACACACACTCACACACACTCTCACTCACACGCTCACACTCACACGCTCACACTCACACGCTCACACTCACACGCTCACACTCACACGCTCACACTCACACGCTCACACTCACACGCTCACACTCACACGCTCACACTCACACGCTCACACGCTCACACTCACACGCTC
>CM042242.1:115000-117500 GCA_023566225.1 Romanogobio albipinnatus
GGAGGTGTATTTTAATTTGTAATTCTGTTTTGGCAGACTTGCCTGGGAACTGATTGTAACTAGACCACTGTTTTTCCCAGTATTGAATGTTTATTTACTATTGTTTTTTTTGTTTTTGGTATTTTTATTTTATTGAGTTGGTTAGGTGAATCTTGTATAGTTTTTGATCTCTATTTCTTTATTTTTATTTTTATTTGGTTATGTGAAATATGGTATAATTGATTGGGTATTGTCTTTATTATTTTTATTTTTTTGCTACTCATCGTTAGGGGTCCTTGTAATCGATGAGGCGGTCTCTCAGCTCCTAGGGTGTGGTGTGATGCAGTGATAACACTACTAGCTGGTGTATTTGACGATTGTATATTGCCTTGCACGGGTGAGCGTCACGAATTTTATGGTTGTACTAGAAATAGCTGAGACTGTTACTTCCAAATTAAGACTCTGACTTAAATAAGCCCATCTGGTCCCCTTATTCCTGCTATTTTGTTTATATTTATTTTGCATTGTATTTGGTTAAGATATTGACTGTTTCTGTTTTTTTTTGTTTTTTTTGTTTATATATTAAATTCTATATAAGTTTAAGAAATTGTTTTTCTTTTAAAGAAATAAAAAACCATGTACTACTCCAGAGGACATGTTTTCATTTAATTGAACCACTTGAGCGGGTATACTGCCCCCATCAGGGGCATATACAGGTTGGCATATACCAGCCTTGCAATATAAATAAAGCTGATTGACTCAGGTCTGGCTCGGAGCCTGTTCTGGGTGTAAGGCCTCGGAGAGGAAGTCCGCCCTGCTCCAGTTACTGCCCTCACACAGCCTGAGGAATCCTCCTTCATCATATCCTCTGCGCTGATCTCAGAACAGACACTGCTCACCGTCTCACACTGACGAGAGGACAGGGGAGTGTGTGTGAGTGTCTGTGTGAGTGTGTGTGATCTGGACAATTACAACTCTGCACACATCACTCCCATCCTCAACCAACTTCACTGGCTTCCTGTGGCCAGTCGCATCGAGTTTAAACTGTTAGTTCTAGTCTATAAAGCCAGTCACGGCCCTGCACAATATCTTGCTGTGATATCGATGTTGCAACAGAAACTATTGACTCTCTCTTTTCCAGTACTTTAGACACAGTTGTTCCTCTGCGCTTAAAGAAGATTAAAGAAAATAGTCCAACGCTGTGGTACAACGAGCACACACACACACACACACACACACACACACACACACACACACACACACACACACACACACACACACACACAAACACACACACACACACACACACACACACACACACACACACACTCACACACACACACACACACACACCCGGGCCCTTAAAACAGCAGCCAGAAAAATGGAGCGCAGCTGGAAGAAAACAAAGCTAGAGGTCTTTCGTAATTCGTGGAAAGATCACATGATCGCATACAGAAAGGCCGTAAAAACTGCTAGATCCGCTTATTTCTCGACTCTCTTGGAAGAAAACAAACACAACCCAAGGTATTTATTCGATACAGTGGCTAAATTAACCAAAAATAAAGCTTCAACTTCTGATGATTGTAAACAGCACAGCTGTAATGACTTTATGAACTTCTTCACAAGTAAGATTGATAATATTAGGATGAAAATTTTAACCATGCAGCCGTCTACTACAGTATCACATCAGACAGAGCATTGTAGTGTCACTGAGGAAAAATTACACTCATTCACTGCTATAGGAGAAGACACACACACACACACACTCACACACACACTCATTCACTGCTATAGGAGAAGACACACACACACTCACACACACTCATTCACTGCTATAGGAGAACACACACACACACACACACACACACACTCATTCACTGCTATAGGAGAAGAAGAATTGGCTAAACTCGTTGAATCATCAAAATCAGCAACATGTATGCTCGACCCTAGGCTATTAAAAGAGATGCTACCAGAGGTCATAGATCCTCTTCTTAATATCATTAATTCATCTTTGTCATTAGGATATGTACCGAAAACTTTTAAGTTGGCTATTATTAAACCACTTATTAAAAAAACGTAACTTGATCCTACAGAATTAGTCAATTATAGGCCAATCTCAAATCTACCCTTTCTGTCAGAAACACTAGAAAAGGCAGTGTCTTCACAGTTATGCTCCTTTTTAGAAAGAAATGGTATCTGTGAGGATTTCCAGTCAGGATTTAGAGCGTATCATAGCACTGAGACTGCTCTCATCAGAGTTACACATGATTTACTCTTATCATCCGATCGTGGCTGTATCTCTCTATTAGTGTTACTCGATCTTAGCGCTGCATTTGATACCATCGACCACAACATTCTTTTGAATAGACTCGAAAATGATGTAGGTATTAGTGGAATTGCTTTGTCATGGTTTAAATCATACGTATGTGATCGTTATCAGTTTGTAGCAGTAAATGAAGAGATGTCACACCGATCACATGTTCAGTATGGAGTACCACAAGGCTCAGTGCTAGGACCGCTG
>CM042242.1:122500-160000 GCA_023566225.1 Romanogobio albipinnatus
TGGGTCACCTGTCCTCCTCCGTCACGCTGTGTCTGATTGGCTGCTTGCTCACAGGTAAGGGTTAGGGTAAGGGTCAGGGTTAGGGTTGTGTTTTCTGCCTTTCAGGACTCCAGGGGTTCGTGGTTGGTCTGCATTTGTTGTATCGGTGGCTCTGATCATTAAAATCAAAAGCCAAAACTTCTAATATCATGTTTTCAAAACGTATCAAAATGATTTAGCAAGACTATTATATACACTATGAAACAGCCATGTGTACTAAATGAAGGATATAGAGAACAGAGTTTAGAGGTGATATTTTATTTTGGTTAGTGAGATTTTTATTTAGCAGTTTTTACCAAACTAGTGAAAGAAGATTGGGTTCATTAACTTTTCATTACTGAACTGAACATCCTTCAGATGGTTGAGAAGTGTGTGTGTCTGTGTGTGTGTCTGTGTGTGTGTGTGTGTGTGTGTGTGTGTGTGTGTGTGTGTGTGTGTGTGTGTGTGTGTGTGTGTGATGGGTAGGTTTAGGGGCAGTGTAGGGGGATAGAAAATACGGTTTGTACGGTATAAAAACCATTACGCCTATGGAATATCCCCACATTTCACAAAAACACCCCTGTGTGTGTGTGTGTGTGTGTGTGTGTGTGTGTGTGTGTGTGTGTGTGTGTGTGTGTGTGTGTGTGTGTGTGTGTGTGGCCCGTGTCCAGTTATAATAAACAATCTTTTGTGTTGAGTTTCTGTGTAAGAACCCTGACCCGGTCCTGATATGCAGAAGTGGAATGGGGACAGTGCTCTAATGCTCTGCTGGCCTCAGCTTCAGTAAATAAATAAGAATAATGTTGGTGTAATTCAGTAATCCCCTTAATGCGTCTGACCGGTTCATTGTGAGACACCAGCTCTTCCTCGTCTCCGTTCACCGGCAGGTCAAACATGTGAAGCAGAGCAAGAGAGTGAGCCGGACATTTATGAGGAACACGCTTTGAAATCAAGATGAAAAGTTCCAGATTTATGTTTGTGTTGTGGTTGTGTAGAGATGCAGGCATGGCGTGATTTGTGGGTGGGACAGGTAGTTCATGTCCACAACGCCTTTTGAAACATTTTGGCGGCACGGATGTTCCTAATTTAACTAAAACTAGTAAGAACTGGAGCTGCTGCGTTTTAGACCAGCTGGAGTTTGTTTATTAGGCGAGCAGGGCAACCACCCAGTAGAGCATTACAATAATCTGGCCTGCATCACAAGATTAACGTCATTCAGAATATTTCCTCCAGTTCCTTCTGCTTGAAGATTGGGTTGCAGTACAGCTGCATATGGTGGGGCAGTCGAAGCCGGCCATCGGGTCTGTGCAGAGGATAAAGTTATATCAGACGTGTTCATGTTTCCTCAATACTCATTAAAGCAGAACAATCATTTCCAGCTGTTGTACTACTACACCCAAAGATAAGAAAGAAGTCATCATTCATCTTGACAGCCATGTTTGGTTTCCTGTTTAAAGCCCAACCCCCTTTACACTCACAGAAACAGATTCTTTACCCACCCTAATTAGTTTTAGTCTTATTTATAACCCATCAATACAAGATCTAACCGCACAGCCAGTGATTCAGGCGTACAGTAACAATCGCAGGGTTCATAACACCACGAGCAGACCTTGCCCTCTGTGTGTCTGTGCCATTTTAAACTGTGGAGATGAGTGGGAGAGAAAAGGGTTCACAAGAAACAGGCGAGAGCACAGAGCACAGATTTGGGCTGATTTTAACCCTTTCCCCACCATCGGCGGAAATGTCTTGCTCTCCGTGTTTTCACTGTTATACGGCAAGAGGCGCTATTACACATCTTCTGAACAAGCGCAAAGAAGAAGCAGAAACAAGTGATATCATATATAATCGTATGCATAATTAAAATAACGCGACCATCAACGATAAACAGCATAAATCAAAGACTTCTTTTTAGACTTGCTTATATGTGATTTCATAGTTTTTTATTAGTATATTGTATTTTTGTACATCTTGTTTATGTTTGTAGTATGTTTAGTATTTAGTGTCCTTTTTGAAAAGCGCTTTGAGAAGTTGCATTTAAAGGCGCTATATAAAATAAAGTTTACTATTATTATTATTATTATGTGACTGAATGAAGTGTTGACCCGGGACTGAAGCTTTGGGCTGTTGATGGACTCATCTGTGTTTGATCATCGTTCTCAATCACATCTGGATGATTTCCTCAGCTTTTTGCTCAAAATGTTTTTTTATGAAACCACATTCAAGCGTTGATAAAAAGAGTGCATGAAGCTAGAATACATGTTCTGTTTAAAAGCAGAGGCTCTGTTCTTTCTTTTGCTATATTTCATGGTCAGATATTCATATAACAAAATATTCTGGGGCCGTGAACATTTTTTGATGATCAAAAACACAAAACAAAGAGTTAACATGCTGTGTTTATTTTAATAACCCTTTGAGTTTAAAAGAGGGCCTAGCCTGTCGAGCTGCTGACATTGCTCTAATCTTCTAACTACGGTCATTTCCTCTGTCGTCCAGGAGCAGCGCTAAACCCGTCACACAACCCCCCCGTTTCACCAGACCAGATCAGAGCCGGACAGAAGCCAACGTTTGAGACTTAACCTTCCAGCGTCCATATTTGATGATTTACGATTAGAAAATGTTACAGTACTTTTTTAATTGAGTCAGGAGGCTTACACTTGTTTTTTAAATGATAAAACATCATACATTTCTTTAGAAAGAATGAGCATCAATTTTCCATGAAACGATGCGATCTCTGCCTCAACAAAGACAGGAATCATATATGAAGTTCTTCCAGCAGTCTCTTGTGTTTAATCATATGTGTATTTAGTATTGCAATGGTTAGCATAAGTACACTCTCAAAAAAAAAAAGAGTACAAAATTGTACCTTTTAAGGTACAAGTGTCCGTCACTGGGGTGGGACCCTTAAGGGTACATTTTTGTAAGTCAGGGGTCGGCAAGTTCGGTCCTGGAGCTGATGTCCTGCAGAGTTTAGCTCCAACCCTACTCTAAACCACCACAGTATAAATCTCATGGCTCCCAGCATGCATTGCAGCATTAAGTATGTCACCATTGTTGAGATTCATATGCTGACTCTTGATATCTGTGTGCGTCTAAACTTTTTTTCTCCCTAGAATTATTTAAAAATCTAAATTCAGAATGCCTGATCTGTGGCAAGAAAGTATTGATGGTGAATATTATTTATTAATATTTTTAGTCAGTGATGAGTTTAGTCAACCATTTTTCTTCATGACGATTTTTGTTTATGGCTTCTTTTGATTTTAACACTGTAACAAAAATCACAAACTCACATACAAATCTAAGAGTCAAACTGCCCAACTAAAGAAAACACTGATCTCCATAATGACGACCGGATATTGTGATCTCAACCGAAAGCTATTTCAAACACTCACTGGTGTCTGAAAGTGAGATTTCAGCTGAAAATGTCTTTTAGATGTTGAAGTTAGCTGGTAGTCTGATACGAAAGCATGGGAGATGAGCAGCGGTGTTGACCGTCTCCCGTTCATAATCACTCCTCTGGACGAAGGCATTCGCTGGGCCAGAACCCCTTGACCGTTGGCCCCGATCAAGCCCTGTGAGTGACAGTAGAAATCTTCTGACCCGAAACTCTTCTGTGTTTTCCTCGGCTGTATTTGTGTCTCTGTCATGGACCCGTAGTTTTATGGCTGTTGCTACATTCAGTGTTTTCTGCGGTCAGAGTTGAATCGCTGAAGTGTTGAGTCCTGGAGTGTTTCATAGGGCATCACAACACACAGAGAGTTTGTGCAACTTTGATTTGTGGGATTCAGAATCGCATCAGTGTGTTACTAAATTAGAAAGAGTTTGACGGGCCACATCTGGCTGGGTAGCATCTGTGTAATTTATGAATTTATCTAGACACAGAATTACAGCAGAAGATCACATTTACAGAATAACACAAATACAATAATATGAGGATTAACCCTCTGCTGCTCGTCCTTTAGGGGTTGCATTGGTCGTCTTCCTGGACACCTACAAATCAAACTTCCTCCACCCCAGTAAAACCAATGCAATTTATTTCTCTTCAATAATATTTTTTCTTTTTAATTTTGTATTTTGAGATGATTTGATGGTATTTTTCATATTTATGCAATAATTATGGTCTATTTTTGCCATTGAAAATGATACAAACATTTTTTCTTGTAATTAAAAAAAATGTTTTAATTATTGCAGTATTTCAGGTTAAAATAGAGACTAGGCCTTCAAAATAAAACATTTTGAAGGCAGATTAGTGCCCTCTTTTGGAATTATTTAAGAAATCATGCAAATGTCTCTGTGGAGAGGCTTGAGAATTCCCTAGTTCTGTTTTGGACACATTTTAAAAAAAAAATGTTTTTGATGGATTTGAATATATATTTAAAAAACCTTAAAGACTATTTATTATTAAGTTTTAGATATTTTTTGTTGTTGTTAGAAATATAGACTTTTTTTCTGTGAATTTGTGTTTTTGCAGATTTCCCATTCATTTCCTATGGTGGTCCTTTTTGACCGAAGAGCACAAGTGGGAGTATTTTTTTACGACCAATTAGCATGCTCCAATCATGCCCTCAATTTTTGTGTGTTTACATCCATAATGCTAGAAAAGTCACCAAGTTTCATATCATTCCGATGGAGCAGTGATTTTTAACATTTCAAAACAGAACATTTTCCGGTCAGAAATGGCCGAAGAGCACCAGAGGGTTAATGTACAGAGATCAGCAGATGCAGTGATGTGCGGACAGACAAACTGAAATGTAACATCACAGGGTTTGTAAAGGTAACATGTATTTGAACAGCAGTCGGTGGAGATGTTGCTTCGTCTCAATGGCAGAGGAGGATCATGGGTAGAATCATTCCTGTCCTGTTTCTACAGGCAGCGCTCTTGACATCTCAGACGTGACTCTGATAAATCCAGACCCGGTCGTGTCTTCGGCGAACCTGCCGTCCCTCCTGTGTGTGAGCAGCGACTGGACCGCTTCTGGCACCAGTGCGCTGAGTTTGGGCCACGAGTTTCCGGATCTGGACGCTCATGTTTTGAGCACTGAACCGGACCGAAGCCGCCACTCTGCTGCTAAAGTCACGTGGATGTCCCGCAATCACACCTTTGGAGCGTTTTACTGCCAAGTCAAAAACTCCAACAGAAGTAAAATCTACACCTACAAGATGCTCCACGAAGGTAGTACATCTTTGAAAGGAAATCTTTGCTCTTATCAACGGATCATGTCGTTTTTATCATTGTTAGCAGACAGGGTTGAACTGTTTCCTTTTCCTTCAGCTGCGTTCTTCCCTGAATCTCTGACGATCACTGTGAACGAAGGCGAAGACGTGAACATCTCTTTTACGACAAAGACATATTTACCAGAGGACATAGTCATCTACAAAAACGGTGGGAACTCTGAACTCATGAACAAACATCTGTGCCTTGTTTTATTGTGACATGCCTTGAGAAAGTAGAACTTGTTGTTGTTCTAGCTGTTGTTCTTCTTTTGTTTTTCAGGATTTTTTGAACACTCATCACCCAAAGAGGACATTATGGACATAATTCATTACCCAATAACCAATGCAAAAGCTCAAAGTCATGCTGGATTATATGCCATCCGTTACATTTCTGGAGCTCGGTTCAGCTCAGCGATAACCCGTCTGATCGTCAGGAGTGAGTCCTTCAGTTCATGCTTTCCTACACAACGCCACAGTCATTGAACACACTCTCTAGTAGATGTTTAAATCACACGCCATGACTGTGAGATATCCTAATAAATGTGT
Source organism: Romanogobio albipinnatus (assembly GCA_023566225.1). Classification (NCBI taxonomy): domain Eukaryota; kingdom Metazoa; phylum Chordata; class Actinopteri; order Cypriniformes; family Gobionidae; genus Romanogobio; species Romanogobio albipinnatus. Next base: position 128,276 of record CM042242.1, read on the forward strand.
CCTGTTCCAAAGGTGAGAAGCTCAGGTGTTTTCAGCAGAATGTTGTGTAACGGTCAGTTGTTCTGCTAACAGGTTGTAGAGCTGGTTTATGGGGAGAGAACTGTAAGAACCCGTGCCAGGCCTGCACTAACGGAGGCGTGTGTCATGACGGGACGGGAGAGTGCATCTGCCCCCCAGGCTTTAAAGGACCCACCTGTCAAACCGGTAACACTCATATTCTTCACCACTCAGAGAGGTCCTGCTTATTACAAGGGACATGTTTAGCTCTAATGTTTACATGATCGGCTATGGATCCGACACTATTTTGACAGGTTTTTAGGGATAGGTTCTCAAATGCTCCATGATGTTTAGAGATTAAAAAGAAACATGCTATAACTTCCCAGTCTAAAAAGCCTTTATTCTAAACTAGATAAAAAGGGCAGTCTAGACAAACTTTGATGATGCCTTGAGAAAACCTGACCAGAAAGTTAGAAGTAGTTTAAAAAGCTTGAAGGGTGACGTTTTTGAAGGCGTAGAGTCTATGAGAAAAACAGATTTTAGGAAAACCATATGTCAGATCAGAGAAGCAACCAAAGGCTCGGCCCGAGTTTGGTGGATGTAGCTTGAAAACTTTAGGAGGAGCATTTTAACCTCAGAAAGAATAATAATAATACTTTTAAACTAAAAGTGTCTCTTTTTGAAATAATAATTTTTCTTACTTTGATGTATGATGAGCCAATGGCGCTGTGACATGCTCACAGAGGGGCGGAGCTAGGGCTTAGTGGCCACTCTGTTCACTATTGCTATTTCTGTCTCTTTTTTTCTTGAGTTTAATTTCACATAGAACCATCTCTTTACGACTACAACACACAGGAGACTGTTCAGGTGCGCACACCACATTCACCGCAGCAGCAGAAGCACGGCTGAACAGTGAACAGTGGATATATGAGAGAGCTGGGTTAATACAACACGATTCAGTGTGGAGATGATTAAACACTTTGCATGCATGTATTTGTTTCTTATATATGTGTAATATTCAAGAATATTTCTCTAAAATGAATGGACTAAAATATGCTGTAATATGAGATCACAATATAAGACACGAATTGATTTGTAACTCAGTGCTAGGACCGCTGCTCTTCACCCTGTACATGCTACCACTGGGAGATATCATTAGGAAGCATGGCGTTAGTTTTCATTGTTATGCTGACGATACTCAGCTCTATATTTCTTCACGCCCTGAAGAAACTTAACAATTCATAAAATGTTCACTATATTCAGCAAACCAAGCTTTATAATTTGTTATTCTGCATTGTATTGGTTTTTTATTTGTTCAATTTTTACCCTGAAATGGATTCAAGATTTTTTTGTATTTACTAATTCGGGGAACAGACACAGTCTCTATATGATAATATCTCGGTGAAAGAGTCTCTATGTGCTGGGATTTATCTGACTCCGGTGACGTGAGACAGCTAGCAGACGCTTGGTTTAGCCAGTTTGTCTGCTTCCTGAACTGGGCCCTAGTGAGTCAAGGTTTAGCTCTAAGACTATGTGCCAAATTACTAGAGAGAAGAGCGGAACCACCCCAGGAGGGATGGATGCCATCCTTCTTCAACAGGTCAGGTCTGCCCCAAAAACTTTTCCAATTGTCTATGAACCCTATGTTATCTTGCAGACACCACTTAGACAACCAGCCATTGAGTGATGATAGTCTGCTAACTATCTCATCACTCCTTCTAACGGGGAGCGGACCAGAACAATAAACAGCCTCTGACATCATACTAGCGAGTTCACACACCTCTTTAATGTTAATTTTGGTGATCTCCGACTGGAGCCGAACATCATTAGTGCCGACGTGAATAACAATCTTAGAGAATTTACGATTAGCTTTAGCCAGCACTTTTAAGTGCCAGATCCCGGTAAACAAGTGACTATGGTGGCTGGTGTCTTCACGTTCCGTGTAATAGAATCGCCAATGACTAGGGCACTTTCAACAGGACACTCAGTGTGTGCTTCACTGAGAGGGGAGAACCTGTTTGTCGGAAGAGCTGTGTTTTGTCCCGAGACTATAGTGTGTTGTCTCGTGTAGTGTGTGTTGTCTCGTGTGTAGTGTGTGTTGTAGTGTGTGTTGTCTCGTGTGTAGTGTGTGTTGTCTCGTGTAGTGTGTGTTGTCTCATGTGTAGTGTGTGTTGTCTCATGTGTAGCGTGTGTTGTCTCATGTGTAGCGTGTGTTGTCTCATGTGTAGCGTGTGTTGTCTCATGTGTAGTGTGTGTTGTCTCATGTGTAGTGTGTGTTGTCTCATGTGTAGTGTGTGTTGTCTCATGTGTAGTGTGTGTTGTCTCGTGTGTAGTGTGTGTTGTCTCGTGTGTAGTGTGTGTTGTCTCGTGTGTAGTGTGTGTTGTCTCGTGTGTAGTGTGTGTTGTCTCGTGTGTAGTGTGTGTTGTCTCGTGTAGTGTGTGTTGTCTCGTGTAGTGTGTGTTGTCTCGTGTGTAGTGTGTGTTGTCTCGTGTGTAGTGTGTGTTGTCTCGTGTGTAGTGTGTGTTGTCTCGTGTAGTGTGTGTTGTCTCATGTGTAGTGTGTGTTGTCTCATGTGTAGTGTGTGTTGTCTCGTGTAGTGTGTGTTGTCTCATGTGTAGTGTGTGTTGTCTCGTGTGTAGTGTGTGTTGTCTCATGTGTAGTGTGTGTTGTCTCATGTGTAGTGTGTGTTGTCTCATGTGTAGTGTGTGTTGTCTCGTGTGTAGCGTGTGTTGTCTCATGTGTAGCGTGTGTTGTCTCATGTGTAGTGTGTGTTGTCTCGTGTGTAGTGTGTGTTGTCTCGTGTGTAGTGTGTGTTGTCTCGTGTAGTGTGTGTTGTCTCATGTGTAGTGTGTGTTGTCTCGTGTGTAGTGTGTGTTCTCTCGTGTGTAGTGTGTGTTGTCTCGTGTGCAGTGTGTGTTGTCTCATGTGTAGTGTGTGTTGTCTCATGTGTAGTGTGTGTTGTCTCATGTGTAGTGTGTGTTGTCTCGTGTGTAGTGTGTGTTGTCTCATGTGTAGTGTGTGTTGTCTCGTGTGTAGTGTGTGTTGTCTCGTGTGTAGTGTGTGTTGTCTCGTGTGTAGTGTGTGTTGTCTCATGTGTAGTGTGTGTTGTCTCATGTGTAGTGTGTGTTGTCTCATGTGTAGTGTGTGTTGTCTCGTGTGTAGTGTGTGTTGTCTCGTGTGTAGTGTGTGTTGTCTCGTGTGTAGTGTGTGTTGTCTCGTGTGTAGTGTGTGTTGTCTCGTGTGTAGTGTGTGTTGTCTCGTGTAGTGTGTGTTGTCTCATGTGTAGTGTGTGTTGTCTCATGTGTAGTGTGTGTTGTCTCGTGTGCAGTGTGTGTTGTCTCGTGTGTAGTGTGTGTTGTCTCATGTGCAGTGTGTGTTGTCTCGTGTGTAGTGTGTGTTGTCTCGTGTGTAGTGTGTGTTGTCTCGTGTGCACTGTGTGTTGTCTCGTGTGCACTGTGTGTTGTCTCATGTGCACTGTGTGTTGTCTCATGTGTAGTGTGTGTTGTCTCATGTGTAGTGTGTGTTGTCTCGTGTGCAGTGTGTGTTGTCTCGTGTGTAGTGTGTGTTGTCTCATGTGCAGTGTGTGTTGTCTCGTGTGTAGTGTGTGTTGTCTCGTGTGTAGTGTGTGTTGTCTCGTGTGCACTGTGTGTTGTCTCGTGTGCACTGTGTGTTGTCTCATGTGTCGTGTGTGTTGTCTCATGTGTAGTGTGTGTTGTCTCGTGTGTAGTGTGTGTTGTCTCGTGTGCACTGTGTGTTGTCTCATGTGTAGTGTGTGTTGTCTCGTGTGTAGTGTGTGTTGTCTCGTGTGTAGTGTGTGTTGTCTCGTGTGCACTGTGTGTTGTCTCGTGTGCACTGTGTGTTGTCTCGTGTGCACTGTGTGTTGTCTCGTGTGTAGTGTGTGTTGTCTCGTGTGTAGTGTGTGTTGTCTCGTGTGTAGTGTGTGTTCTCTCGTGTGTAGTGTGTGTTGTCTCGTGTGTAGTGTGTGTTGTCTCATGTGTAGTGTGTGTTGTCTCGTGTGCAGTGTGTGTTGTCTCATGTGTAGTGTGTGTTGTCTCGTGTGTAGTGTGTGTTGTCTCGTGTGTAGTGTGTGTTCTCTCGTGTGTAGTGTGTGTTGTCTCGTGTGTAGTGTGTGTTCTCTCGTGTGTAGTGTGTGTTGTCTCGTGTGTAGTGTGTGTTGTCTCGTGTGTAGTGTGTGTTGTCTCGTGTGTCGTGTGTGTTGTCTCATGTGTAGTGTGTGTTGTCTCGTGTGTAGTGTGTGTTGTCTCATGTGTAGTGTGTGTTGTCTCATGTGTAGTGTGTGTTGTCTCATGTGTAGTGTGTGTTCTCTCGTGTGTAGTGTGTGTTGTCTCGTGTGTAGTGTGTGTTGTCTCGTGTGTAGTGTGTGTTGTCTCTGTGTGTAGTGTGTGTTGTCTCGTGTGTAGTGTGTGTTCTCTCGTGTGTAGTGTGTGTTTTCTCGTGTGTAGTGTGTGTTGTCTCGTGTGTAGTGTGTGTTGTCTCATGTGTCGTGTGTGTTGTCTCATGTGTAGTGTGTGTTGTCTCGTGTGTAGTGTGTGTTGTCTCATGTGTAGTGTGTGTTGTCTCATGTGTAGTGTGTGTTGTCTCATGTGTAGTGTGTGTTCTCTCGTGTGTAGTGTGTGTTGTCTCGTGTGTAGTGTGTGTTGTCTCATGTGTAGTGTGTGTTGTCTCTGTGTGTAGTGTGTGTTGTCTCGTGTGTGTTCTCTCGTGTGTAGTGTGTGTTGTCTCGTGTGTAGTGTGTGTTGTCTCATGTGTCGTGTGTGTTGTCTCGTGTGTAGTGTGTGTTGTCTCATGTGTAGTGTGTGTTGTCTCTGTGTGTAGTGTGTGTTGTCTCGTGTGTAGTGTGTGTTGTCTCATGTGTAGTGTGTGTTGTCTCGTGTGTAGTGTGTGTTGTCTCATGTGTAGTGTGTGTTGTCTCATGTGTAGTGTGTGTTGTCTCATGTGTAGTGTGTGTTCTCTCGTGTGTAGTGTGTGTTGTCTCGTGTGTAGTGTGTGTTGTCTCATGTGTAGTGTGTGTTGTCTCTGTGTGTAGTGTGTGTTGTCTCGTGTGTAGTGTGTGTTCTCTCGTGTGTAGTGTGTGTTGTCTCGTGTGTAGTGTGTGTTGTCTCATGTGTCGTGTGTGTTGTCTCATGTGTAGTGTGTGTTGTCTCGTGTGTAGTGTGTGTTGTCTCATGTGTAGTGTGTGTTGTCTCTGTGTGTAGTGTGTGTTGTCTCGTGTGTAGTGTGTGTTCTCTCGTGTGTAGTGTGTGTTGTCTCGTGTGTAGTGTGTGTTGTCTCATGTGTAGTGTGTGTTGTCTCATGTGTAGTGTGTGTTGTCTCGTGTGTAGTGTGTGTTGTCTCATGTGTAGTGTGTGTTGTCTCGTGTGCAGTGTGTGTTGTCTCATGTGTAGTGTGTGTTGTCTCATGTGTAGTGTGTGTTGTCTCGTGTGCAGTGTGTGTTGTCTCATGTGTAGTGTGTGTTGTCTCGTGTGTAGTGTGTGTTGTCTCGTGTGTAGTGTGTGTTGTCTCGTGTGCAGTGTGTGTTGTCTCATGTGTAGTGTGTGTTGTCTCGTGTGTAGTGTGTGTTGTCTCGTGTGCAGTGTGTGTTGTCTCGTGTGTAGTGTGTGTTGTCTCGTGTGCAGTGTGTGTTGTCTCGTGTGTAGTGTGTTGTCTCGTGTGCAGTGTGTGTTGTCTCATGTGTAGCGTGTGTTGTCTCATGTGTAGTGTGTGTTGTCTCGTGTGCAGTGTGTGTTGTCTCATGTGTAGTGTGTGTTGTCTCGTGTGTAGTGTGTGTTGTCTCGTGTGCAGTGTGTGTTGTCTCATCTGTAGTGTGTGTTGTCTCATGTGTTGTGTGTGTTGTCTCATGTGTAGTGTGTGTTGTCTCATGTGTAGCGTGTGTTGTCTCATGTGTAGCGTGTGTTGTCTCATGTGTAGTGTGTGTTGTCTCGTGTGTAGTGTGTGTTGTCTCATGTGTAGTGTGTGTTGTCTCGTGTGCAGTGTGTGTTGTCTCATGTGTAGTGTGTGTTGTCTCATGTGTTGTGTGTGTTGTCTCATGTGTAGTGTGTGTTGTCTCATGTGTAGCGTGTGTTGTCTCATGTGTAGCGTGTGTTGTCTCATGTGTAGTGTGTGTTGTCTCGTGTGTAGTGTGTGTTGTCTCATGTGTAGTGTGTGTTGTCTCGTGTGCAGTGTGTGTTGTCTCATGTGTAGTGTGTGTTGTCTCTGTGTGTAGTGTGTGTTGTCTCGTGTGTAGTGTGTGTTCTCTCGTGTGTAGTGTGTGTTGTCTCGTGTGTAGTGTGTGTTGTCTCATGTGTAGTGTGTGTTGTCTCATGTGTAGTGTGTGTTGTCTCGTGTGTAGTGTGTGTTGTCTCATGTGTAGTGTGTGTTGTCTCGTGTGCAGTGTGTGTTGTCTCATGTGTAGTGTGTGTTGTCTCGTGTGTAGTGTGTGTTGTCTCATGTGTAGTGTGTGTTGTCTCGTGTGTAGTGTGTGTTGTCTCATGTGTAGTGTGTGTTGTCTCATGTGTAGTGTGTGTTGTCTCGTGTGCAGTGTGTGTTGTCTCATGTGTAGTGTGTGTTGTCTCGTGTGTAGTGTGTGTTGTCTCGTGTGCAGTGTGTGTTGTCTCGTGTGTAGTGTGTGTTGTCTCATGTGTAGTGTGTGTTGTCTCTGTGTGTAGTGTGTGTTGTCTCGTGTGTAGTGTGTGTTCTCTCGTGTGTAGTGTGTGTTGTCTCGTGTGTAGTGTGTGTTGTCTCATGTGTCGTGTGTGTTGTCTCGTGTGTAGTGTGTGTTGTCTCATGTGTAGTGTGTGTTGTCTCTGTGTGTAGTGTGTGTTGTCTCGTGTGTAGTGTGTGTTGTCTCATGTGTAGTGTGTGTTGTCTCGTGTGTAGTGTGTGTTGTCTCATGTGTAGTGTGTGTTGTCTCATGTGTAGTGTGTGTTGTCTCATGTGTAGTGTGTGTTCTCTCGTGTGTAGTGTGTGTTGTCTCGTGTGTAGTGTGTGTTGTCTCATGTGTAGTGTGTGTTGTCTCTGTGTGTAGTGTGTGTTGTCTCGTGTGTAGTGTGTGTTCTCTCGTGTGTAGTGTGTGTTGTCTCGTGTGTAGTGTGTGTTGTCTCATGTGTCGTGTGTGTTGTCTCATGTGTAGTGTGTGTTGTCTCGTGTGTAGTGTGTGTTGTCTCATGTGTAGTGTGTGTTGTCTCTGTGTGTAGTGTGTGTTGTCTCGTGTGTAGTGTGTGTTCTCTCGTGTGTAGTGTGTGTTGTCTCGTGTGTAGTGTGTGTTGTCTCATGTGTAGTGTGTGTTGTCTCATGTGTAGTGTGTGTTGTCTCGTGTGTAGTGTGTGTTGTCTCATGTGTAGTGTGTGTTGTCTCGTGTGCAGTGTGTGTTGTCTCATGTGTAGTGTGTGTTGTCTCATGTGTAGTGTGTGTTGTCTCGTGTGCAGTGTGTGTTGTCTCATGTGTAGTGTGTGTTGTCTCGTGTGTAGTGTGTGTTGTCTCGTGTGTAGTGTGTGTTGTCTCGTGTGCAGTGTGTGTTGTCTCATGTGTAGTGTGTGTTGTCTCGTGTGTAGTGTGTGTTGTCTCGTGTGCAGTGTGTGTTGTCTCGTGTGTAGTGTGTGTTGTCTCGTGTGCAGTGTGTGTTGTCTCGTGTGTAGTGTGTTGTCTCGTGTGCAGTGTGTGTTGTCTCATGTGTAGCGTGTGTTGTCTCATGTGTAGTGTGTGTTGTCTCGTGTGCAGTGTGTGTTGTCTCATGTGTAGTGTGTGTTGTCTCGTGTGTAGTGTGTGTTGTCTCGTGTGCAGTGTGTGTTGTCTCATCTGTAGTGTGTGTTGTCTCATGTGTTGTGTGTGTTGTCTCATGTGTAGTGTGTGTTGTCTCATGTGTAGCGTGTGTTGTCTCATGTGTAGCGTGTGTTGTCTCATGTGTAGTGTGTGTTGTCTCGTGTGTAGTGTGTGTTGTCTCATGTGTAGTGTGTGTTGTCTCGTGTGCAGTGTGTGTTGTCTCATGTGTAGTGTGTGTTGTCTCATGTGTTGTGTGTGTTGTCTCATGTGTAGTGTGTGTTGTCTCATGTGTAGCGTGTGTTGTCTCATGTGTAGCGTGTGTTGTCTCATGTGTAGTGTGTGTTGTCTCGTGTGTAGTGTGTGTTGTCTCATGTGTAGTGTGTGTTGTCTCGTGTGCAGTGTGTGTTGTCTCATGTGTAGTGTGTGTTGTCTCTGTGTGTAGTGTGTGTTGTCTCGTGTGTAGTGTGTGTTCTCTCGTGTGTAGTGTGTGTTGTCTCGTGTGTAGTGTGTGTTGTCTCATGTGTAGTGTGTGTTGTCTCATGTGTAGTGTGTGTTGTCTCGTGTGTAGTGTGTGTTGTCTCATGTGTAGTGTGTGTTGTCTCGTGTGCAGTGTGTGTTGTCTCATGTGTAGTGTGTGTTGTCTCGTGTGTAGTGTGTGTTGTCTCATGTGTAGTGTGTGTTGTCTCGTGTGTAGTGTGTGTTGTCTCATGTGTAGTGTGTGTTGTCTCATGTGTAGTGTGTGTTGTCTCGTGTGCAGTGTGTGTTGTCTCATGTGTAGTGTGTGTTGTCTCGTGTGTAGTGTGTGTTGTCTCGTGTGCAGTGTGTGTTGTCTCATGTGTAGTGTGTGTTGTCTCATGTGTAGTGTGTGTTGTCTCATGTGTGGTGTGTGTTGTCTCGTGTGCAGTGTGTGTTGTCTCGTGTGTAGTGTGTGTTCTCTCGTGTGTAGTGTGTGTTGTCTCGTGTGTAGTGTGTGTTGTCTCATGTGTAGCGTGTGTTGTCTCATGTGTAGTGTGTGTTGTCTCGTGTGTAGTGTGTGTTGTCTCATGTGTAGTGTGTGTTGTCTCGTGTGCAGTGTGTGTTGTCTCATGTGTAGTGTGTGTTGTCTCATGTGTTGTGTGTGTTGTCTCATGTGTAGCGTGTGTTGTCTCATGTGTAGCGTGTGTTGTCTCATGTGTAGCGTGTGTTGTCTCATGTGTAGTGTGTGTTGTCTCGTGTGTAGTGTGTGTTGTCTCATGTGTAGTGTGTGTTGTCTCGTGTGCAGTGTGTGTTGTCTCATGTGTAGTGTGTGTTGTCTCTGTGTGTAGTGTGTGTTGTCTCGTGTGTAGTGTGTGTTCTCTCGTGTGTAGTGTGTGTTGTCTCGTGTGTAGTGTGTGTTGTCTCATGTGTAGTGTGTGTTGTCTCATGTGTAGTGTGTGTTGTCTCGTGTGTAGTGTGTGTTGTCTCATGTGTAGTGTGTGTTGTCTCGTGTGCAGTGTGTGTTGTCTCATGTGTAGTGTGTGTTGTCTCATGTGTAGTGTGTGTTGTCTCGTGTGTAGTGTGTGTTGTCTCGTGTGCAGTGTGTGTTGTCTCATGTGTAGTGTGTGTTGTCTCATGTGTAGTGTGTGTTGTCTCATGTGTGGTGTGTGTTGTCTCGTGTGCAGTGTGTGTTGTCTCGTGTGTAGTGTGTGTTCTCTCGTGTGTAGTGTGTGTTGTCTCGTGTGTAGTGTGTGTTGTCTCATGTGTAGTGTGTGTTGTCTCGTGTGCAGTGTGTGTTGTCTCATGTGTAGTGTGTGTTGTCTCGTGTGTAGTGTGTGTTGTCTCATGTGTAGTGTGTGTTGTCTCGTGTGCAGTGTGTGTTGTCTCATGTGTAGTGTGTGTTGTCTCGTGTGTAGTGTGTGTTGTCTCGTGTGCAGTGTGTGTTGTCTCATGTGTAGTGTGTGTTGTCTCATGTGTAGTGTGTGTTGTCTCATGTGTGGTGTGTGTTGTCTCGTGTGCAGTGTGTGTTGTCTCGTGTGTAGTGTGTGTTCTCTCGTGTGTAGTGTGTGTTGTCTCGTGTGTAGTGTGTGTTGTCTCATGTGTAGTGTGTGTTGTCTCATGTGTAGTGTGTGTTGTCTCGTGTGTAGTGTGTGTTGTCTCATGTGTAGTGTGTGTTGTCTCGTGTGCAGTGTGTGTTGTCTCGTGTGTAGTGTGTGTTGTCTCATGTGTAGTGTGTGTTCTCTCGTGTGTAGTGTGTGTTGTCTCGTGTGTAGTGTGTGTTGTCTCATGTGTAGTGTGTGTTGTCTCATGTGTAGTGTGTGTTGTCTCGTGTGCAGTGTGTGTTGTCTCGTGTGTAGTGTGTGTTGTCTCGTGTGCAGTGTGTGTTGTCTCGTGTGTAGTGTGTGTTGTCTCGTGTGTAGTGTGTGTTGTCTCGTGTGTAGTGTGTGTTGTCTCATGTGTAGTGTGTGTTGTCTCATGTGTAGTGTGTGTTGTCTCGTGTGCAGTGTGTGTTGTCTCATGTGTAGTGTGTGTTGTCTCGTGTGTAGTGTGTGTTGTCTCATGTGTAGTGTGTGTTGTCTCATGTGTAGTGTGTGTTGTCTCGTGTGCAGTGTGTGTTGTCTCATGTGTAGTGTGTGTTGTCTCGTGTGTAGTGTGTGTTGTCTCGTGTGCAGTGTGTGTTGTCTCATGTGTCGTGTGTGTTGTCTCATGTGTCGTGTGTGTTGTCTCGTGTGTAGTGTGTGTTGTCTCGTGTGCAGTGTGTGTTGTCTCATGTGTAGTGTGTGTTGTCTCATGTGTAGTGTGTGTTGTCTCATGTGTAGTGTGTGTTGTCTCATGTGTAGTGTGTGTTGTCTCGTGTGTAGTGTGTGTTGTCTCGTGTGCAGTGTGTGTTGTCTCATGTGTAGTGTGTGTTGTCTCATGTGTAGTGTGTGTTGTCTCGTGTGTAGTGTGTGTTGTCTCATGTGTAGTGTGTGTTGTCTCGTGTGCAGTGTGTGTTGTCTCATGTGTAGTGTGTGTTGTCTCGTGTGTAGTGTGTGTTGTCTCGTGTGCAGTGTGTGTTGTCTCATGTGTAGTGTGTGTTGTCTCATGTGTAGTGTGTGTTGTCTCATGTGTAGTGTGTGTTGTCTCGTGTGCAGTGTGTGTTGTCTCATGTGTAGTGTGTGTTGTCTCGTGTGTAGTGTGTGTTGTCTCGTGTGCAGTGTGTGTTGTCTCATGTGTCGTGTGTGTTGTCTCATGTGTCGTGTGTGTTGTCTCGTGTGCAGTGTGTGTTGTCTCATGTGTAGTGTGTGTTGTCTCATGTGTAGTGTGTGTTGTCTCTGTGTGTGCAGTGTGTGTTGTCTCATGTGTCGTGTGTGTTGTCTCATGTGTCGTGTGTGTTGTCTCGTGTGCAGTGTGTGTTGTCTCATGTGTCGTGTGTGTTGTCTCATGTGTCGTGTGTGTTGTCTCGTGTGTAGTGTGTGTTGTCTCGTGTGCAGTGTGTGTTGTCTCATGTGTAGTGTGTGTTGTCTCGTGTGTAGTGTGTGTTGTCTCATGTGTAGTGTGTGTTGTCTCATGTGTAGTGTGTGTTGTCTCATGTGTAGTGTGTGTTGTCTCATGTGTAGTGTGTGTTGTCTCATGTGTAGTGTGTGTTCTCTCGTGTGTAGTGTGTGTTGTCTCGTGTGTAGTGTGTGTTGTCTCATGTGTAGTGTGTGTTGTCTCATGTGTAGTGTGTGTTGTCTCATGTGTAGCGTGTGTTGTCTCATGTGTAGCGTGTGTTGTCTCATGTGTAGTGTGTGTTGTCTCATGTGTAGTGTGTGTTGTCTCATGTGTAGTGTGTGTTGTCTCATGTGTCGTGTGTGTTGTCTCATGTGTAGTGTGTGTTGTCTCATGTGTAGTGTGTGTTGTCTCGTGTGCAGTGTGTGTTGTCTCATGTGTAGTGTGTGTTGTCTCATGTGTAGTGTGTGTTGTCTCGTGTGCAGTGTGTGTTGTCTCATGTGTAGTGTGTGTTGTCTCATGTGTCGTGTGTGTTGTCTCGTGTGCAGTGTGTGTTGTCTCATGTGTCGTGTGTGTTGTCTCGTGTGCAGTGTGTGTTGTCTCATGTGTCGTGTGTGTTGTCTCATGTGTAGTGTGTGTTGTCTCTGTGTGTGCAGTGTGTGGCGAGGGCCGCTTCGGAAGCAGCTGTAAGGAGCGCTGCGTGGACGGACTCTGCCGCTCGCTGGTCTTCTGTCTCAGAGATCCGTACGGATGCTCCTGTGCGTCCGGATGGAAGGGCCTCAACTGCAGCGAGGGTGAGTTAACACACAGGAGGACGTTTCATTGTGTAGGTTTCTCATTTTACTGTCTAAATGATGTTGATAATGGTCGTACTGTGAACTAGTGTTGCTGAAGTGAAACTGGTGTGTGCAATGAAAACAAACTCTATTTTTCTTGTTACTCTTTTCGTTTTGATGAACTAAAATGTGAATGGCAATGCCCTAATCTGTTAAGACTCTTCTGATTTCAGGCTGTCCGTCCGGTTATTACGGCGCTGGCTGTAAACAGAAATGCGAGTGTGAACAGGACAAATGCAATCGCTTCAGAGGATGTGTGTGTGCAGGCAGGCATGGAGCTCGCTGTGAGAACGCAGGTGACAATCATTTCATTTCAAAGCGAGTGTTTCTGGGAAATCTCTGGGCTGAATCATGTCTGTGTGATTTCTTTGAAAGACACGAGACCTGTGATCGTGAGCAGTCTGAGAGACATCGAGCTCAACTCAGGCGTCACGTATACGGTCAACTGCTCTGCGTCAGGTCAGCCCGCTCCTTTACACGGGGAAATAACTCTGGTCAAACCGGACAAATCCACGGTCTATGTGAGTCGGATCGCACTGGCATCAGGCTCTCTCCTCTCTCTCAGTGAAATCTGCTTCTGCGTTACTCAAAGGGAAATGATTCCTCTCTGTGTTCCTCAGGCAGTGGACACACAGACAGAAAATGACCAAACCACGTCCACATTCAGAGTGGAGAAGATCCCAGTGTCGGCCGCTGGCCGCTGGTTGTGTCAGGTGAAAACCACACACTTTCAGGAGGAGAAAGAATTCATGGTGAATGTCAAAGGTGAGATTCTTCGACCGTCTCATTTCCTTCCCAGCAAAGTTCCTAACAAACACAACAGAGAGTTTTCAAAAGCCAGAAGGGTGTATGACTTTGAAATGAGCAATGTCTATTGTGGGAATATTAATTATAACTATTTAATGTGGCAGGTAGCCATAAAAAAGAGGGAGTCAAAAGAGTCTCCCTTAGATTGCTGGGTTTGCCTGTTGAACATAAAAAATGATGAATATGCCTATAATAATTAGATTATAATAATGAGTGTGTGCTTTCATGCTGGTATTAGCAATGGCTTAGAACCTGAGCGTTTGGACGGACAGAAATCTGTGATTCACGATAATACTCTAAAACACAGATGCCATGACATTCGGGTAAATCCGGTCCTGTTCCGGTTCCACAGTGTCTGGGATTCAGACACAAACAGACACAAAGAGCACTGATGTTATATACAACATGTTCATGGCATTCAGACGGACCGGCTTTAAACTGAACGGATTGTAATTCAGATCTCTGTGCCTCATTGAACACACTCTATGTCATGGTAAATGTGGCTTCGGGCTCTTCATTATGGTAATAACTATCAGTGCCATATGTTTGGAATTCTATAAAATTATAAATAAATGAATTGCAGCTCAGGCGGTCTGATAAGTAAGGAATAATTGACGACGGGTCATTGAATTATTAGAAATATAATGCACACCTGAGGTGATGATGCGGTCACGAGGCGAAGCGGAGTGGCGTTACACCTCGGTTGTGCATTATTTTTCTAATAATTCAACGACCCGGAGTCAATTATTCCGCTTATACAACGGTTACCACACCTCAAGACATCGATCCGATGATATATTTAAAGGGATTTGTCCGGTTTTTGTACTTAAATCGCTATTGTGAGTAGGACTATTTATTCCGCGTCTCATCCAACGGCTCTTTTGCTAGTTCCGAAACGTCATTTTAAAGCTGGTTGTGGAGGCTTGAGCCACTGATAGCAGACTAATGCAGTTATTAATGCAGCGAGTTATTAGAGAGAGAGAGAGAGAGAGAGAGAGAGAGAACCTGCGTCTCTTTCAACAGAGTCAACTAATACGGAACTGTAAGAGCAGAGCCTTTATTAACGTTACCTCGCTAGTGAGAAATGTCATGTTGCTTTTAATTGCTGAACTCTTGAACTGATGAACCCGTCAGAGCAGCGCTGACATCACGGTCTGTGCGAGTGTGTGTCCGCACTGATGTGTGTGCGTTTGAGTGGGAGAGCAGAGAGAGCGGGAGAACGAGAGAAATGTGCGTTTCTTACATAATTAAACATAATTTTGTGGAAATAAAACATGGAAATAATTTGTCCCTTTTATCTTATTGTTTACTGCATTGATTTGATTGGTCGGTGTCGTTGTGGGTTTTGGTTATTTGCTGTTGTCGGCTGTAAAGACGTTTGAAATCACTGAAATCATTTGGCGGAGTGATATGGAGCTGTAATGCGGTCACGAGATCTGCCTGGAACTACTTTCGCTGTGCGTTTCCCAGAAAATAATTGCACACCTCAGAATGTTCATCAGCCAATCAGATTCAAGCATTCAACGGCCCGTAGTATAATTAGTGACGTCTAATGTAGAACTTGTGTGCAGTCTGAAGGCCCTTTCACACTGGACGCACAACCAAAAAGCGAAGCAGAAAACAAATATTTCGTGTGCGAATAGTTCGCGTCAAAACCATTCACATCAGCTGCGACACGAGTTTGCGACGTCTGTGGCATTTCAGAGCTCCAACATTCCCAAACATTCGTGACGACGGCTGAGAAAACACGGACACTTCCTCATCCAGTGAAGATGAGCTTCTCATTTTGTTTAAAAGACTAAAGAGAAGCTTTAGTGTGAAGCCAGCCTTAAAGAACAGAGCGTCTGAAGGGGAGTGTGCTCATCTACAGGAGCTAAAGCTTGATCATGGCCGGCTCCGCTCTTACTGTCGGATGTCCGTGGGAGAGTTGGAGGAGCTCCTCCAGAGACAGTAGCAGCGCATCTGACCAGACACACACACACACACACACACACACTTCAGGAGCTGCTGTGCTTCCAGAGTCACAATGTAAACATTTCAGTGCCACAGACGTACTGACGGAAACACATTCACTCTCTATAGTCGCGGACGCCATTAGTTTTAACTCAAAGGTGATGTTATGGCTGTGGGCAAACACAACTACAGCTGTGATCTCAGGAGAATGCCATACCTGGCAAAGGTTAATGTTGAGGGAATAGCTAATGACATCAACTGGACATTTCATCACCTTTGTTTCCTTGTATGTGATTGGTTTAAGCCTTTTCTGTCGCTGCGACAGTTTCAAAAAAAGAAACATCGAAGCGGAAAAAAGAAACATATCTTTTTCGCCACTGCACATCCGCGTTCGGTGTGGAAGCTCTCATTACACACACAGCTGATCAAAACATAAAACCATCGTGCAAATTATTTGTGCATCAAAATCGCTCCAGTGTGAAAGGACCTTAAAGCAGGAGATTATTGGCATAATACAAGCAATATCAAGAAAATTATTTATTTCCATTTCCAGAAGTAGCTCAATAACATCAGAACTGGTGTCTTGTTTCAGTCCCGCCACGGCCTCAGAATCCTCCCGTCCTGAACAGCAGCGGCCCTCATCACCTCCTGCTGCTGGTCAATCAGGATCCCTACACTGGAGACGGGCCGCTCACTGCGGTCAAGCTTGTCTACCGGCAGGCCAGCTCATCTGCATGGGAAAGCGTTGAGGGTAACGGAGCTTAATGTGCTCAGAGTTTCACGATGTGTGTGTGTGTTAGTGGCATCTGTTTCTGCGTAAAACAGCTGGAACATTTCATATCCGAGGTTAAAGGTGACTGTGCTGCTTTCTGCAAACTGTCTAGTGTAATAAATATTTCCATTGTGCAACAGAAAGGTGATGTAGATCTGAAGAGCTGAACATATTTCTGATGGTTGTCATATACACAACTTATTATGAGTAGACATTGCTCCAGAAGGGCTGGAGGAAAAGGCCAGATTCACTGACCGCATCCGATGTTGACCAGAGTCACTGACCGCATCTGATGTTGACCAGAGTCACTGACCGCATCTGATGTTGGCCAGAGTCACTGACCGCATCTGATGTTGGCCAGAGTCACTGACCGCATCTGATGTTGACCAGAGTCACTGACCGCATCTGATGTTGACCAGAGTCACTGACCGCATCCGATGTTGACCAGAGTCACTGACCGCATCTGATGTTGGCCAGAGTCACTGACCGCATCTGATGTTGGCCAGAGTCACTGACCGCATCTGATGTTGGCCAGAGTCACTGACCGCATCTGATGTTGACCAGAGTCACTGACCGCATCCGATGTTGACCAGAGTCACTGACCGCATCTGATGTTGGCCAGAGTCACTGACCGCATCTGATGTTGACCAGAGTCACTGACCGCATCTGATGTTGGCTAGAGTCACTGACCGCATCTGATGTTGGCTAGAGTCACTGACCGCATCTGATGTTGGCTAGAGTCACTGACCGCATCTGATGTTGGCCAGAGTCACTGACCGCATCTGGTGTTGATCAGAGTCACTGACCGCATCTGATGTTGGCTAGAGTCACTGACCGCATCTGATGTTGGCTAGAGTCACTGACCGCATCTGATGTTGGCTAGAGTCACTGACCGCATCTGATGTTGGCTAGAGTCACTGACCGCATCTGATGTTGGCTAGAGTCACTGACCGCATCTGATGTTGGCTAGAGTCACTGACCGCATCTGATGTTGGCCAGAGTCACTGACCGCATCTGGTGTTGATCAGAGTCACTGACCGCATCTGATGTTGGCTAGAGTCACTGACCGCATCTGATGTTGGCTAGAGTCACTGACCGCATCTGATGTTGGCTAGAGTCACTGACCGCATCTGATGTTGGCTAGAGTCACTGACCGCATCTGATGTTGACCAGAGTCACTGACCGCATCTGATGTTGGCCAGAGTCACTGACCGCATCTGGTGTTGATCAGAGTCACTGACCACATCTGATGTTGACCAGAGTCACTGACCGCATCTGATGTTGACCAGAGTCACTGACCGCATCTGATGTTGACCAGAGTCACTGACCGCATTTGATGTTGGCCAGAGTCACTGACCGCATCTGATGTTGACCAGAGTCACTGACCGCATTTGATGTTGGCTAGAGTCACTGACCGCATCTGATGTTGGCCAGAGTCACTGACCGCATCTGATGTTGACCAGAGTCACTGACCGCATCTGATGTTGACCAGAGTCACTGACCGCATCTGATGTTGGCTAGAGTCACTGACCGCATCTGATGTTGACCAGAGTCACTGACCGCATCTGATGTTGGCTAGAGTCACTGACCGCATCTGATGTTGGCCAGAGTCACTGACCTGTCGAGGATTTTTCCTTATTAGCTAAATGTGTTTCATAAGTTTGTATTTTTGTAAAGATGTAAAGAATGCAAATCGAACCAACACTCTAAAAAATGCTGGGTTAAAAACAACCCAAGTTGGGTTGAAAAATGGACTAACCCAGCAATTGGGTTGTTTTAAGCAAACATTTAACCCAACATCTGGATTAAAATGACCCATTCACTGGGTTAAAACAACCCCATTGCTGGGTTAGTCTATTTTCAACCCAACTTGTGTTGTTTTTAACCCAGCATTTCTTAGAGTGCACTGGAAAAATAATATTTCCAGATATGCATTGATTAAATAAAAAGTGAATACAGAGAGAGAGAGAGAGAGAGAGAGAGAGAGAGAGTGTGTGTGTGTGTGTGTGTGTGTTAGAGAGTGTGTGTGTGTGTATGTGTGTGCATGTGTTAGAGAGTGTGTGTGTTAGAGAGAGTGTGTGTGTGTGTGTGTGTGTGTGTGTGTGGTTGTGTGCGTGTGTTAGAGAGTGTGTTTGTGTGTGTTAGAGTGTGTGTGTGTGTGTGTGTGTGTGTGTGTGCGTGTGTAGGTGTGTAGGTGTGTGTGTGTGTGTGTGTTAGAGTGTGCGTGTGTGTGTGTGTGTGTGAGAGAGATTCAACAAAGAAAAAGAAGCAGAAAAACAGAAAGTGGTAAATGTGAAGAGTGTGTTGTTTAGTGGAGAATCTAAACGCAGCTGCGATGAGCACGTTTGTGTCTTTGGCCGTTCGTGTTGCTGCGTCGACTGAGACTCAATATGTGGAGAGTCTGTGGGTCTGTGTTGGGATGTTTAGTAGATACCAGACAGGACTTAAATAGGACACATTTGGCTGTGTGTTGGACAGCGAGTGGCTCTCTGGTAAGGCTGGACAATCTGTCTCCCATGACACACTACACCACGCGTGTGCAGCTCAGCCGCCGCGGACCGGGAGGAGCCGGCCAGCACGGACCCGAGGCCACTTTCTCCACACAGATGCTCGGTAAGAACACTCACACTCGCCCACACCGGACATTCACCGCATGCTGAGGTGTTAGAGAGCCTGCGCTGTGTCCTCAGAGCTGCCCATGGGTGTGAAGCTGACCCCCATCAGTCAGACCTCGCTGGTCCTGTCATGGGACGCGGCTCCTGCTGGGGACGCCTGGGGTTACGAGGTCACGTGTCAGCAGGCTGGAGCTCCAGGAAGCGGGAGGAGATTCCGGCTCGCGTCCAACTCCTCCGGTCTCCATCTGAGCGAGCTGAAGCCCAGACACCAATACCAGTGTACGGTCAGCACCACCAGCAGCGCCACAGATCTGTCCTGTCCCACCATCAGCGCCTGGACGCTGAGCGACCGTAAGCATGATATATCCTAGCTTATACACCGATCAGCCATAACATTATGACCACTGACAGGTGAGTAGCACTGATGATCTCTGTCAGTGGGTGGGATATATTAGGCAGCAAGTGAACATGTTGTCCTCAGAGTTGATGTGTTAGAAGCAGGAGAAATGGGCAAGCGTGAGGATTTGAGCGAGTTTGACAAGGGCCAGATTGTGACGGCTAGACGACTGGGTCAGAGCATCTCCAGAACTGCAGCTCTTGTGGGGTGTTCCCGGTCTGCAGTGGTCAGTCTCTATCAAAAGTGAAGGACCAGTGGAGAACCGGCCACAGGGTCATGGGCGGCCGAGGCTCATTGATGCCCGTGGGGAGCGAAGGCTGGCCCGTGTGGTCCGATCAAACAGACAAGCTACTGGAGCTCAAACTGCTCCAGAAGTTAATGCTGGTTCTGATAGAAAGGGCTCAGAACACACAGAGCATCTCAGTTTGAGGAGTATGGTGCGGCACAGCCGCTGACCAGTGCCCATGCTGACCCCTGTCCACCGCCCAAAGCACCAACAGTGGCACGAGCATCAGAACTGGACCACGGAGCAATGGAAGAAGGTGGCCTGCTCTGATGATCACGTGTTCTTCTACATCACGTGGATGGCCGGGGGCGTATGCGTGGCTTACCTGGGGAACACATGGCACCAGGTGCACTATGGGAAGAAGGCGTGGCGGGGGAGGCAGTGTGATCGCAACTTACAGGACTTACAGGACATCTTGGTGCCAGATACCACAGCACACCTTCAGGGGTCTAGAGGAGTCCATCAGAGATGGGTCAGGGCTGTTTTGGCAGCAAAAGGGGGTCAATGAGGTCATAATGTTATGCCTGATCGGTGTATATAGCGCTGTATGTATGCGCATAAGCACTTGTACTAGTGGCAAGTCAGTGGTAGTTATTCTTTGGTTATGCGGTGATCCTTCAGAGCTTCCTCCTCCTCCGGCCAACATCTCCACCAGCAACATCAGTGACAGCTCAGCCATCATCTCCTGGGCAGTGGCCGAGGGTCAGTCCGTGTCCAGAGCCGGCATCCGCTACCAGCAGGCGGGGCAGACGGACTACAGCCAGCAGGTGGAGCTCGGCGTGCAGCCGGACCAGACTAGCATGCACTTCCAGCTCCGGGGCCTGAGGGCCGACAGCATCTACCAGCTGGAGCTCTGGACCGTCAACAACATGGGAGAGAGTGCGGAGCGGCCGCAGATCAGCCTCCGGACGCTGACCCCGCAGGAGAGCGCACGTGAGTCTGTGACCTTCCCATGAGCGTCCAGTGGCTTTCACTGCTGGAGTAAGAGCCAGGTGTTGAAGTAAAGCAGTGTGTGTATGCTTGAATATATTCTCCGTCATATTTACGATGTCTACGAGCGCTCTTAAAGGGATCGAACACTCAGACAGGATTTACTCACCCTCATGTCCTTCAAGCCTGTATGACTTTCTTTTGACTGTGAAAAATAACATATTCTGAGAAATGCCCAAACTACATTCTTCAAAATATGTTTTTGTTGTGTTCCACAGAAGAAAGAAAGTCATTAAATGATGGCAGAATGATCATTTCTGGGTGTTCCTTTAAGTCCCTAAAGACAGAATGAGATGAGACTCGCTGAGAGAGCAACACTGCCCTCTACAGGCACGGATCGCTTACTGTTGATACATGATGAACACAAGTCTCTCTTCTACATGTCACTAAACCTGTATGAAACAAACATTCACCTATATTACTGATCTGCTCATTTCAATTATCATAAAGTCATAATTAACAGATAAAATGTTGAAAATATGATTTTAAAAGTCCTCATTATTAGATAAAAAGTCACAAATATGACATGCTAAGTCATAATTATAAGATAAAAAGTCTAAAATATGATTTTAAAAGTCCACATTATTAGATAAAAAGTCTAAAATATGATTTTAAAAGTCCTCATTATTAGATAAAATGTTGAAAATATGATTTTAAATGTCCACATTATTAGATAAAAAGTCTAAAATATGATTTTAAAAGTCCTCATTATTAGATAAAATGTTGAAAATATGATTTTAAATGTCCACATTATTAGATAAAAAGTCTAAAATATGATTTTAAAAGTCCTCATTATTAGATAAAATGTTGAAAATATGATTTTAAATGTCCACATTATTAGATAAAAAGTCTAAAATATGATTTTAAAAGTCCTCATTATTAGATAAAATGTTGAAAATATGATTTTAAATGTCCACATTATTAGATAAAAAGTCACAAATATGACATGCTGAGTCATTGTGAGATGAACAGTTGAAATTAGGAATTTAAAAATTAAAGAGATTTTTGGATTTAAAGTCAAAATTATGACTTATACATTTAAATTATGATTAAAAGTCCTAATTATGAGATAACATCTTAAATTAGATTGATAAAAGTCTAAATTATGAGCAAAACACACTAAGACATTTAAGAGATGAAATCATGCTTGTTATTGTTTTTTTAACGCGCTTATGATTTTTTGATTCACACTTATAATAATATTTACATTATTGTTTTCATATATATTTTTTGTTTTTAGACATGAATCAAAAACTGACTTTAGCTTTTCATCTAGAACTAAACGAACTTCCTCTCATCAGTGTGAAGCTGAAGCGTGTGTGTGAAGAGCTAATAAAGCTGACCTGAAATACAGACACAAATCATGCATTCACACCATTTTAACAATAAATAATGAAAGCAAATGCAGATATGGAAAATATGTAGAGCAGCAGATGAATATTGAGCTATAGAAATGTGCTTGACCTCACATGATGTTATGTAATGCTACATTATTTAACACTCGACAGCTGATGTTCAACATTATGGGATGTGATTTTCAAGGCGTATTCCTGGCTGTTGTGTGTTTCAGAGCTGCACGGCCTCCAGGCTCATGGTCACATGCTCTTCTACGCCATTCTGGGCTCCGCTGGCATGACGTGCATCACCATCCTGCTGGCCTTCTGCATCGTCCTGCAGCTGAAGAGAGCCACCTTCCAGAGGCGCATGGTGCAGGCCTTCCACAACATCGCGGTGAGGTCACAATACAACAGCCTGTCTGACCGGCTGGCCCAGAGTCTGTACACGTCTGTGTTTCCTGTGCCCGCAGAGAGAGGAGTCCGTGGTCCAGTTCAGCTCCGCGCCTCTGAACATGCCGAAGAAAGCTCCCAACTCCAGCCAATCCGTGGCCTATCCCACCCTGGAGTGGAGCGACATAAAGTTCCAGGACGTGATCGGAGAGGGAAACTTTGGACAGGTGTTGAAAGCTCGCATTAAGAAGGACGGGCTGAGGATGGATGCGGCCATCAAGAGAATGAAAGGCGAGTTTGAGTCAATGTGTGTGTGTGTGTTAGCGATTGCTCAGCTTTTCTCATGACGTCTTATTCTCTGTCTGCTCAATAGAATATGCGTCTAAGGACGACCACAGAGACTTTGCGGGGGAACTGGAGGTCTTGTGTAAGCTGGGTCAGCATCCGAACATCATTAACCTCCTGGGAGCGTGTGAACACAGAGGTGTGCGCCTCAGACGTGCTCTGATCTTCTGCATAGGGCGCTTCTGCACACGAGAGCTCATCTGCACTGTCCGCTTGTCCTGCAGGTTACCTGTATCTGGCCATTGAATACGCTCCTCACGGAAACCTGCTGGACTTCCTGCGCAAGAGCCGCGTGTTAGAGACGGACCCGGCCTTCGCCATCGCTAACAGCACCGCGTCCACGCTGTCCTCGCAGCAGTTACTGCACTTCGCTGCGGATGTGGCGCGAGGCATGGACTACCTGAGCCAGAAGCAGGTGAGCGCAGGAAACCATAATCGGCCAACCAGTGCAAGCGTTAACAGTGCTCAGCAAACACTTAATCTGTCTGATGCTAAACTATATAACTGATCAGTGTCTCATCTGTGCTCGTCTCATGTCTCGCACATCAGGACACACTCTTTCTTCGCACAGAATCGTGTCGTTTATAGTCGATTGCTGGCTCCAGTTTGGCACCACTGCACATTTTACTCTTTCCCCGACAGTGTTTTTTATAAAAGTTGTCAATCATTTTTGTACAAAGTTTTCATGGCCCCCCAGAATATTTTGTTATATGAATACCGGGACATAATATACACTGACTCTAGACCCCTGAGGTGTGCGGTGGGATCTGGCACCAAGATGTTAGCAGCAGATCCTTTAAGTCCTGTAAGTTGCGAGGTGGGTGACTTGTTTGTTCAGCTCATCCCACAGATGCTCGATTGGATTGAGATCTGGGGAGTTTGGAGGCCTTTGATCGGGCCAGCCTTCGCTCCCCACGGGCATCAATGAGCCTCGGCCGCCCATGACCCTGTGGCCGGTTCTCCACTGGTCCTTCACTTTTGATAGAGACTGACCACTGCAGACCGGGAACACCCCACAAGAGCTGCAGTTCTGGAGATGCTCTGACCCAGTCGTCTAGCCGTCACAATCTGGCCCTTGTCAAACTCGCTCAAATCCTCACGCTTGCCCATTTCTCCTGCTTCTGACACATCAACTCTGAGGACAACATGTTCACTTGCTGCCTAATATATCCCACCCACTAACAGGTGCCGTGATGAAGAGATAATCAGGGTTATTCACTTCACCTGTCAGTGGTCATAATGTTATGCCTGATCGGTGTGTGTATGTATATATACCATGATTCTCCATGAATATTTGTCTTTTGCAGTTTATTCACAGAGATCTAGCAGCCAGAAACATCCTGGTAGGAGAAAACTTTGTGGCAAAGATCGCAGATTTCGGCCTGTCCAGAGGTCAGGAGGTTTACGTGAAGAAGACCATGGTAAAGATCTGAAGGCCAATGTTCTTGTCATGCATAAATGAACATGTGACTTTAACATGCGTGTTTCTCCGCAGGGCCGCCTGCCGGTGAGGTGGATGGCCATCGAATCTCTCAATTACAGTGTTTATACCAGCAACAGTGACGTGTAAGAGTGTGTCTGTCGGTGTGTTGTGTGGCGTGGCGTGTGTTTGCGCTGAGAGTAACACGCGTGTGTGTGTTTGCGCTGAGAGTAACACGCGTGTGTGTTTGTGCTGAGAGTAACACGCGTGTGTGTGTTTGCGCTGAGAGTAACACGCGTGTGTGTGTTTGCGCTGAGAGTAACACGCGTGTGTGTGTTTGTGCTGAGAGTAACACGCGTGTGTGTGTTTGTGCTGAGAGTAACACGCGTGTGTGTGTTTGCGCTGAGAGTAACACGCGTGTGTGTGTTTGTGCTGAGAGTAACACGCGTGTGTGTGTTTGTGCTGAGAGTAACACGCGTGTGTGTGTTTGCGCTGAGAGTAACACGCGTGTGTGTGTTTGCGCTGAGAGTAACACGCGTGTGTGTGTTTGTGCTGAGAGTAACACGCGTGTGTGTGTTTGCGCTGAGAGTAACATGCGTGTGTGTGTTTGCGCTGAGAGTAACACGCATGTGTGTGTTTGCGCTGAGAGTAACACGCGTGTGTGTGTTTGCGCTGAGAGTAACACGCGTGTGTGTGTTTGCGCTGAGAGTAACACGCGTGTGTGTGTTTGTGCTGAGAGTAACACGCGTGTGTGTGTTTGTGCTGAGAGTAACACGCGTGTGTGTTTGCGCTGAGAGTAACACGCATGTGTGTGTTTGTGCTGAGAGTAACACGCGTGTGTGTGTTTGCGCTGAGAGTAACACGAGTGTGTGTGTTTGCGCTGAGAGTAACACGCGTGTGTGTGTTTGTGCTGAGAGTAACACGCGTGTGTGTGTTTGCGCTGAGAGTAACACGCGTGTGTGTGTTTGCGCTGAGAGTAACACGCGTGTGTGTGTTTGCGCTGAGAGTAACACGCGTGTGTGTGTGTGTGTTTGCGCTGAGAGTAACACGCGTGTGTGTGTTTGCGCTGAGAGTAACACGCGTGTGTGTGTTTGCGCTGAGAGTAACACGCGTGTGTGTGTGTGTTTGCGCTGAGAGTAACACGCGTGTGTGTGTGTGTTTGCGTTGAGAGTAACACGCGTGTGTGTGTGTGTGTGTGTGTGTTTGTGCAGGTGGTCGTACGGCGTGCTGCTCTGGGAGGTGGTCAGCTTAGGTCTGTATTCATTGAATCCCAATTCATGTGCTCATGCACTACTCTGACATTTTTTAGCATAAATAGTGCAAGTAGTGAGAAAATAAAAAAATATAATAATGTGCACTTCAAATAACCGGAAAACACAAAGTGTGGACAGTCACTGATTGCAGTTTTTTTTATATGTATCAGACTTTGATACTGAATGACACAAATAACCCTAACTCATGCGTTAGATGGTAGAGAAGGTATCATTTGGGACCCAACTACAGTATCCGAGGTCCGATGCGTGTCCGAGGTGCTGACGTGTGATTGGTTGGCTCTTGATTGGCAGGTGGAACACCGTATTGCGGTCTGACGTGTGCACAGCTCTATGAGAAACTCCCGCTGGGCTTCCGGCTGGAGAAGCCGCTCAACTGCGATGACGAGGTGTAAGTCTGAAGCTCCTGTGTCAGCCGCACATGTGCACTGGGAGCAGTGGGAATGAGGCTGTCTCTGTCTCGCTCTGCAGGTACGAGCTGATGAGGCAGTGCTGGAAGGAGAAGCCGCACGAGAGGCCGTCATTCGCTCAGATCCTGATGTCACTCAATCGTATGCTGGAGGAGAGGAAGGTAACAGGAGAGGATTCCTCTTCCAGCTCTGATCGAGAGCATCATTGCATGTTGTTTTGCTGACCACACTCTCCTCTCGTTCTGTCCAGACGTACGTCAACACGACGCTCTATGAGAAGTTCACCTACGCCGGCATTGACTGTTCCGCGGAGGAAGCCGGCTGATCTCAGAGCGCTTAGGATGATCCTCTGAGCAGGATTCACAGACTTCAGTTTTACACACATTGTGTTGCATTAGGAAATGACTCCCGGATCATATTTCTCTTTGTTGTGAAGTGTTTAATAGTGTGCAGATGCTGACAGATGTGGCGCGTGTACATTTCCTTGTTTTTAATAAAAAAACAAGTTGTTGTTTGATCCTACGAGCCCTTTTGTTTTTGAATGTGCGTAGTGTTTTGGAAACTGACAGCCTTGAGCCCAAGAAACCTCTGGATAGCTTCCATTTTTGTGACCAAAATAATTCATGTATAACCCTTTCTTAGCACACATAAGACCACTGCAGTACATTAACCCTCTGGTGCTCTTCGGTCATTTCTGACCGGAAAATGTTCTGTTTTGAAATGTTAAAAATCACTGCTCCATCGAAATGATATGAAACTTGGTGACTTTTCTAGCATTAGGGATGTAAACACACAAAAAAAATGGGGTCATGATTGGAGCATGTTAATTGGTCGTAAACAAAAAAGTAGCGTTCATTGTCTTCGGTCATAAGAAATGAATTGGAAATCGGCTGAAAATTCTCTGAACATTTGTGTGTACAATCTACAAATCGGCCACGATGCTGAAAAAAAGTACACAGCACACAGAATGATATGAAACTTGGTGACTTTTCTAGCATTAGGGATGTAAACACAAAAATTGAGGGCATGATTCGAGCATGCTAAGTGGTCGTACAAAAATACTAAAAATGTTGTATAATTTTCAATGGCAAAAATAGACCATAATTATTGCATAAATATTAAAAAAATACCATCAAATCATCTCAAAATACAAAATGAATTTACTGGGGTGGAGGAAGTTTGATTTGTAGGTGTCGGTCACTTATGACCGGGAAGACGACCAATGCAACCCCTAAAGGACGAGCACCAGAGGGTTAAGTGTGTGATTATGTGTGCAGTTTACAGAAGGTGGTACACAAACGTTATCTGTGACGGTGAGAAGATGAGGAAATGTAATGTTTCAAAGTCTTTAGTCTCTACGACAGGTATAACTTTTATATCATGGTTAAATTTCCACTGATAGCTCACTAATCTTGGACTTTATTCACATCACATTACATTTCTTTACCAAAGCCACTGTGTATATAGACTGAAGAGAGTTAGCTCATGTATACTCGTTTCAGCTTCGGAGCTTTGATACAATATCATTCGGGCCTAATAAACAGAGAATCTTGCATTAAATCATGAAACGTCCTTGAGTCTCTTTAATCCCAGTCAAGCGTTTGACCATCCAATAAATATGCCAGCGAGCACAAATATCGTTCACATATATGTTTGTTTTCGTCCTGAATTAATAACAACAACACTAAGGGTTTTCGCATTAGTCTAAAAGAAGACATTTGTTCATTTCACCACCTAAAAATTGTGAAGAAACAACTGAATTGATTATGAGCGCTGTTCAATATGACTCAGAATTGCCATTTGCTTTGGGAACCTTTAATTCTAAAATACATATAGTTTTACACGCCACTCGAGGACGCTGAGAATCCCTTCCCTCGTCGCTGTGGCTGGACGTCCCGAGTAGGACTCATGGCAGCGTCCCACACGGGTCTCCCTCCGCCATGATCACACACACCTCATATACATGGAAGGGTTAGGGTTAGGGTTAGGCTCAGGTCAGGGTTAGGTTTAGGGTCAGGGTTAGGGTTAGGGTTAGGCTCAGGTCAGGGTTAGGGTTAGGGTTAGGTTTAGGGTTAGGGTTAGGGTTAGGCTCAGGTCAGGTCAGGTCAGGTCAGGGTTAGGTTTAGGGTCAGGGTTAGGGTTAGGGTTAGGGTTAGGCTCAGGTCAGGTCAGGTCAGGGTTAGGGTTAGGTTTAGGGTCAGGGTCAGGGTTAGGCTCATCGCTGTGGGTTAGGGTCAGGGTCAGGGTTAGGGTTAGGCTCAGGCTCAGGCTCAGGCTCAGGTCAGGGTTAGGGTCAGGGTCAGGGTCAGGGTCAGACTCATCGCTGTGGCTGGACGTCCCGAACAGGACTCATGGCAGCGTCCCACATGGGTCTCCCTCCGTCATCTCCCGCTGCGCCATGATCACACACACCTCATAGACGCGGAAGGAAGCGAAGGCGGTGGCCAGCAGACAGGCGGCGCCCAAAATGTACCACCAGTTGAAGAGGCCAAAGGAAACTCCTTTCACGATGCAGTAGAGGCCGAAACACACCAGGGCCAGAGCGGAAAAGAGTTGCACGCACAGCGGCGGCCCGGAGGACGAGTGCTTCTCGCCCATGATGACCTCCAGCGGTTGCTCACGCTCGGGTGCACAGACCTGAGAGGAAAACCGGCTCGATGGGGAAAACGATGCTATCGATAACCATCAATGCCCGAGCAGTGAAATATAGGCACGTCTGCATCATGATGAAAACATGAAGCCCACGAATGCACAACGTCTGTTTGTCATGAGCTCCGGTGCAGCTCTGAAAGCAGAGAGGCGATCGCTGGCTGTTATATACACTTTACAAATCTAAGATTAAAGACCCTCGAACCGCTCTAATCCTGAGACGGATTCAGCCTCTCACGGGGAATTAAGATGCGGAGCATTTCAGAAACGTTTCAATTACGCTGACTTACAGCTTTCATGTAATTAAGGTAAGTGCGACTGATAAAGAGCTTATAGATCGTACGTTTGTGTTTTTGAGGTCAACCAGAGATACTCGGGAAGAAGTCTTACAAACATTAAAACCATGTCAATGTTCTCATAAATGTTCAATACAATCCAAATATTCTTTATGACTGTAATTGTGGAACTCACAGGGTAGGGTGTACAAGTTTCAAACAAACAAGATGGATGGGGCTTGAAGATGGGGGTCACACGACACTTTATTTGTATCAGTAGTTTAGTAACTTAGAATCAGTCAGGGTTCAGTTCTCCTTCACGGAAACATCAAGATCCCACTGAACTCCGGGTCATAGCATTACTGTGCATCAGATATCAGACAGAAATTATCCAGTTTCAGTGCAAAAAGAAAAATTGAAGAGACAATATATGAAAGTAGCTCATCCAAACCTCACACAGTTGAAAGTTATTCAAACACCCACTTCATAGTGTGGATTAGAGCTGATGTCTGTACCTGGATTTGACCTCTTGACCTCTGTTATCACAGTGTGTGGAACATTTTACTGCTAGCACAGCACTAGCGCTCGCTGTCAGTTTCTCTCAGCATCATCCTTAGAGTTCGCCCGCTGCAGTGATGTCACCCCGGTGATGACCTCATCTCCACGGCAACGTCCAGTTCACGGGATTAAAGCTCCTCGGAAAAGCCTCTCAGGTGTGAGTGTTTGAAGCGTGTTCAGACGTCTGCTGCTCACAAACACATTCTTGACGTCATTTCCTTCTGAAAGCCCAGAAGAGAGAATTCCATCAGCAGATTACAACACACACACACACACACACACACACACACACACACACACACCAGATTTTAATATCCATGTAGACAATGAAAAAGACGCATTAGGATTGGCACATTCTAAACTCTATTGGAGTTAGGCAACACGTGTCAGGACCCACTCATCGCCATAATCATACTTTAGACCTAATATTGTCACATGGAATAAATGTTGATACCGCTGAAATTCTGCAGCAGAGCGATGACATCTCAGATCATTACCTAGTATCATGTATACTTAATTTAGCTAAGGTTGCAAAGCCGCCCCCCTCGCTTCAAATATGGCAGGACAATCACTGCCACCACTAAAGATTGCTTTTTAAATAATCTTCCTCATCAGTATCATCTCCTCAGCATCCCAGATAGCTTAGAAGAACTCGATGTTGCAACAGAAACTATTGACTCTCTCTTTTCCAGTACTTTAGACACAGTTGCTCCCCTGCGCTTAAAGAAGATTAGAAGAAATAAATGCTGTGGTAGCATGAGCACATTCAAACACATACACACACACACACACACACACACACACACACTAAGGTCCTCAGGAGAGCAGCCAGAAAAATGGAGCGCAGCTGGAAGAAAACAAAACTAAAGGTATTTCACATTTCATGGAAGGATAGTGTTACTGCAACTCTCAACAAAAACAACTCTATCCCTGCTATAGAGGAAGGCACACACACACACAGACGGAAGAAAGTCATACAGACATCATCAAAACTGCAGAAACAAAACAATCCGCATCTAGAACACGTGAGGAAAGGTGGTTTCTCTCAGGTCTCAGTGTTTCAGAAGGAAATCTTGCAATATCTCTAATCTGAGAATGATTGTATTTATGGACGTCAGTTTGAGTCAGTGCTGTTTAACTTCACATGAATGAAAGCACTGTTGTGAGAGACGCGTTCAGTGGGTTATGATGTTATGATGTTGTGAGAGAAGCGTTCAGCGGGTTATGATGTTGTGAGAGAAGCGTTCAGCGGGTTATGATGTTATGATGTTGTGAGAGAAGCGTTCAGCGGGTTATGATGTTATGATTTTGTGAGAGAAGCGTTCAGCGGGTTATGATGTTATGATGTTGTGAGAGAAGCGTTCAGCGGGTTATGATGTTATGATGTTGTGAGAGAAGCGTTCAGCGGGTTATGATGTTATGATGTTGTGAGAGAAGCGTTCAGCGGGTTATGATGTTATGATGTTGTGAGAGAAGCGTTCAGCGGGTTATGATGTTATGATGTTGTGAGAGAAGCGTTCAGCGGGTTATGATGTTATGATGTTGTGAGAGAAGCGTTCAGCGGGTTATGATGTTATGATGTTGTGAGAGATAAGCGTTCAGTGGGTTATGATGTTGTGATGTTGTGAGAGACGCGTTCAGCGGGTTATGATGTTATGATGTTGTGAGAGAAGCGTTCAGCGGGTTATGATGTTGTGAGAGAAGCGTTCAGCGGGTTATGATGTTATGATTTTGTGAGAGAAGCGTTCAGCGGGTTATGATGTTGTGAGAGAAGCGTTCAGCGGGTTATGATGTTATGATGTTGTGAGAGAAGCGTTCAGCGGGTTATGATGTTATGATTTTGTGAGAGAAGCGTTCAGCGGGTTATGATGTTATGATGTTGTGAGAGACACGTTCAGCGGGTTATGATGTTATGATGTTGTGAGAGAAGCGTTCAGCGGGTTATGATGTTATGATGTTGTGAGAGAAGCGTTCAGCGGGTTATGATGTTATGATGTTGTGAGAGAAGCGTTCAGCGGGTTATGATGTTATGATGTTGTGAGAGAATCGTTCAGCGGGTTATGATGTTATGATGTTGTGAGAGAATCGTTCAGCGGGTTATGATGTTGTGATGTTGTGAGAGACGCGTTCAGTGGGTTATGATATTATGATGTTGTGAGAGAAGCGTTCAGCGGGTTATGATGTTATGATGTTGTGAGAGATAAGCGTTCAGCGGGTTATGATGTTATGATGTTGTGAGAGAAGCGTTCAGCGGGTTATGATGTTATGATGTTGTGAGAGAAGCGTTCAGCGGGTTATGATGTTATGATGTTGTGAGAGATAAGCGTTCAGTGGGTTATGATGTTATGATGTTGTGAGAGACGCGTTCAGCGGGTTATGATGTTGTGATGTTGTGAGAGACGCGTTCAGTGGGTTATGATGTTATGATGTTGTGAGAGAAGCGTTCAGCGGGTTATGATGTTATGATGTTGTGAGAGATAAGCGTTCAGCGGGTTATGATGTTGTGATGTTGTGAGAGACGCGTTCAGCGGGTTATGATGTTGTGAGAGAAGCGTTCAGCGGGTTATGATGTTATGATGTTGTGAGAGAAGCGTTCAGCGGGTTATGATGTTATGATGTTGTGAGAGAAGCGTTCAGCGGGTTATGATGTTGTGATGTTGTGAGAGACGCGTTCAGCGGGTTATGATGTTGTGAGAGAAGCGTTCAGCGGGTTATGATGTTATGATGTTGTGAGAGACGCGTTCAGCGGGTTATGATGTTATGATGTTGTGAGAGAAGCGTTCAGTGGGTTATGATGTTATGATGTTGTGAGAGAAGCGTTCAGCGGGTTATGATGTTATGATGTTGTGAGAGAAGCGTTTAGCGGGTTATGATGTTATGATGTTGTGAGAGAAGCGTTCAGCGGGTTATGATGTTATGATGTTGTGAGAGAAGCGTTCAGCGGGTTATGATGTTATGATGTTGTGAGAGAAGCGTTCAGTGGGTTATGATGTTATGATGTTGTGAGAGAAGCGTTCAGCGGGTTATGATGTTATGATGTTGTGAGAGAAGCGTTCAGTGGGTTATGATGTTATGATGTTGTGAGAGAAGCGTTCAGCGGGTTATGATGTTATGATGTTGTGAGAGAAGCGTTCAGCGGGTTATGATGTTATGATGTTGTGAGAGAAGCGTTCAGCGGGTTATGATGTTATGATGTTGTGAGAGAAGCGTTCAGCGGGTTATGATGTTATGA
>CM042242.1:165000-170000 GCA_023566225.1 Romanogobio albipinnatus
AGCGGGTTATGATGTTATGATGTTGTGAGAGAAGCGTTCAGCGGGTTATGATGTTATGATGTTGTGAGAGAAGCGTTCAGCGGGTTATGATGTTGTGATGTTGTGAGAGACGCGTTCAGCGGGTTATGATGTTGTGAGAGACACGTTCAGCGGGTTATGATGTTATGATGTTGTGAGAGACGCGTTCAGCGGGTTATGATGTTATGATGTTGTGAGAGAAGCGTTCAGCGGGTTATGATGTTGTGATGTTGTGAGAGAAGCGTTCAGCGGGTTATGATGTTGTGAGAGAAGCGTTCAGCGGGTTATGATGTTATGATGTTGTGAGAGAAGCGTTCAGCGGGTTATGATGTTGTGATGTTGTGAGAGAAGCGTTCAGCGGGTTATGATGTTGTGAGAGAAGCGTTCAGCGGGTTATGATGTTATGATGTTGTGAGAGAAGCGTTCAGCGGGTTATGATGTTGTGATGTTGTGAGAGACGCGTTCAGCGGGTTATGATGTTATGATGTTGTGAGAGACGCGTTCAGCGGGTTATGATGTTATGATGTTGTGAGAGATAAGCGTTCAGTGGGTTATGATGTTGTGATGTTGTGAGAGAAGCGTTCAGCGGGTTATGATGTTATGATGTTGTGAGAGAAGCGTTCAGCGGGTTATGATGTTATGATGTTGTGAGAGAAGCGTTCAGCGGGTTATGATGTTATGATGTTGTGAGAGAAGCGTTCAGCGGGTTATGATGTTGTGATGTTGTGAGAGAAGCGTTCAGCGGGTTATGATGTTATGATGTTGTGAGAGATGCGTTCAGCGGGTTATGATGTTGTGATGTTGTGAGAGAAGCGTTCAGCGGGTTATGATGTTATGATGTTGTGAGAGAAGCGTTCAGCGGGTTATGATGTTATGATGTTGTGATGTTGTGAGAGACGCGTTCAGCGGGTTATGATGTTGTGAGAGACGCGTTCAGCGGGTTATGATGTTATGATGTTGTGAGAGACGCGTTCAGCGGGTTATGATGTTATGATGTTGTGAGAGAAGCGTTCAGCGGGTTATGATGTTATGATGTTGTGAGAGAAGCGTTCAGCGGGTTATGATGTTATGATGTTGTGAGAGAAGCGTTCAGCGGGTTATGATGTTATGATGTTGTAAGAGAAGCGTTCAGCGGGTTATGATGTTATGATGTTGTGAGAGACGCGTTCAGCGGCTAATGATGTTATGATGTTGTGAGAGACGCGTTCAGCGGGTTATGATGTTATGATGTTGTGAGAGAAGCGTTCAGCGGGTTATGATGTTATGATGTTGTAAGAGAAGCGTTCAGCGGGTTATGATGTTATGATGTTGTGAGAGACGCGTTCAGCGGCTAATGATGTTATGATGTTGTGAGAGAAGCGTTCAGCGGGTTATGATGTTATGATGTTGTAAGAGAAGCGTTCAGCGGGTTATGATGTTATGATGTTGTGAGAGACGCGTTCAGCGGCTAATGATGTTATGATGTTGTGAGAGACGCGTTCAGCGGCTAATGATGTTATGATGTTGTGAGAGAAGCGTTCAGCGGGTTATGATGTTGTGAGAGAAGCGTTCAGTGGGTTATGATGTTATGATGTTGTGAGAGAAGCGTTCAGCGGGTTATGATGTTATGATGTTGTGAGAGAAGCGTTCAGTGGGTTATGATGTTATGATGTTGTGAGAGAAGCGTTCAGCGGGTTATGATGTTGTGAGAGAAGCGTTCAGCGGGTTATGATGTTATGATGTTGTGAGAGAAGCGTTCAGCGGGTTATGATGTTGTGATGTTGTGAGAGAAGCGTTCAGCGGGTTATGATGTTATGATGTTGTGAGAGAAGCGTTCAGCGGGTTATGATGTTATGATGTTGTGAGAGAAGCGTTCAGCGGGTTATGATGTTATGATGTTGTGAGAGAAGCGTTCAGCGGGTTATGATGTTATGATGTTGTGAGAGAAGCGTTCAGCGGGTTATGATGTTATGATGTTGTGAGAGAAGCGTTCAGCGGGTTATGATGTTATGATGTTGTGAGAGACGCGTTCAGCGGGTTATGATGTTATGATGTTGTGAGAGAAGCGTTCAGCGGGTTATGATGTTATGATGTTGTGAGAGAAGCGTTCAGCGGGTTATGATGTTATGATGTTGTGAGAGAAGCGTTCAGTGGGTTATGATGTTATGATGTTGTGAGAGAAGCGTTCAGCGGGTTATGATGTTATGATGTTGTGAGAGAAGCGTTCAGCGGGTTATGATGTTATGATGTTGTGAGAGAAGCGTTCAGCGGGTTATGATGTTATGATGTTGTGAGAGAAGCGTTCAGCGGGTTATGATGTTGTGAGAGAAGCGTTCAGCGGGTTATGATGTTATGATGTTGTGAGAGAAGCGTTCAGCGGGTTATGATGTTATGATGTTGTGAGAGACGCGTTCAGCGGGTTATGATGTTATGATGTTGTGAGAGACGCGTTCAGCGGGTTATGATGTTGTGAGAGAAGCGTTCAGCGGGTTATGATGTTATGATGTTGTGAGAGACGCGTTCAGCGGGTTATGATGTTATGATGTTGTGAGAGACGCGTTCAGTGGGTTATGATGTTATGATGTTGTGAGAGACGCGTTCAGCGGGTTATGATGTTGTGAGAGAAGCGTTCAGCGGGTTATGATGTTATGATGTTGTGAGAGAAGCGTTCAGCGAGTTATGATGTTATGATGTTGTGAGAGAAGCGTTCAGCGGGTTATGATGTTATGATGTTGTGAGAGAAGCGTTCAGCGGGTTATGATGTTATGATGTTGTGAGAGAAGCGTTCAGCGGGTTATGATGTTATGATGTTGTGAGAGACGCGTTCAGCGGGTTATGATGTTATGATGTTGTGAGAGAAGCGTTCAGCGGGTTATGATGTTATGATGTTGTGAGAGAAGCGTTCAGCGGGTTATGATGTTATGATGTTGTGAGAGAAGCGTTCAGCGGGTTATGATGTTATGATGTTGTGAGAGAAGCGTTCAGCGGGTTATGATGTTATGATGTTGTGAGAGAAGCGTTCAGCGGGTTATGATGTTATGATGTTGTGAGAGAAGCGTTCAGTGGGTTATGATGTTATGATGTTGTGAGAGAAGCGTTCAGCGGGTTATGATGTTATGATGTTGTGAGAGACGCGTTCAGCGGGTTATGATGTTATGATGTTGTGAGAGAAGCGTTCAGCGGGTTATGATGTTATGATGTTGTGAGAGAAGCGTTCAGCGGGTTATGATGTTGTGATGTTGTGAGAGAAGCGTTCAGCGGGTTATGATGTTGTGATGTTGTGAGAGAAGCGTTCAGCGGGTTATGATGTTGTGATGTTGTGAGAGAAGCGTTCAGCGGGTTATGATGTTATGATGTTGTGAGAGAAGCGTTCAGCGGGTTATGATGTTATGATGTTGTGAGAGAAGCGTTCAGCGGGTTATGATGTTATGATGTTGTGAGAGAAGCGTTCAGCGGGTTATGATGTTATGATGTTGTGAGAGAAGCGTTCAGCGGGTTATGATGTTATGATGTTGTGAGAGAAGCGTTCAGCGGGTTATGATGTTATGATGTTGTGAGAGACGCGTTCAGCGGGTTATGATGTTATGATGTTGTGAGAGAAGCGTTCAGCGGGTTATGATGTTATGATGTTGTGAGAGAAGCGTTCAGCGGGTTATGATGTTATGATGTTGTGAGAGAAGCGTTCAGTGGGTTATGATGTTATGATGTTGTGAGAGAAGCGTTCAGTGGGTTATGATGTTATGATGTTGTGAGAGAAGCGTTCAGCGGGTTATGATGTTATGATGTTGTGAGAGTAGCGTTCAGCGGGTTATGATGTTATGATGTTGTGAGAGAAGCGTTCAGTGGGTTATGATGTTATGATGTTGTGAGAGACGCGTTCAGCGGGTTATGATGTTATGATGTTGTGAGAGAAGCGTTCAGTGGGTTATGATGTTATGATGTTGTGAGAGAAGCGTTCAGTGGGTTATGATGTTATGATGTTGTGAGAGAAGCGTTCAGCGGGTTATGATGTTATGATGTTGTGAGAGAAGCGTTCAGCGGGTTATGATGTTATGATGTTGTTGTGAGAGACGCGTTCAGCGGGTTATGATGTTATGATGTTGTGAGAGAAGCGTTCAGCGGGTTATGATGTTATGATGTTGTTGTGAGAGACGCGTTCAGCGGGTTATGATGTTATGATGTTGTGTATCTTGGTGCTTCAGCCAACAGACAGCAGGGGGCAGGAGTGAGTTCAGTGTGTAACAGCAGCTCGAGCAGTGAAGCTTTAGTCACGCTCAGCCGCTTGAGATTACAGATGTGTGTGTGTGTGTGGTTGTGTTCTCATCAGCGGCTCCAGCTCTTTGTGTGTGTGTGTGTGTGTGTGTGGTTGTGTTCTCACCAGCGGCTCCAGCTCTTTGTGTGTGTGTGTGTGTGTGTGTGTGTGGTTGTTGTGTTCTCACCAGCGGCTCCAGCTCTTTGTGTGTGTGTGTGTGTGTGTGTGTGTGGTTGTGTTCTCACCAGCGGCTCCAGCTCTTTGTGTGTGTGTGTGTGTGTGTGTGTGTGGTTGTGTTCTCACCAGCGGCTCCAGCTCTTTGTGTGTGTGTGTGTGTGTGTGTGTGTGGTTGTGTTCTCACCAGCGGCTCCAGCTCTTTGTGTGTGTGTGTGTGTGTGTTCTCACCAGCGGCTCCAGCTCTTTGCGGTCTATAAGGTTGAGTTCGGTGGCGAAGCAGTAAAAGTGCTTGTAGCAGGTGTTGACATGAGCCTCGGCTCCCATCAGCAGGATCCGGTCGAAATGATGGATGTAGACGTGCACAAACACACGGAAGAGACGACACAGGATCTTCTTACAGATCTGGATAAAGTTCTTGGGGAAGGGAATTCCTGAAAGACAAAGAACACATGTTGGAAAACAAAACCTTTAAAAGCTGCATCTCAGTGCGCTTTACAAGAATATACAAATAAAATACATCGAAATAATAAAAAAAACAATCATGTATAGGCTAGCCTAAAAGATGAGTGTTAAG
>CM042242.1:175000-215000 GCA_023566225.1 Romanogobio albipinnatus
AAGGCTGCCCGGAGTTGGAGGATGCGATAGCATCGTATAGCAGGGCAGATGCAGTGCCGTACAGAACCAAAAACCGTGACCCTAAAACCGTGATACGAACCGAACCGTGGGTTTTGTGAACCGTGCCACCCCTAGTAGTTTCCCTTCACATTAGCACATGTATATTTATAGTCCAATAGATTATCAAAGAATATGATCAAAATATGATCCCCAAAGCAGAGATATTGCCATACATGTCACTTTCTAAAGCATGATGTTTGGCTTCTGTGTACAGTAAAGATTGGGATTATGACTCTGACGGGCGCGACGCACAGGTGGGATACGAGGGCAAACACAGAGATCCGCTTCCTTTACTGTGAAACACTGAGACAACACAACAAACCACAGTAAACCACAGTAAAGCCAAAGTCAAACGGCCATAATAGGGGAATCAGTCACTAAACCAATGTTGTAAAAACCTGGAGATTTCCAAACACTGTTTGAGGAAGTAGGAACTGGCACAGATTGGAAGCAAAAACAACTGGAGGAAGTGGAACTGGACCTGTTGGGTTAGGGTAACCCTAACCTGAAGAAAACTACCATCACGAGCTCCAGGAACACCAGCCAGATAACTCTTTCTCTGTAGGTCTAAGCATCACATCCACCTAAACGCTGAAGTGAGAGATGCAGCTGAAGCCACAGCGTCCCACAGAGAGCGACTGACTATATTATACTAGGGTCTATGGCCAGGGTGTACTGGCCCACCGAATACTGTGGTCCAAAGCTCAGGCTTGAGCCCTGGCTCACACTGGCCCAGCGGGGGAAACAGGTCAGAGGCTATTAGCCCAGCCTGGCCCGTAGAAAGCCCTGGCTCACACTGGCCCAGCGGTGGAAACCGGTCAGAGGCTATTAGCCCAGCCCGGCCCGTAGAAAGCCCTGGCTCACACTGGCCCAGCGGGGGAAACAGGTCAGAGGCTATTAGCCCAGCCCGGCCCGTAGAAAGCCCTGGCTCACACTGGCCCAGCAGTGGAAACCGGTCAGAGGCTATTAGCCCAGCCCGGCCCGTAGAAAGCCTGGCTCACACTGGCCCAGCGGGGGAAACAGGTCAGAGGCTATTAGCCCAGCCCGGCCCGTAGAAAGCCTGGCTCACACTGGCCCAGCGGTGGAAACCGGTCAGAGGCTATTAGCCCAGCCCGGCCCGTAGAAAGCCCTGGCTCACACTGGCCCAGCGGGGGAAACCGGTCAGAGGCTATTAGCCCAGCCCGGCCCGTAGAAAGCCCTGGCTCACACTGGCCCAGCAGTGGAAACCGGTCAGAGGCTATTAGCCCAGCCCGGCCCGTAGAAAGCCCTGGCTCACACTGGCCCAGCGGGGGAAACAGGTCAGAGGCTATTAGCCCAGCCCGGCCCGTAGAAAGCCTGGCTCACACTGGCCCAGCGGGGGAAACAGGTCAGAGGCTATTAGCCCAGCCCGGCCCGTAGAAAGCCTGGCTCACACTGGCCCAGCGGTGGAAACCGGTCAGAGGCTATTAGCCTAGCCCGGCCCGTAGAAAGCCCTGGCTCACACTGGCCCAGCGGGGGAAACAGGTCAGAGGCTATTAGCCCAGCCCGGCCCGTAGAAAGCCTGGCTCACACTGGCCCAGCAGTGGAAACCGGTCAGAGGCTATTAGCCCAGCCCGGCCCGTAGAAAGCCTGGCTCACACTGGCCCAGCGGGGGAAACAGGTCAGAGGCTATTAGCCCAGCCCGGCCCGTAGAAAGCCTGGCTCACACTGGCCCAGCGGTGGAAACCGGTCAGAGGCTATTAGCCCAGCCCGGCCCGTAGAAAGCCCTGGCTCACACTGGCCCAGCGGGGGAAACCGGTCAGAGGCTATTAGCCCAGCCCGGCCCGTAGAAAGCCCTGGCTCACACTGGCCCAGCGGGGGAAACAGGTCAGAGGCTATTAGCCCAGCCCGGCCCGTAGAAAGCCCTGGCTCACACTGGCCCAGCGGGGGAAACCGGTCAGAGGCTATTAGCCCAGCCCGGCCCGTAGAAAGCCTGGCTCACACTGGCCCAGCGGGGGAAACAGGTCAGAGGCTATTAGCCCAGCCCGGCCCGTAGAAAGCCTGGCTCACACTGGCCCAGCGGGGGAAACAGGTCAGAGGCTATTAGCCCAGCCCGGCCCATAGAAAGCCCTGGCTCACACTGGCCCAGCGGGGGAAACCGGTCAGAGGCTATTAGCCCAGCCCGGCCCGTAGAAAGCCTGGCTCACACTGGCCCAGCGGTGGAAACAGGTCAGAGGCTATTAGCCCAACCCGGCCCGTAGAAAGCCTGGCTCACACTGGCCCAGCAGGGGAAACAGGTCAGAAGCTATTAGCCCAACCCGGCCCGTAGAAAGCCTGGCTCACACTGGCCCAGCGGTGGAAACAGGTCAGAGGCTATTAGCCCAGCCCGGCCCGTAGAAAGCCCTGGCTCGCAGGGGCCCAGCGGGGGAAACGCGGCTACTGAGTGTTTGAGCTCCCTCACTGGACCCACTGCAGTTTGCATACCGCAAAAACCGCTCCACTGATGATGCCATTTCATCCACTATACACACTGCTCTCTCCCACCTGGAAAATAGGAACACGTATGTGAGAATGCTGTTTGTAGACTACAGCTCAGCATTCAACACCATTGTGCCCTCCATACTTGACATTAAACTCCGGGCTCTAGGCTTAAACAGCTTGTTATGCAGCTGGATCCTGGACTTCCTGTCAAACAGACGTCAGGTGGTCAGAATGGGCAGCAACATCTCCTCATCACTGACTCTCAACACTGGAGCCCCTCAGGGCTGTGTTCTCAGCCCACTCCTGTACTCCTGTACACACATGACTGTGTGGCAACCCACAGCTCCAATACCATCATCAAGTTTGCTGACGATACGACGGTGGTAGGTCTTATCACCGACAATGATGAAACGGCCTACAGAGAGGAGGTGCACACTCTGACACGGTGGTGTCAGGAGCACAACCTCTCCCTCAACGTCAGCAAGACCAAGGAGCTGGTGGTCGACTTCAGGAGGAATGAGAGAGAACACCGCCCCATCACCATCGATGGAGCACTGGTGGAGAGAGTCAGCAGCTTCAAGTTCCTCGGTTTCCACATCACAGAGGAACTCTCATGGTCCGTCCACTCCGAGGCCGTTGTGAAGAAGGCTCATCAGCGCCTTTTCTTCCTGCGACGGCTGAGGAGGTTTGGAATGAACCGCCACATCCTCACACGCTTCTACAGCAGCACCATAGAGAGCCTGCTGACTGGCTGCATCACCACCTGGTACGGCAACAGTACCGCCCGCAGCCGCAAAGCCCTGCAAAGGGTAGTGCGCACGGCCAGCTGCATCATCGGAGGTGAGCTTCCCTCCCTCCAGGACATTTACGCCAGGCGGTGTGTGAAGAGAGCTCAGAGGATCATCAGAGACTCTAGCCACCCGAACCATGGGCTGCTCTCACTGCTGCCATCAGGCAGACGGTACCGCAGCATCAGAACACGCACCAGCCGACTCCAGAACAGCTTCTTCCCACAAGCAATCAGACTACTTAACTCCTGATCCATCAGGATCATAACACACACTGGACAGAATATCACTCAGCACAACCCACTGTAGATACACACACATTATATACACATTTATTTATCATATAACGCATCTATTGTACATTGGATGTCTATTTGTGAATATTGTATACTGTACATTGTATATTATTATTATAGCTTAATGTATATTGTTTTAATGTATGTTTAGTGTATATTGTTTAAAGTTGTGAGAACTACACTCACATTGTGTAAATTATTTATTGTTTATTGTAGTGTATACTGTGCTGTGAGTAATTGTGTGCGCATCAGATGTAATCTGATGTTGCTTTAAATGTTGTACGTCTCATGTCATGTCATGACTGCTATGTTGCTGGAACTGCATCTAAGAATTTCACTACTGTTGCACTTGTGTATATGGTTGTGTGACAATAAAGTGATTGATTTGATTTGATTTGAGGCAACTGGCCTGTATGGAGTGAGGAGTGATTGAGACCCACAGGCACACAAGAACTAAAGTATGCTAACCCTGAGTCACGAACACAAGGCGGCACACCAGAGTCTGTTTGATTCAGTATCAGAGACTCTCTGTCCTTCATGAGGAGTGTTTCCTTCTTTCTGTTGTGTAGCTTTATCTTCATTATTTACCATCATTGATCAGCATCATGCGCTAGAGGATCTGGCAGAGCTGTGTTTCTGTGTTTGCTGGAGCTCGACGGGTTCGGTTACAGGAGGATCACGCTTCACCTTGAATTATTGACCGCATGTGGGGGATCGTGTTGCCTGTGAAGGAGACCGTCCGCCCTCTCTCTGGGATGGGGGACCATAAAGCCATGGTTATTACGTGTAAAGATGATCGCATGCAGCAAAGAGGGGAACCCTTAAAATGAACTCATCATACAGACACACACACACACACACACACACACACACACACACACACAGACAAATCTGGTCACGCACAAACCAAATTCAAAATAATAGATACATCAAAACTCTAACATTAAAGATAAACTTACATATTTTTAAAAACATTTATAAAAAATATTCTTTATTATTGTAGTTATTTTTAAAGTAAGGTTAACTATATTATCCACTGGCATTCCTGTTCTTCTTCTTCTTCTTCCGCTCTTGAGTCTATGGCAGAACCTTAGAACCTTTTCGGGAAAGTTATGAAATTGGGCACACAGACAGAGGACAGTCTGAACTGTCACCAGAGCAAATTTGGAGTCTCTAACTCAATCCCTCTAGCGCCTCCACCTGTCCAAAGTTGCACTCATGTTTGTGCTAATAACTTTCCAACCGTAAGGGATAGAAACAAAGATGTTATCCTCGGATTCCTTGGGTCAAGACGATTGAACCCTATGAAGTCATTTTCGGTAGTGCCAATTTTCCTGCCAAATTTTCCCACCAAAAAAAATACTTTTTCCAACTCCTAGACGGTTTATCCGGTTTGCACGAAAACTGAACCAGATCATCTTCAGACAATGCAGACAAAAAGTTGGTATTCAAGTGGAATCGTCAAAACGTTTTTGAAAAACGTGCAAACGAATTTCACGTAGAACTTGCGAAAATACACATAGAGCTGTATCTCCACAACACTTGATCATATTCTGACCAAACTTGGCACACATCATCACAGACATGACCTTAGGCGACATGCTGCGTTTCGGCACAGCGCCACCTACTGGTGCGGAGTTACTAGAAATGACTACTTTTGCTTTTAACTTCTGAACGGTTTGTCCAAAAATGTCCGGCCATTTTGAATTTTGTAGTAAAATGCTGTATTTTACAAACGCATGAACGTATCATTACGAAACTCGGTGTGAACGTATCATTACGAAACTTTGGATGTCATTGACTTATTTTCATGAGAGTCATCTCCTTGGATTCCTGAATCCTTGCCGAGTCCAACATATTAGGTTTCGACTTATGGTTAGTGCAACGTTGTTATTTAGCGTTTAAACAACTTTCACAAATATCTTTGAAACCGTTAGTCTGATTGAGGCGAACCCCCCGTAGTAAAATCAGAATCTTTGCGGGTTGACAAGATGGATTTGGCCAAATATCTACATTTTGATAGTAAGTGGCAAAAAAATGCTTTCAAAGTCAGGTGTGGGTTATTTTTTATGTGTTCATAAATACAAATGTCTATAACACCTTAAAGAAATGAGATATTTTCACCAAATTTGACACGCTTATGTATGAGGGCACTCTGAGGACACAAAGAAGTGGTGACCCACTTGGTGGAGCTATAATTAATCAGAACATGAAGTCGGCTCTATACAACTCAATGTGGGGTTTCAACCTTTTTACTTAAAATTGTCTCCAAATGTCTTTACCAAGCGGCAACCTCCCGCAGTTTCTCTTGAAGCCGATACGGAAGTGACATATACTGCAATTCATGGACTGGCCACTAGGGACAGGCTCCAGAAGGAGCAGAATCTCATTGAGCCTCATGTTAAAATGGCCATTTTTAATGGCTATTATTATTAGTGATATTCAGTGATGGGAATAACGGCCTTATAGATAAACAGCGTTTGTAATGGAATTATTTTTTTCAACAATGAGTAATCTAACAAATTACTGTTTCTCCCGTTACAACGGCGTTAGCGTTACTGGAAATAAAATGGGGTGTTACTATAATTGAGCTCCCTGAAGCGGTTTTCATCCCAACAGGCTCTCTGTCAGTCAGACCGGGAACAGGTTTTTTTTCCTCTGGTTGGTTGGTGTGTGTGTGTGTGTGTGTGTGTGTGTGTGTGCGTGTGTGCGTGCATGCCATGCGTGTTGGGGGGTGGGAGGCAAGGTTGAGGTTGATAGGTTGAGTTCACACACACAAACCTATGACACACACACGCATATGGACAGTCACACACACCAACGACCAGGAGGAGTCAGAGCGATGGCAAGTCCAACAACTTCAAAGGTAGCTTTCGCAAACTGGAAGTACTGTATAAGCGCTACTCTTCCCTCGTTGAGGTGAAAAATAAGAATGTTTATGTAACGTGCAACTTGTGCCCAGGAAGAATGAGTCTCTCCATGACGGTGGCAAGTAATTCTAATCTAATGAAGCTCCTCACATCATCACATGCCGCCACAAAATGAATGGCTAAAAACCCAGGTGATAACATGAGCTCCACAAGGAGTAGTAAAGTACTGATAATATTTACACTATATTTACACAATAGTAGGTCTACTGATAATATTTACAGTAATGTATTGAATTTGATAGGTGTCTCTCACATTGTCCGACAGCAACATTACAATAGTGTACATTAAT
This sequence comes from Romanogobio albipinnatus, assembly GCA_023566225.1. Classification (NCBI taxonomy): domain Eukaryota; kingdom Metazoa; phylum Chordata; class Actinopteri; order Cypriniformes; family Gobionidae; genus Romanogobio; species Romanogobio albipinnatus. The sequence continues at coordinate 181,804 of CM042242.1, forward strand.
GTCACTACCTGGAAAAGAGGAACACATATGTGAGAATGCTGTTTGTGGACTACAGCTCAGCATTCAACACCATTGCGCCCTCCATACTTGACATGAAACTCCGGGCTCTAGGCTTAAACAGCCTGTTATGCAGCTGGATCCTGGACTTCCTGTCAAACAGACGTCAGGTGGTCAGAATGGGCAGCAACATCTCCTCATCACTGACTCTCAACACTGGAGCCCCTCAGGGCTGTGTTCTCAGCCCACTCCTGTACTCCCTGTACACACATGACTGTGTGGCAACCCACAGCTCCAACACCATCCGACGGTGCGATACGACGGTGGTAGGTCTCATCACCGACAATGATGAAACGGCCTACAGAGAGGAGGTGCACACTCTGACACGGTGGTGTCAGGAGCACAACCTCTCCCTCAACGTCAGCAAGACCAAGGAGCTGGTGGTCGAATTCAGGAGGAATGAGAGAGAACACCGCCCCATCACCATCGATGGAGCACCGGTGGAGAGAGTCAGCAGCTTCAAGTTCCTCGGTGTCCACATCACAGAGGAACTCTCATGGTCCGTCCACTCCGAGGCCGTTGTGAAGAAGGCTCATCAGCGCCTTTTCTTCCTGCGACGGCTGAGGAGGTTTGGAATGAACCGCCACATCCTCACACGCTTCTACAGCAGCACCATAGAGAGCCTGCTGACTGGCTGCATCACCACCTGGTACGGCAACAGTACCGCCCGCAGCCGCAAAGCCCTGCAAAGGGTAGTGCGCACGGCCAGCTGCATCATCGGAGGTGAGCTTCCCTCCCTCCAGGACATTTACGCCAGGCGGTGTGTGAAGAGAGCTCAGAGGATCATCAGAGACTCTAGCCACCCGAACCATGGGCTGCTCTCACTGCTGCCATCAGGCAGACGGTACCGCAGCATCAGAACACGCACCAGCCGACTCCAGAACAGCTTCTTCCCACAAGCAATCAGACTCCTCAACTCCTGATCCATCAGGATCATAACACACACTGGACAGAATATCACTCCGCACAACCCACTGTAGATACACACACATTATATACACATTTATTTATCATACAGCATCTATTGCACTTTGGATTTCAATTTTTCAATCTGTGAATAATATTTTATACTATACATTGTATATTATTATTATTATTATTATAGCTTAATGTATATTGTTTAATGTATGTTTAGTGTATATTGTTTAAAGTATATGTATATTGTAAGTATGTGTATATTGTTTAAAGCTGTGAGAACTACACTCACATTGTGTAAATTATTTATTGTTTATTGTAGTGTATACTGTGCTGTGAGTAATTGTGTGTGCATCAGATGTGTAATCTGTTGTTGCTTAAATGTTGTACATGTCATGACTGCTATGTTGCTGGAACTGCACCTAAGAATTTCACCTGCTGTTGCACTTGTGCATATGTAGAGTGACAAATAAAGTGATTTGATTTGATTTGATTTTATAATAATAATTTATTCTATTTAGTGTCCAATTCATTCATTTAACATATTTAATATTGGGGGCATCCAAATTATTTGACATATTTGAACATTTGAAGAAAAAAAAACACAGTAGTTACTTAAATTGATGTAACTCAGTTACTATCTCAGTTACTAACTCAGTTACTATTTGTAAGAAGTAACTAGTAACTATAACTAATTACTTTTTTAAAGTAACGTGCCCAACACTGGTGATATTAAACATACTGTATATACACTGGCAGTCAAAAGTTTGGAATATTAAGATTTTTGTAATGTTTTTGAAGGAAGTCTCTTCTGCTCACCAGCATTTATTTCGGACCCACTTTATATTAGGTGGCCTTAACTACTATGTACTAACATTTTAATTAATAATTTGATACAATGTACTTATTGTGTACATACATGTTTTTACATTGTACTTACATTTAAAAAAATACCTGCATGTAAATACATCTGTAATAGTAACATGGAGATGGTGGTCTAGTGGGTTAAACCACTGAACTGATATGCAGAAGGTTGCTGGTTCGATCCCAGCAGTCGCCAGTGTATCCTTGAGCAAGGCACTTTACTCCATGTTGCTCCAGGGGGATTGTCCCTGTAATAAGTGCACTGTAAGTCTGCCAAATGCATAAATGTAAATGTAAATAAATGTAATTAATTTCTGTAGTTACATTTGTAATTACACAGTTGACACTACCCTTAAACTGACCCATACCATCACACCTGTCCCTAACTCTACCCTTAAACTAACCCAAACCACCACACCTGTCCCTAACTCTACCCTTAAACTTACCTACACCACCACACCTGTCCCTAACCCTACCCTTAAACTTACCCACACCACCACACCTGTCCCTAACTCTACCCTTAAACTGACCCACACCACCACACCTGTCCCTAACTCTACCCTTAAACTGACCCATACCACCACACCTGTCCCTAACTCTACCCTTAAACTTACCCATCCCACCACACCTGTCCCTAACTCTACCCTTAAACTTACCCACACCCCCACACCTGTCCCTAACTTTTCCCTTAAACTTACCCACACTACCACACCTGTCCCTAACTCTACCCTTAAACTGACCCATACCACCACACCTGTCCCTAACTCTACCCTTAAACTGACCCACACCACCACACCTGTCCCTAACTCTGCCCTTAAACTTACCCACACCACCACACCTGTCCCTAACTCTACCCTTAAACTGACCCATACCACCACACCTGTCCCTAACTCTACCCTTAAACTGACCCACACCACCACACCTGTCCCTAACTCTACCCTTAAACTGACCCATACCACCACACCTGTCCCTAACTCTGCCCTTAAACTTACCCACACCACCACACCTGTCCCTAACTCTACCCTTAAACTGACCCATACCACCACACCTGTCCCTAAATCTACCCTTAAACTTACCCATACCACCACACCTGTCCCTAACTCTACCCTTAAACTGACCCATACCACCACACCTGTCCCTAAATCTACCCTTAAACTTACCCATACCACCACACCTGTGCCTAACTCTACCCTTAAACTGACCCATACCACCACACCTGTCCCTAACTCTACCCTTAAACTGACCCATACCACCACACCTGTCCCTAACTCCACCCTTAAACTGACCCATACCACCACACCTGTCCCTAACTCTACCCTTAAACTTACCCATACCACCACACCTGTCCCTAACTCTACCCTTAAACTTACCCACACCACCACACCTGTCCCTAACTCTACCCTTAAACTAACCCATACCACCACACCTGTCCCTAACTCTACCCTTAAACTTACCCACACCACCACACCTGTCCCTAACTCTACCCTTAAACTTACCCACACCACCACACCTGTCCCTAACCCTACCCTTAAACTTACCCATACCACCACACCTGTCCCTAACTCTACCCTTAAACTGACCCATACCACCACACCTGTCCCTAACCCTACCCTTAAACTGACCCACACCACCACACCTGTCCCTAACTCTACCCGTATCCCACCTCAATATCAGCAAAAGTGTTTTGCAATACAATTTAAACAAAGTAAGTACATAGTACTTAAGGCCACCTAATGTAAAGTGGGGCCTTTATTTCTATTATAAATATAGTATAATATAATTTATTATGCTGAATTTCCAGCACCATTACTCCAGTCTTCAGGGTCACTTTATCCTACAGTTTGTACTGTATTTTTCATCAATTAAATATGCTTTGGTGAGCAGAAGAGACTTTTAAAAAATATCCACATGAAAAAAATCCACTATTATTCCAACCTTTTGACCGGCACATGGAAGCACTGACCGATGCTGGTGGGGAAAACGTCCTGGTTGTTGATCTGGATCTCTATCCAGTCCATCAGCAGGTTCATGTACTGCGGCGCGGGCAGCGGCGTGGGCTTCTTATACTTGTGCTCGTCCTGCCATCGGTACTCGTACCGCGGGCCGCCGGACATCACCGGACAGCTCTTCTCCGTGCAGAACTCACACACCGTCCCGTAGATGAGGTTGATCCGGTTGAAGAAATCCACCACGTGCACGGCCACCCAGTCGTTCAGATCCTCGCCGGGGGGCAGCTGGACCGACGCCTTCAGGTCCACGCCCAAGTTGAGTGAGGCCTGCGCGCGTTTGTGCAGCTCGAAACGCTGCGTGCCCGGCTCGAACCGCCGCTTGGGCCGGAACGTCTTGTCTTTGTTGAACACCTGTTTGAGAGCGATGGACATGATGAAGTCTAGGAGAACAGGATGAAGTCTGGCTCCTCTGCGTTATCGCATGCTCTCCTGAAAAACAAACGAGCCTCAGATGAGAAACACACGCAGCAGAAACAATACAGCATTTGATCCGTTTAGAATAACAAACACACGGTTAGTCAAACGCTTGGACACACTTGACTGAATTACGTTTCTTGGGGAACTCTCCGATCTAAAGGCTTATGCTTCATTTTGTAGACAAATATGATTAGACAATAGATAGATAGATAGTAGATAGATGTTTATTGTCCCTTAACGGGAAATTTGTTTTCACAGACTGTCATACAGTACACGCGACTGGCAAAAACATATGTACACAGAACACAACAACAACAAAAACACAAAAAGCTGAAAATTCAGCTTTGTAATCTGTTAAGAATTGAAATTGCAGATGGTACAAAGCTCTTTCTGAAGCGAGCCCTTCTCCATGTCAGGGTCCTGTACCTGCGCCCGGCGGGCAGGAGAGTGAAGGGCAGGTTGAGGGGTGCTCTGGGTCTGTTATTATGGTTTGGGCAAGGCGGGCTATTGCTCTATCATTGAGTTCTGAGATGTTGGGTGTGGGGGAATGTATTATTTTTGAAGCTATGCGTGTTATTTTGTTCAGTTTATTTTTGTTGGTGACTGACAGCATGGTGTAATAACTAGTGGAGCAGTATAACAAGATGGGCTGAATAATGCTTGTGTACAATAGTAACAAAAGATGAGGGGCAATGTAAAGGGAACTGAGTCTTCGTAGAACATGCAAACGTTGTTGTGAGCGTTTATGGATGTCTGTTATGTGATGGTCAGAAGTGAACTTGTTATCCAAGGTGAGTCCAAGATACTTGAATTTCTCAACTGGTTTTATCCTGTTGCCATGAATGGAGATCTGACTGAGACTGGGTGCATTAAAGACCAGTTGTTTTGTTTTCTCAACATTGAGATGGAGAAAATTGCCTGTGCACCAGTGTGTGAAATATGATATTGTATCATGATAAGCAGCAATGGTAGTGTGATCTTTGAGGAGAGCCAGAATTGCAGTATCATCAGAATATTTGTAGTATGTTGTAATGGGTGAAGGACTAATACAGTCATTAGTGTAGAGTGTGTAGAGAAAGGGAGAGAGGACACATCCTTGAGGAGCTCCAGTGTTAGTTGTGATGGTGTCCGATGTGACAGACCCTATCCTCACAGCCTGTGGCCAATAGTGCGAGAATCTGGACAAAGAGGAACAGCTTTTCACGTCACATGATTTGATCACTACATCATTCTAAAACACGGGTGAAAGTACGTCCAAACTATCGACTAGTCCCGCAGACATAAATCATGCGTCAGTGAATCAGCCGCATCTGCTTTGCTCGAGGCCAATATCTGCGTAACAATATCTTTCTGAAGACTCTCCGGTCGGCACATCTGTAAAACATCCAATCGACCCAAACCGAACCATACATCCGGACGTCAGCAAAGGGTTTGAGACATTTCAAATACACCAAAGGGTTAGGGTAAAGCTCACGGCTCGAAATTAAGTTGGAGTTAGGTGCACCTTGTCTGGAAAAAAATTAGATTTTTGTGTGTAACTTACATTTATTCTGAAGCAATATTCTCACCAGTGTTCTATCAGCTTTGATATATATTTAAATCTGCATATTGTGATTTGCTGTCTCAAAACCTTTTGAGTACCTTCAGAGGATGGTGCCGATGGCACATACTGAGTTTCATAATGGTACAGCAATGCATTCATAAAATATAGCATTTTATATCATAATGCTGTATTGTAGTTAATAGCAATTTCATTTTTTGTTCAATTATAGCGGCACCAAGATGTACAATCCAACCAATTTTATTTATGTGAGCTCATACATTTTCGGGTTCAATTTTCACAAAAATTGGAGCAACGGCCTAGGAGGAGTTCGAAAAATTCAAAATGGTGGGAACATTTTCATGAAAATTAAAATGACATTATAGGGTGCAATCGGAGGAATCAGAGGAAAGAATAATTGTGTTTCTATCCCCTACGGTTCAAAAGTTATTAACACAAACATGAGTGAAACTTTGGACAGGTGGAGGCGCTAGAGGGATTGTTTTAGAGACTCCAAATTTGCTCTGGTGACAGTTCAGACTGTCCTCTGTCTGTGTGCCAACTTTCACACTGAAATTGCTACACACCTTCGGTGCCTGGCCCCTTATAATAAGACATAGGCTGGAAAATTACACTTGCATTAAATATGAGATCGTTTAAAATATATTTTGAATATACAAATAATAAATGTTGGAAACAAAGATACTTTTTAACATGAAACTAAACTGCCAGTAGGTGGCGTCAGGGTCTTAATGAGTGAGTCATTGAATCTTTGACTCAAACGATTCGTTCAAACGGCGGATTCGTTCAGTAGTGTGTGTTGTTTGGAACTCTTTTCACTGCTGAAACAGAAGAAACACAGTCAATATTGCATCTAAATTGTAAGGGGCTTATATGAAATCAATGTCACATCTTCAATCATTGTTTTCGGTCTTCTCCGCATGTTAGCTCGCAGTCACGTGACAACAGAGCGCAGTGAAAGAGAGTCACTGACGGCTAATATTACCCAACCTCCAGTCTGCTTTAAAGTGAAGCGCGTAAAGATGAAGTTTGATCAGTTATTACTCAAAACAAATGCTCCCAAATACAATCCCACTGATTCAATTTCGGGAGCATATGAACAATTTCGCGCCTTGCCGTAACCCCAAACACACTGCAGTTTCACAACTCCAGCCAGTTCATCATTCAGACTCAATCCTTCACAAGCTCAAAACATGCGCCAGTATTACAAGAGGACATTTCAAAGTAGAAGAAATTATGGGATATCTTACAAAAAACCCTCCTGAAAGCAGCCTGTTCCACCGCTGGAGAAACAAATGGGAGCCACAGGAGGTCCCGGAGACACGGACAGATGAAGACAGAGACTTCAGAGACGAGGGACAGAAGCAGATCATTATGACCCTCAGCAGCGCTGCTCGGGGATCTGAAGGACACCGTGTTTACAGAAGAGAAGACGCTGGCTTCATGAGGGATGGTTTGGGGCTTTGTCTGTTAATCTTTGTTATGAATGAGTCAGTCAGGTTTCTAGCTAGTCAATGTTTAACTGTGACCGCACATTCTTCTGACCGGAGTCACTGTGCAGAAAACAATAACAGATCAGACCATTGGATCCATTGCTCTGGATAAACACTTACAGTAGTGTGTTTTAGGGCTGGTCCGAATACCATTTTTTGAGCTTTGAAGCTGTGGTAGTAATCAACATTGAATATCCGAAGCTTCGGAGGGAAGGAGGTGAACATCTCCTCCTCTCTAATAAAGGCTGGAATCTGGAGAAGCGGAGCACGAGAACGGGCCATGCACTAGTGATACAGAACACGGCCCAGCTTTGATATATTATAGTAGCTAGTAAAAATAATTCTGTTCAGTTATAGAACAGACTAAGAGCCCCTATTTCTGCCCCTGGAGCCGGGCTTCGGGACAATTTTCACGTCATACCTCAAACGTGGGCTTTTTCCTTCATTTTATATTTTAGACATTCATTAATTAAAAGAAACAATGAGGTGTGCTGCTTATGGAAACAACAGGAGACCATGACACCACGACTGTCAGGACGGCTCGCAGTGTTTAGAGTATCGCCGCAAATGAGTAAAGCAAGCCAACACGCAAACGGCCGAACGTCTTAGATGCTCAAACACAATCATCTTCATTAAAGCCAATGAGACTCAATGCTCTCTCAGTGCTCAGGTCACTCGTTCTGATATTGCGGTCTTTGATCTTGAAATGAGCCGATGAAGAGCCTATAATGCAGCTCATATCTGTTGCTTTCGTTGACGTGAACTCCGTTAAATGTGCATATAGGCTAGCGCAAGAATTGAAGATCGGATTTATATTAATTTTGCGGAGAGGTGTAAGGCAAGACAACCTGCCTGTTTTTTATTTATTTATTTTTGAACACGTTTCCTCAACAAAAGAAAAACTTATTATAAGCAAGACAAGTTAAGTGTTGATTTAAGAGGATAAATTGATCAAACATGTGTTGTTAACTCACTCAGTCCGCTTCGTCGTTACTTTAAAAAACAAAAACTTTCATTTAACAATCAAAAAAATGCTTTAAACATTTTTCTAAATTAACTTAATAAAGAAACGAAACGAAATATAACTACTTTGACATTAAAAACAAAACTGAACTATTTTAATGGCTGCAATGATGTGTAGGGAGAAATGGTTACTAAAAAAAAAAAGGTTCTATATGGCATCAAAAGAAAAAAACTATTTTTAAAAATAAATACATTTAAAAAATTAAAAAACGTCACTTCACTTTATTTGTTTGGTTTGCGCCGTTGCGAGCAGCATCAGCCTGCCTCCGCTTGTCAAAAATGCCTTTTTACTGTGGTGCTGGTGATAGTAGGCTAAACGTTTAAACTAGCATTGTGATGCTTGAAGTGTTTTATATCTATGGATTTTATTATAAGTAAGACAAGTCCAGTGTTGATTTGAGAGGCTAAATTGATCAAACATGCGGTTAACTCACTGTCAGCCGCTGGCCGCTTGGTCATTACTTTAAAAAAACTAAAACTTTAATTTAACAAACAAAAAAATGCTTGAAACATTTTTCTAAATTAACTTAATAAAGAAATGAAACGAAATATAACTACTTTGACATTAAAAACAAAACTGAACTATTTTAATGGCTGCAATGATGTGTAGGCCTAATAGGGAGGATAAAAAATAAAAAAAATAAAAAATCTCCGGCCGATAGTTTTGGTAAGCTGTCGGACACGGCCAGGCTAGGGCCTCAGCGTCTAGGGCCAGGGCCGGGCTAGGGCCTCAGCGTCTAGGGCCTCAGCGTCTAGGGCCAGGGCCAGGCTAGGGCCTCAACGTCTAGGGCCAGGGCCAGGCTAGGGCCTCAGCGTCTAGGGCCAGGGCCGGGCTAGGGCCTCAGCGTCTAGGGCCTCAGCGTCTAGGGCCAGGCTAGGGCCTCAACGTCTAGGGCCAGGGCCAGGCTAGGGCCTCAGCGTCTAGGGCTAGGGCCGGGCTAGGGCCTCAGCGTCTAGGGCCTCAGCGTCTAGGGCCTCAGCGTCTATGGCCAGGGCCAGGTTAGGGCCTCAGCGTCTAGGGCCAGGGCCGGGCTAGGGCCTCAGCGTCTAGGGCCAGGGCCAGGCTAGGGCCTCAGCGTCTAGGGCCAGGGCCGGGCTAGGGCCTCAGCGTCTAGGGCCAGGGCCAGGCTAGGGCCTCAGCGTCTAGGGCCTCAGCGTCTAGGGCCTCAGCGTCTAGGGCCAGGCTAGGGCCTCAACGTCTAGGGCCAGGGCCGGGCTAGGGCCTCAGCGTCTAGGGCCTCAGCGTCTAGGGCCAGGGCCAGGCTAGGGCCTCAACGTCTAGGGCCAGGGCCAGGCTAGGGCCTCAGCGTCTAGGGCCAGGGCCGGGCTAGGGCCTCAGCGTCTAGGGCCAGGCTAGGGCCTCAACGTCTAGGGCCAGGGCCAGGCTAGGGCCTCAGCGTCTAGGGCTAGGGCCGGGCTAGGGCCTCAGCGTCTAGGGCCAGGGCCGGGCTAGGGCCTCAGCGTCTAGGGCTAGGGCCGGGCTAGGGCCTCAGCGTCTAGGGCCAGGGCCGGGCTAGGGCCTCAGCGTCTAGGGCCAGGGCCGGGCTAGGGCCTCAGCGTCTAGGGCCGGGCTAGGGCCAGATTTGAGGTGCAGGGCTCTAAGACTAACTACAATTAAAAAACTGAACGTGCCACTTGAGCCAAACTAACTCAGCACATCAGCTGCAGTCAGATCATCTTCTTCACGAGAGCGAGGAGCTAAATTACAAGATGATCGCGGAAATTTGTTTTCAAAGCTGTGTAAAAGCGCATGTTTAATGGAGTTTGTCATTGGACTGTTTTGTTGGTGTGTTTTTCATTAAGAATAATCGCTAATGAACACACAATTCAAGCAACCCGCCCCTGAATTAGCAAACCAAAAGTAAACGGCGCACGGCTGCATTTTACATTTACATTTATGCATTTGGCAGACGCTTTTATCCAAAGCGACTTACAGGGCCCTTATTACAGGGACAATCCCCCTGGAGCAACATGGAGTAAAGGGCCTTGCTCAAGGACACACTGGTGGAGAGCGCTGGGATCGAGCCAGCAACCTTCTGCATATCAGCTCAGTGGTTTAACCCACTGGACCACCATCTCACCGCTGCATGCGTTCAGCCGCTCAGTGCACAAGCACAGCAATGAGGAAACACTGAGGGGACATTTTTTCACCGTCACATCCCAAACGAATAAAAAGGAGAATACATTTTGATTCTGTTATTCTATTTTCCACAATGTCAAACGAACGCAGTTTAACCCCAAATGCAAGCTCAGACATTCGGCCATATCAGCTCGTGCAGGTGTGCGCTCGGGTGCAGGGAACACTAAGAAGAAGCAAATATATTTATTAAGTATAACGAGGCTATTAAAAATGGCTTGGCTATAAGATAATTGAAAAAAGTATTGTATTTTATAGTGATTTTATAGTGTAAACATATGCAAGCGTGAATGAGAGCCAATTGAGCGGGATGCCAGGTGTTTGCGAAAAAACAACAACAACGAATATTCAATCACAAATTTGAAAATCGAATACCAACCCATCGAACGAAGATTGGAATATTCTGGTCCAGCCCTAGTGCGTTTCCAGGCGCTTTTATACAATCTTTGAATGTTTTATCAGTTCAGGCTCTGTCGACAGACGGTCAGATCTCAGAGAAGTGTGTGTTTATCATTTAATGGAGTCTGATGTGTTGAGTAACATGATCAAGAAGAGAAAATACAGTAAAAGGTCAGTTATGATCTGTAAGAACACTTAACGATTGTTTTCTAGGGGAAAAGAACAGAAAACAGTCTGATACTTCACAGTCATCCGAACATCGCTCGGCCTGAATCGTGGATCTCAGCGAGACATCAAGACCCAACACCACGAACAGAAGAACATGAATTGAGCAGGCCCAACAACATGCAGATTTTAAACAGCACATAGGCTGAATTAAAACATTTTAACGTTACATTGTCTATACAGTACGAGTGTTTGGTTTTTTTTTTTCAATGGTTGACGGTCAATAACTAACACACTGTCAGGGTTGGGGAGTAGCGTAATACATGCAGCTCAAGGGTCCTGACCACTGTGCGATTCTTCTAACGGTGAGCCACATCCACACACACAACGGTAGCGTTCAGCAACAAAAACAAGCGCTGGCATTGTTCATTGGCCTGACTCTTTTCCACATGTGCCCTGTTGTGATTTGATGTTATCGCAGGAAATGCGTCATCAGGTTCTGCGCTCCTATTGGTTCTTGATTTGACGGTCGTCCTAGGAGAAGTCACTGCAGGATTGCCTCAAATCTTCTGACACTGCCAGAATTTTATCCGAGGTGAAATTTGATCGCAGCGGTCATTAATCGGTTGTCGGTGCACATACCGAGTCAAACTAAGGATCAAAGACTTCAGATTCTAGCCTAGGGTCAGAGAACCCTTTTAGGATTTCAAAATTTGTCTCAGACGGCCAAACCGTGGCCAAAATCGCACAGTGTGCACCCGGCTTTAGATACATATTTAAAATAGAGTTTCATTACAGTTACATTTTAAATGAGTGGTAATCAAATTACAATTACATCTGAAAAGTATTTTTGTGATTACCAATCTATCATTTGAAAGCAAATTTCTAGCATCTGTAAAACTGCATTCTACCATCTTAACAATATCTCTAAACTACGGCTCCTGCTCTCAATAAACAGTGAGTTGAGTCGTTCATGAGCTGTAGATTATTGTAATGCTCTATTGGGTGGTTGCCCTGCTCGCTTAATAAATAAACTCCAGCTGGTCCAAAACGCAGCAGCTCCAGTTCTTACTGGAACCAGGAAGTGTGACCATATTAGCCCAGTTCTGTCAACACTGCACTGGCTGCCTATTAAACATCGCATACATTTTAAAATCTTGCTTATTACTTACAAAGCACTAAATGGTTTATCTCCAGTACTTGAGCGAGCTCTGAACACATTATACTCCATCACGTCTACTGCGCTCTCTAAACTCTGGCCAGTTGATCATACCGAGAATATCCAGATCAACTGCAGGCGGTCGATCCTTTTCCTATTTAGCTCCTAAACTCTGGAACTCTTCCTAGCATTGTTGGGGAAGCACACACACTCTGTCAGTTTAAATCTAGACTAAACACACATCTCTTTACTGTGGCATACACATAAAACACTTTCTCAATGAAATGATTGTTAGGCTGCATTAACTAGGTCAGCCGGAACCGGGAACACTTCCCATAACACCTGATGTACTCGTGACATCATCAGAAGAATGGCATCTACGCTAATGCTAGTCTCTCTGTTTATCCCGAGGTTTACTGCAGTCAGCCGGATCCGGGCCGGATCCGGATCAGATGCTGGACCTGCGCCCAGAGAAGACCAACACATGACCCTGAAGTGTCTGAGAGACCGTGTGATCGGAAGCGACTAAAAACGCTGTATTATGCTGGCCAGACGAGTCATTTGGCGGCCATTTTGTAAAGGAAAACGACTCGCCAGTGCGCACACGTACTCAAACGCTCTTGCCGACTAAACACACAATGCTTATGTGCCGTCAGCGTTCTCACAGATTCACGTGTTGTGAAGTTCACCTGAAGATGATGACGGTATGGTTTCTAAACTCTCTCTAAACCGTCTCGAGGTGTGTGTTCTCTAGCGCCGGCGCTGTTGCCGTGACGATGAGCGGCCGGAACGCATTGAGAGTTTCTGTTTTAGCTGAAAATGGTGTCGTGTAAGTGACCCAAAGTAAATAATGATTATTCACAACGGAAATGAATCAATCAAAAACTGACTTTAGCTGGACAATAACTTTATTCTAGAGCTGACGTACACAAACTATCTCTCTTCATGAATCTCCTGTTATCACTGTAAAGCTGCTCTGAGGCGATCTGTGACAGCGCGCATACATGAAGGGGACATGACTTTGAATTGTAATGTTATTTATTTCATTGGAACATTAATGTAAACAGCAAAATGTTTTTTTTTTAATTACTAGTACTCATTCATTAGATACTAGTAAAAGTTGATTTTCTACAACAGTGTGTGCTTTAGTGTGGGATTCCACTCTCTCTTAAAGTCATTCAGAATTACACCAGTGGGTGGCGACAAGTGGCTATTGTAGGTGCGATTGAATCATTCATTCAACAGATCCGTACAAAAACATTGATTTAATGAGGAACCAAACGAGTATGAGTGAGTCACTGAATCATTCATTCAACAGATTTGTTCAAAACCATTGATTCATTAAAGAACAGAACAAATGACTTTTTTTATGAGTGAATCACTGAATCATTCATTCAAGCGATTTGAATCGAAAAACATTGATTCAGTGAGGAACCAAACGAGTATGAGTGAGTCACTGAATCATTCATTCAACAGATTTGTTCAAAAACACTGACTCGTTCAAGAACAGAACAATTGACTTTCTTTATGAGTGAGTCACTGAATCACTGACATTTTTTTTTATTAATCTAAGATCATAAAAATTGCATGTTACTTTTATTTAGTACTGTCCTCAATAAGCTATTTAATAATAGCTATTTCACATAATAGATGTTTACATACTCCACAAGACAGAATGACTGAGTTTATACAAATCGCCACATTCAGAAATGCACAAACCCCTGAATTTGAATCTGTCGTTCACTGAAAACCCTAATAAGTTGATTGAACTCATTTGATTTGAGTAAACTCGTTGCCTCAATTTATTTGAGTAATGGAGTCTCTCAAAACTTGTATATTTAAGTTCACTCAACTTGGTGCTCATGTTGACTGTACTTAAATTGTTAAGTTCACCAAACTTGGTGTTTATAAAATGTACTTAAACAATTCAGTCCACTTAACTTGGTGTTAAGTTGTTCTTACTTAAACTGTTTAAGTTTAGTCAACTTAGTTCTATCTGGGATCTGAGGAAGTGTACTCCCAGAGTGCATTGTGGCATGAATACATTAATTGCTTCGTTTTACTATTTTTGGCTTTATTTTACTATTTGTCTTTTGTCAGTATAACCCCAATAATGACAAGAAGTAAAATAGTAAAGGTCGTATTAATATATATATATTACTTCCCTTCTTTTGAAATCATACAACTATGATTTCTTGTTGCATTGCTGTATTAATAGGAAGTCAATTGCTATAATATGAATGAAGTTCCAAGTGTCCAACCAAAGGGAACACTGATCACAATTATGGTGAGAGGAAGTGGAGAAAATGAGTGATAAGTCTATAAAAAATTGCCCCAACTCAAAAACACGTACGATTTAACCAAACAATATTGACTTCTTCTTGCCATTAAAAATCAAACAAAAAATAACTTTATATCTAAATATTTTTACTTACCGAATGTAAGATTGCACACGATGAAAAGGTCTCCATCTTGATTTGAATCAGCAGCAAGCAACAGACGAAAAGGACTGCCTTTTTTAAATATCCTCCAATCAGTGCATTAGTTTAGTTATTGCCAGGTAGAACTCCTTGCATGGCCAATCACATCAAAGCAAGAACAGAGTGAGCTATTTTAATTAATTATGATTTTGAGTTAATTAAACTTGAAATCTTAAGTTTATGTATTTTGTAGGTTAACAAGTTATACTAACTTATATTTATGAGTTTCTTGACTAAACTAGAAATATTTAGTCAAGATTACTTGATTGTTTAAGTAAAGACAACATTAGGGTTTACAGTGTTCCCTGATGATCCACGACTGTTTTCATCATTCATGTTTAGGTCATTGCGACTTTTTATTTCACAACTTCTTTTCTGAGAATTGTGAGATACCAACTAGTACAATTATTAAGGGGGGAAAAGTCAGAATTGTGAGATAAAAAGTCAGAATTACGTTTTGTTTTTATTTAGTGGCGGAAACTCAAGGCATTAAGAGCAGGGGGTGAAAACTTTTGAACAGGATGATGTGTACATTTCTCTTCTGTTGTTTAAAGATCACATTTGTTTCAGAAGAGAATAATAACTACTTGTTTCCCAGTAGAAAATATTAGTACAATTGACCCTGTTCATCCCATTCAGAAAGTTTACACCCCCAGATCGTAATGCGTTTCCTTCTTGAGTGTCAGTATTTGTATCTTTTTTTCTAAGATTGTCTGCATTTTTTGCTTCAATAAATATTGTGTAAGACTGATGATGTTTAAAATAATATGCCGAGGAAAACCCAGACCCATGCCTTATTAGTAATCCAAAGTATTCTAAAGTTTTTAGATTAAGTTACAAAACTTTAACGAAATACATTACAAACGGGTTCAAAGCAAACACCCATCCCTCGATCTAAACTCATGAATGTGCCTGCACACACACCCTGATTATAATCGGACTAGATATCATCAACTATTCAACTGAGCAGTCCAGAGTTTATCATATCACTTATATTATATATACTTTACGAGACAAAAAGTGAATCATAATTCTCAATACAATAAACAGTAACAATAACAGAAGGTTTTATATCTGGAAAGAAAAGTGATCCTCAGTGAAGCTGTCAGACGATATGAGACTCAGTGTCAGCTTCGGGCAATCAAAGGAAACAAACCATAAACCAGTGACTTTAAAAAGGCAAAACAATATTGAGCAACTCACCGCTGATGTTTGTCATCCGAGTGTCCTCATGGAGAGGAGAGAGAGAGAGAGAGAGAGAGAGAGAGAGAGAGAGAGAGAGAGAGAGAGAGAGAGAGAGAGAGAGAGAGAGAGAGAGAGAGAGACGTGCTTTTCCTCCCATTCAAACACACGGGCTATGGCAAGCCGATTTAACATTTAATCCTAAAACATACTAATATCTTTTTTTCTTGCTACTAGCACTTATTCATTAGTTACTAGTATTTTTTTTTAATTGTAACTAGTAACATTTTTTATCTTACTAGTATCTAATGAATGAGTACTAGTATCAAATGAATGAGTACTAATATCTAATGAATGAGTACTAGTATCTAATGAATGTGTACTAGTATCAAATGAATGTGTACTAGTATCTAATGAATGAGCACTAGTATCTAATGAATGAGTACTAGTATCAAATGAATGTGTACTAGTATCTAATGAATGAGTACTAGTATCTAATGAATGTGTACTAGTATCAAATGAATGTGTACTAGTATCTAATGAATGAGTACTAGTATCTAATGAATGAGTACTAGTATCTAATGAATGAGTACTAGTATCAAATGAATGTGTACTAGTATCTAATGAATGAGTACTAGTATCTAATGAATGTGTACTAGTATCAAATGAATGTGTACTAGTATCTAATGAATGAGTACTAGTATCTAATGAATGTGTACTAGTATCTAATGAAAGAGTACTAGTATCTAATGAATGAGTACTAGTATCAAATGAATGAGTACTAGTATCTAATGAAAGAGTACTAGTATCTAATGAAAGAGTACTAGTATCTAATGAATGAGTACTAGTATCTAATGAATGAGTACTAGTATCAAATGAATGAGTACTAGTATCTAATGAATGAGTACTAGTATCTAATGAATGTGTACTAGTATCAAATGAATGTGTACTAGTATCTAATGAATGAGTACTAGTATCTAATGAATGAGTACTAGTATCAAATGAATGAGTACTAGTATCTAATGAATGAGTACTAGTATCAAATGAATGAGTACTAGTATCTAATGAATGAGTACTAGTATCTAATGAATGTGTACTAGTATCAAATGAATGTGTACTAGTATCTAATGAATGAGTACTAGTATCTAATGAATGAGTACTAGTATCAAATGAATGAGTACTAGTATCTAATGAATGAGTACTAGTATCAAATGAATGAGTACTAGTATCTAATGAATGAGTACTAGTATCTAATGAATGAGTACTAGTATCAAATGAATGTGTACTAGTATCTAATGAATGAGTACTAGTATCTAATGAATGAGTACTAGTATCAAATGAATGAGTACTAGTATCAAATGAATAAGTACTAGTATCTAATGAATGAGTACTAGTATCTAATGAATGAGTACTAGTATCTAATGAATGAGTACTAGTATCTAATGAATGAGTACTAGTATCTAATGAATGTGTACTAGTATCAAATGAATGTGTACTAGTATCTAATGAATGAGTACTAGTATCTAATGAATGAGTACTAGTATCAAATGAATGAGTACTAGTATCTAATGAACGAGTACTAGTATCAAATGAACGAGTACTAGTATCTAATGAACGAGTACTAGTATCTAATGAATGAGTACTAGTATCTAATGAATGTGTACTAGTATCAAATGAATGTGTACTAGTATCTAATGAATGAGTACTAGTATCTAATGAATGAGTACTAATATCTAATGAATGAGTACTAGTATCTAATGAATGTGTACTAGTATCAAATGAATGTGTACTAGTATCTAATGAATGAGTACTAGTATCTAATGAATGAGTACTAGTATCTAATGAATGAGTACTAGTATCTAATGAATGAGTACTAGTATCTAATGAATGAGTACTAGTATCTAATGAATGTGTACTAGTATCTAATGAATGAGTACTAGTATCAAATGAATGTGTACTAGTATCTAATGAATGAGTACTAGTATCTAATGAATGAGTACTAGTATCTAATGAATGAGTACTAGTATCTAATGAATGAGTACTAGTATCTAATGAATGTGTACTAGTATCAAATGAATGAGTACTAGTATCTAATGAATGAGTACTAGTATCTAATGAATGAGTACTAGTATCTAATGAATGAGTACTAGTATCTAATGAATGAGTACTAGTATCTAATGAATGAGTACTAATATCTAATGAATGAGTACTAGTATCTAATGAATGTGTACTAGTATCAAATGAATGTGTACTAGTATCTAATGAATGAGTACTAGTATCTAATGAATGAGTACTAGTATCTAATGAATGAGTACTAGTATCTAATGAATGAGTACTAGTATCAAATGAATGAGTACTAGTATCAAATGAATGAGTACTAGTATCAAATGAATGTGTACTAGTATCTAATGAATGAGTACTAGTATCTAATGAATGAGTACTAGTATCAAATGAATGTGTACTAGTATCTAATGAATGAGTACTAGTATCTAATGAATGAGTACTAGTATCTAATGAATGAGTACTAGTATCTAATGAATGAGTACTAGTATCTAATGAATGAGTACTAGTATCTAATGAATGTGTACTAGTATCAAATGAATGAGTACTAGTATCTAATGAATGAGTACTAGTATCTAATGAATGAGTACTAGTATCAAATGAATGTGTACTAGTATCTAATGAATGAGTACTAGTATCTAATGAATGAGTACTAGTATCTAATGAATGAGTACTAGTATCTAATGAATGTGTACTAGTATCAAATGAATGTGTACTAGTATCAAATGAATGAGTACTAGTATCTAATGAATGAGTACTAGTATCAAATGAATGAGTACTAGTATCTAATGAATGAGTACTAGTATCTAATGAATGAGTACTAGTATCTAATGAATGAGTACTAGTATCAAATGAATGTGTACTAGTATCTAATGAATGAGTACTAGTATCTAATGAATGAGTACTAGTATCTAATGAATGAGTACTAGTATCTAATGAATGAGTACTAGTATCAAATGAATGAGTACTAGTATCTAATGAATGAGTACTAGTATCAAATGAATGAGTACTAGTATCAAATGAATAAGTACTAGTATCTAATGAATGAGTACTAGTATCTAATGAATGAGTACTAGTATCTAATGAAAGAGTACTAGTATCTAATGAATGAGTACTAGTATCTAATGAATGAGTACTAGTATCAAATGAATGAGTACTAGTATCTAATGAATGAGTACTAGTATCAAATGAATGAGTACTAGTATCTAATGAATGAGTACTAGTATCAAATGAATGTGTACTAGTATCTAATGAATGAGTACTAGTATCAAATGAATGAGTACTAGTATCTAATGAATGAGTACTAGTATCTAATGAATGAGTACTAGTATCTAATGAATGAGTACTAGTATCTAATGAATGAGTACTAGTATCAAATGAATGAGTACTAGTATCTAATGAATGAGTACTAGTATCAAATGAATGAGTACTAGTATCAAATGAATAAGTACTAGTATCTAATGAATGAGTACTAGTATCTAATGAATGAGTACTAGTATCTAATGAAAGAGTACTAGTATCTAATGAATGAGTACTAGTATCTAATGAATGAGTACTAGTATCAAATGAATGAGTACTAGTATCTAATGAATGAGTACTAGTATCTAATGAATGAGTAGTAGTATCAAATGAATGAGTACTAGTATCTAATGAATGAGTACTAGTATCAAATGAATTAGTACTAGTATCAAATGAATGAGTACTAGTATCTAATGAATGAGTACTAGTATCTAATGAATGAGTACTAGTATCTAATGAATGTGTACTAGTATCAAATGAATGTGTACTAGTATCTAATGAATGAGTACTAGTATCTAATGAATGAGTACTAGTATCAAATGAATGAGTACTAGTATCAAATGAATAAGTACTAGTATCTAATGAATGAGTACTAGTATCTAATGAATGAGTACTAGTATCTAATGAAAGAGTACTAGTATCTAATTAATGAGTACTAGTATCTAATGAATGAGTACTAGTATCAAATGAATGAGTACTAGTATCTAATGAATGAGTACTAGTATCTAATGAAAGAGTACTAGTATCTAATGAATGAGTACTAGTATCTAATGAATGAGTACTAGTATCAAATGAATGAGTACTAGTATCTAATGAATGAGTACTAGTATCAAATGAATGAGTACTAGTATCTAATGAATGAGTACTAGTATCTAATGAATGAGTACTAGTATCTAATGAAAGAGTACTAGTATCTAATGAATGTGTACTAGTATCAAATGAATGTGTACTAGTATCTAATGAATGAGTACTAGTATCTAATGAATGAGTACTAGTATCAAATGAATGAGTACTAGTATCTAATGAATGAGTACTAGTATCAAATGAAAGAGTACTAGTATCTAATGAATGAGTACTAGTATCTAATGAATGAGTACTAGTATCTAATGAAAGAGTACTAGTATCTAATGAAAGAGTACTAGTATCTAATGAAAGAGTACTAGTATCTAATGAAAGAGTAGTAGTATCTAATGAATGAGTACTAGTATCTAATGAATGAGTACTAGTATCTAATGAAAGAGTACTAGTATCTAATGAAAGAGTACTAGTATCTAATGAAAGAGTACTCATAACTAATAGGGCTGTGCTCAGAATATCGATATGATAGATCATGAACTCTGATGATGCGCAGCTGCTGTATCGATTCTGTGTGTTTGATTGTAACCATTGTAATCATCATTGATTGTAATCATCACGTGATGTCAAGTGGCGCCAATTTAAGCAACGCGAGCAGCAGCGAGACATTCAAGATGGATAAGAGGATTTTAAGTTATTACAGTTTTTACTTTTATGGAATGTTTTAAGTTTGTTTAGTCATTGAGCATTGTTGATACGCTGCAGTGTAACTATAATTTAGGGCTGGGTAAAAAATATCATATTTAAAAAATAAATATTTTTATGAACTGATATCGATTCTTAAATTTATCCCGTTTTCAGTTGATGAATGAACGGGATATTGTAGCTCCCATCCAATAAATCACAATAATCTTTGTGCTTTGTTATGAATCAAAGTCTCAGATTTTAAATGAAGTCCATTTTATTACGAAACTCAAAAACATAAATAGCCCGTTAGACTGTTAACACACGCTATGGCCTGAGATTGCTCTGGCTAATGAATAAGTCCTAGTAGCATGAAAACAGATACTAGTTCATTTAAGGATTAAATATTAAAACGGCTTGCCATACACGAGAGAGACAGCAGATTCACTGCATATTAATGATCCAAACTAAGTCAAAGAGCTTAACTCATCATGTGACACGTGAACTCAAGCACACGCGAGTGATGTCACTGCGGATTAATGCGTGTGCCACCTGGCGGTCACACGGAGATCCGCACTCAGTCACAGTACAGAACTTTTAATGAAACACACACACACACACACACACACACACACGTGTGCACACACACACAGACACACACGCACACACACACACACACGCGCACAAGCACAAACAGACACATGCACACACACACACACACACACACATGCGCACACACACACGCACACACTCAGCAATATGCATTTCCTATGGAATGTCTTTCTTTATGAATTATGAATAATGTCTTTTTGCAACAAGTAACGCAGGTGAAGAATAACCTCGGGTCACATCAGATCTTCAGAGTTCAGAGTTCAGAGTTCAGAGATTAGTGTTTTATGTTCTGTTCTTTTAGGGCCCTCCTTTACAACAGTACAGAAAGATCTATAAATCTGATTTCAATAAAACTACACATTCTGGTTTCACAGTTTTTATTAAAAAAGGGTTAGTTTGATCTGACGGTGGATCTGCATGTTCTATGGACTCTCTTCAAGGTTAGAAGAAACATGTGAACACGAGTTCCTGAGTTCACCGTTTACACAGTAGATACTGCGGTCACACTTGAGGAACTCATTATTAGCCACGCTTTCATGACAAAGACATCAAAGCAACAGATTCTCAAAGTCTCGGTTAATGACATATTCACGGATTCATATCTGTGTGCTGGGGTAAAGCTGTGTGAGGGGGACGAGCGCGCTGTGTTGCCACAGTTGTGACATCATCACTCAGACACTCTCGCACGCGCGTGTCGAGACGAGAATCGTGTGTTATAACAGTCTAACCACCGTAAGGCAACTATGATTCAACTTTCCCCCAAATATGGCTTACAATTATTACTGAGCAATAAATGAGTCAGCTCAAGCCCTTGCTTGGCCGTGCGCTACTGAACACGTGTTTAGGAAAGTCCGGTTTGGTCATACATTACTCAAATTAACTATTAAACTTTCCAGATCA
Organism: Romanogobio albipinnatus; assembly: GCA_023566225.1. Taxonomy (NCBI): domain Eukaryota; kingdom Metazoa; phylum Chordata; class Actinopteri; order Cypriniformes; family Gobionidae; genus Romanogobio; species Romanogobio albipinnatus. The sequence continues at coordinate 204,016 of CM042242.1, forward strand.
GCACTGGCGATGTGAACCTGATTAACGTTTGTCACGGAGTCAGTGTCTTCCTCATTATTCCTCTGAGCGGATCGGAAGCATCGGTCCCTGCGGGTTCAGCGGATCCGTCCACACACACTCAGAACACAAGTGGTGATTGCCAGCAGAACTGAAACGGCTCACAGCGCGCCGATGGTCTCTATCCCGCTCAGCACGTCGTAGATCTCTCGGGGCAGGATGACGTAGCTCCGCCCCGGCGACGCGTCCTTCTGGCCCCGGCTTGCGGCTCTGTAGCGCTCCAGCTGCCGCTCCTGGCGCCGGCACTTCTGCTGGACCGTCTTCAGCCGCTTGCGCAGTTTCTCCATCTGCCCCTGCAGCTGCTCGATGCGCCTCTTCTGCTTCACCGTGTCCTCCACCGTGTAGTTGTGGTCGCAGGACACGCAGGCGCTGGCGTGGAGCACCGGCTCTGGCTCAGACGGCCGCAGCACCGGCGTCTCTTCAGCATCAGAGAGAGGGAGGCTCAGAGGACAGTCCACGTCCGGGCTGAAGGCGTCCTCCAGACACGCTGCCTGTGGGGTCATAGGTCATATGGGTCATAACATCTATAAAGACAGCTTTCATGATTTCAAAGCTAGACAGACCTTTTCTCAAATACTATAAATAGCAATATAAACAACACACACACTCTTTTTGCTACTGAAGAGAGACTAACTGAAGTAAAGCCAGTGAAGTGTGTGAGAGTAAGGTCAGTGAAGTGTGTGAGAGTAAGGTCAGTGAAGTGTGTGTGAGTAAGATCAGTGAAGTGTGTGAGAGTAAGGTCAGTGAAGTGTGTGTAAGATCAGTGAAGTGTGTGAGAGTAAGATCAGTGAAGTGTGTGAGAGTAAGGTCAGTGAAGTGTGTGTAAGATCAGTGAAGTGTGTGAGAGTAAGATCAGTGAAGTGTGTGAGAGTAAGGTCAGTGAAGTGTGTGTGAGTAAGATCAGTGAAGTGTGTGAGAGTAAGATCAGAGAAGTGTGTGTGAGTAAGATCAGTGAAGTGTGTGAGAGTAAGGTCAGTGTAGTGTGTGAGAGTAAGGTCAGTGAAGTGTGTGAGAGTAAGGTCAGTGAAGTGTGTGAGAGTAAGGTCAGTGAAGTGTGTGTGAGTAAGATCAGTGAAGTGTGTGTGAGTAAGGTCAGTGAAGTGTGTGAGAGTAAGGTCAGTGAAGTGTGTGAGAGTAAGGTCAGTGAAGTGTGTGTGAGTAAGGTCAGTGAAGTGTGTGTGAGTAAGGTCAGTGAAGTGTGTGTGAGTAAGGTCAGTGAAGTGTGTGTGAGTAAGGTCAGTGAAGTGTGTGAGAGTAAGGTCAGTGAAGTGTGTGAGAGTAAGGTCAGTGAAGTGTGTGTGAGTAAGGTCAGTGAAGTGTGTGTGAGTAAGGTCAGTGAAGTGTGTGAGAGTAAGGTCAGTGAAGTGTGTGAGAGTAAGGTCAGTGAAGTGTGTGTGAGTAAGGTCAGTGAAGTGTGTGAGAGTAAGGTCAGTGAAGTGTGTGAGAGTAAGGTCAGTGAAGTGTGTGAGAGTAAGGTCAGTGAAGTGTGTGTGAGTAAGATCAGTGAAGTGTGTGTGAGTAAGGTCAGTGAAGTGTGTGAGAGTAAGATCAGAGAAGTGTGTGTGAGTAAGATCAGTGAAGTGTGTGTGAGTAAGGTCAGTGAAGTGTGTGAGAGTAAGGTCAGTGAAGTGTGTGAGAGTAAGGTCAGTGAAGTGTGTGAGAGTAAGGTCAGTGAAGTGTGTGAGAGTAAGATCAGTGAAGTGTGTGTGAGTAAGATCAGTGAAGTGTGTGTGAGTAAGGTCAGTGAAGTGTGTGAGAGTAAGGTCAGTGAAGTGTGTGAGAGTAAGGTCAGTGAAGTGTGTGAGAGTAAGGTCAGTGAAGTGTGTGTGAGTAAGGTCAGTGAAGTGTGTGAGAGTAAAGTCAGTGAAATGTGTGTGTGTGAGTAAGGTCAGAGAAGTGTGTGAGAGTAAGGTCAGTGAAGTGTGTGAGAGTAAGGTCAGTGAAGTGTGTGTGAGTAAAGTCAGTGAAGTGTGTGTGAGTAAGGTCAGAGAAGTGTGTGAGAGTAAGGTCAGAGAAGTGTGTGAGAGTAAGGTCAGTGAAGTGTGTGAGAGTAAGGTCAGTGAAGTGTGTGAGAGTAAAGTCAGTGAAGTGTGTGTGAGTAAAGTCAGTGAAGTGTGTGAGAGTAAGGTCAGTGAAGTGTTTGAGAGTAAGGTCAGTGATGTGTGTGAGAGTAAGGTCAGAGAAGTGTGTGTGAGTAAGATCAGTGAAGTGTGTGTGAGTAAGGTCAGAGAAGTGTGTGAGAGTAAGGTCAGATAAGTGTGTGTGAGTAAGATCAGTGAAGTGTGTGTGAGTAAGGTCAGAGAAGTGTGTGAGAGTAAGGTCAGTGAAGTGTGTGAGAGTAAAGTCAGTGAAGTGTGTGAGAGTAAGGTCAGTGAAGTGTGTGAGAGTAAGGTCAGTGAAGTGTGTGTGAGTAAGATCAGTGAAGTGTGTGTGAGTAAGATCAGTGAAGTGTGTGAGAGTAAGGTCAGAGAAGTGTGTGTGAGTAAGATCAGTGAAGTGTGTGTGAGTAAGCTCAGTGAAGTGTGTGAGAGTAAGGTCAGTGAAGTGTGTGAGAGTAAGGTCAGAGAAGTGTGTGAGAGTAAGGTCAGTGAAGTGTGTGTGAGTAAGGTCAGTGAAGTGTGTGAGAGTAAGGTCAGTGAAGTGTGTGAGAGTAAGGTCAGTGAAGTGTGTGTGAGTAAGGTCAGTGAAGTGTGTGTGAGAGTAAGGTCAGTGAAGTGTCTGAGCGTAAGGTCAGTGAAGTGTGTGTGAGTAAGGTCAGAGAAGTGTGTGAGAGTAAAGTCAGTGAAGTGTGTGTGAGTAAGGTCAGAGAAGTGTGTGAGAGTAAAGTCAGTGAAGTGTGTGTGAGTAAGGTCAGAGAAGTGTGTGAGAGTAAAGTCAGTGAAGTGTGTGAGAGTAAGGTCAGTGAAGTGTGTGAGGGTAAGGTCAGTGAAGTGTGTGAGAGTAAGGTCAGTGAAGTGTGTGAGAGTAAGGTCAGTGAAGTGTGTGTGAGTAAGATCAGTGAAGTGTGTGAGAGTAAGGTCAGTGAAGTGTGTGTGAGTAAGGTCAGTGAAGTGTGTGTGAGTAAGGTCAGTGAAGTGTGTGAGAGTAAGGTCAGTGAAGTGCGTGTGAGTAAGGTCAGTGAAGTGTGTGTGAGTAAGGTCAGTGAAGTGTGTGAGAGTAAGGTCAGTGAAGTGTGTGTGAGAGTAAGGTCAGTGAAGTGCGTGTGAGAGTAAGGTCAGTGAAGTGCGTGTGAGTAAGGTCAGAGAAGTGCGTGAGAGTAAAGTCAGTGAAGTGTGTGTGAGTAAGGTCAGAGAAGTGTGTGAGAGTAAAGTCAGTGAAGTGTGTGTGAGTAAGGTCAGAGAAGTGTGTGAGAGTAAGGTCAGTGAAGTGCGTGTGAGAGTAAGGTCAGTGAAGTGCGTGTGAGAGTAAGGTCAGTGAAGTGCGTGTGAGAGTAAGGTCAGTGAAGTGCGTGTGAGTAAGGTCAGAGAAGTGCGTGAGAGTAAAGTCAGTGAAGTGTGTGTGAGTAAGGTCAGAGAAGTGTGTGAGAGTAAAGTCAGTGAAGTGTGTGTGAGTAAGGTCAGAGAAGTGTGTGAGAGTAAAGTCAGTGAAGTGTGTGTGAGTAAGGTCAGTGAAGTGTGTGAGAGTAAGGTCAGTGAAGTGTGTGAGAGTAAGGTCAGTGAAGTGTGTGTGAGTAAGGTCAGTGAAGTGTGTGAGAGTAAGGTCAGTGAAGTGTGTGTGAGTAAGGTCAGTGAAGTGTGTGAGAGTAAGGTCAGTGAATTGTGTGTGAGTAAGGTCAGTGAAGTGTGTGAGAGTAAGGTCAGTGAAGTGTGTGAGAGTAAGGTCAGTGAAGTGTGTGAGAGTAAGGTCAGTGAAGTGTGTGTGAGTAAGGTCAGTGAAGTGTGTGAGAGTAAGGTCAGTGAAGTGTGTGTGAGTAAGGTCAGTGAAGTGTGTGAGAGTAAGGTCAGTGAAGTGTGTGTGAGTAAGGTCAGTGAAGTGTGTGAGAGTAAGGTCAGTGAATTGTGTGTGAGTAAGGTCAGTGAAGTGTGTGAGAGTAAGGTCAGTGAATTGTGTGAGAGTAAGATCAGTGAAGTGTGTGTGAGTAAGGTCAGTGAAGTGTGTGAGAGTAAGGTCAGTGAAGTGTGTGTGAGTAAGGTCAGTGAATTGTGTGAGAGTAAGGTCAGTGAAGTGTGTGAGAGTAAAGTCAGAGAAATGTGTGTGAGTAAGGTCAGAGAAGTGTGTGTGAGTAAAGTCAGTGAAGTGTGTGAGAGTAAGGTCAGAGAAGTGTGTGAGAGTTAAGTCAGTGAAGTGTGTGAGAGTAAAGTCAGAGAAGTGTGTGAGAGTAAAGTCAGAGAAGTGTGTGAGAGTTAGGTCAGTGAAGTGTGTGAGAGTAAGGTCAGTGAAGTGTGTGAGAGTAAGGTCAGTGAAGTGTGTGAGAGTAAAGTCAGAGAAGTGTGTGAGAGTAAGGTCAGTGAAGTGTGTGAGAGTAAAGTCAGTGAAGTGTGTGTGAGTAAGGTCAGTGAAGTGTGTGAGAGTAAGGTCAGTGAAGTGTGTGTGAGTAAGGTCAGTGAAGTGTGTGTGAGAGTAAGGTCAGTGAAGTGCGTGAGAGTAAGGTCAGTGAAGTGCGTGTGAGTAAGGTCAGAGAAGTGTGTGAGAGTAAAGTCAGTGAAGTGTGTGTGAGTAAGGTCAGTGAAGTGTGTGAGAGTAAGGTCAGTGAAGTGTGTGTGAGAGTAAGGTCAGAGAAGTGTGTGAGAGTAAGGTCAGTGAAGTGTGTGAGAGTAAGGTCAGAGAAGTGTGTGAGAGTAAAGTCAGTGAAGTGTGTGAGAGTAAGGTCAGTGAAGTGTGTGAGAGTAAGGTCAGTGAAGTGTGTGTGAGTAAGGTCAGTGTAGTGTGTGTGAGTAAGGTCAGTGTAGTGTGTGTGAGTAAGGTCAGTGTAGTGTGTGTGAGTAAGGTCAGTGTAGTGTGTGAGAGTAAGGTCAGTGTAGTGTGTGAGAGTAAGGTCAGTGTAGTGTGTGTGTGTGTGTGAGTAAGGTCAGTGTAGTGTGTGTGAGTAAGGTCAGTGAAGTGTGTGAGAGTAAGGTCAGTGAAGTGTGTGAGAGTAAGGTCAGTGAAGTGTGTGTGAGTAAGGTCAGTGAAGTGTGTGTGAGTAAGGTCAGTGAAGTGTGTGTGAGTAAGGTCAGTGTAGTGTGTGTGAGTAAGGTCAGTGTAGTGTGTGTGTGTGAGTAAGGTCAGTGAAGTGTGTGAGAGTAAGGTCAGTGAAGTGTGTGAGAGTAAGGTCAGTGAAGTGTGTGAGAGTAAGGTCAGTGAAGTGTGTGTGAGTAAGGTCAGTGAAGTGTGTGTGAGTAAGGTCAGTGTAGTGTGTGTGAGTAAGGTCAGTGTAGTGTGTGTGTGAGTAAGGTCAGTGAAGTGTGTGAGAGTAAGGTCAGTGAAGTGTGTGAGAGTAAGGTCAGTGAAGTGTGTGTGAGTAAGGTCAGTGAAGTGTGTGTGAGTAAGGTCAGTGAAGTGTGTGTGAGTAAGGTCAGTGAAGTGTGTGTGAGTAAGGTCAGTGAAGTGTGTGAGAGTAAGGTCAGTGAAGTGTGTGTGAGTAAGGTCAGTGTAGTGTGTGTGAGTAAGGTCAGTGTAGTGTGTGTGTGTGTGAGTAAGGTCAGTGAAGTGTGTGAGAGTAAGGTCAGTGAAGTGTGTGTGAGTAAGGTCAGTGAAGTGTGTGTGAGTAAGGTCAGTGAAGTGTGTGTGAGTAAGGTCAGTTAAGTGTGTGTGAGTAAGGTCAGTTAAGTGTGTGTGAGTAAGGTCAGTGAAGTGTGTGTGAGTAAGGTCAGTGAAGTGTGTGTGAGTAAGGTCAGTGAAGTGTGTGTGAGTAAGGTCAGTGTAGTGTGTGTGTGAGTAAGGTCAGTGAAGTGTGTGAGAGTAAGGTCAGTGAAGTGTGTGAGAGTAAGGTCAGTGAAGTGTGTGTGAGTAAGGTCAGTGTAGTGTGTGTGTGAGTAAGGTCAGTGAAGTGTGTGAGAGTAAGGTCAGTGAAGTGTGTGAGAGTAAGGTCAGTGAAGTGTGTGTGAGTAAGGTCAGTGAAGTGTGTGTGAGTAAGGTCAGTGAAGTGTGTGTGAGTAAGGTCAGTGAAGTGTGTGTGAGTAAGGTCAGTGTAGTGTGTGTGAGTAAGGTCAGTGAAGTGTGTGTGAGTAAGGTCAGTGAAGTGTGTGTGAGTAAGGTCAGTGTAGTGTGTGTGAGTAAGGTCAGTGTAGTGTGTGTGAGTAAGGTCAGTGTAGTGTGTGTGAGTAAGGTCAGTGTAGTGTGTGTGTAAGCAGCACCTGTGGTATTGTGCCGCGGCTGAAGAGCGAGGGCACGGCGTTGTCCTTCAGCACTCGGTTGTTGCACTGGCGTTTGAAGCAGTCTCTGGTGAAGTGCTGGGAGCAGATGTTGCTGTATTTAGTGGGTTTGAAGTTTTGTCTCTTCATGGCGGCGACCCATTTCCCACAGACGTCCGGCCGGGCCAGAGGAAACCTGTCACACACAATAACACTAGTGGATCATGTGTGTGTGTGTGTGTGTGTTTACTCACACACAAGGAAATCATTCTGTCATTCGAACCTGCATGAGTTTCTTTGTTCTGTGAAACCCTAGATAGTCTAGTTTGGACTTTCACAGTACGGACAAAAACACTGAGACATTTCTCAAAACATCTTTTATTTTCCACAGAAAGAAAGAAAGACATTCAGGTTAGAACAGGATGACAGAACGAACAGCACAACTCATTACTGCCAAACAAACGGATCAGCTCCAGCTGAAGATCAGAAAGTCGCACATCAACACAAACACAAGTCAAGGTGAAGAACCGCCTCGCGTTCACTGAGTCCGGATCAGCTGTAAGAGTCCGCTCACTAACCCTAACCCCTTTAACACTGAGTCCGGATCAGCTGTAAGAGTCCCCTCACTAACCCTAACCCCTTTAACACTGAGTCCGGATCAGCTGTAAGAGTCCCCTCACTAACCCTAACCCTCACTGAGTCCGGATCAGCTGTAAGAGTCCCCTCACTAACCCTAACCCCTTTAACACTGAGTCCGGATCAGCTGTAACAGTCGCTCACTAACCCTAACCCCTTTAACACTGATTCCGGATCAGCTGTAAGAGTCGCTCACTTGTGGAAGGAGATGTTTCTGTCCTTCTGGTACCGGTTCTTGCACCCGTACGCCGAGCACGACTGGACCATGATCTGAGGGATGGGGATCAGGAATAACAACAATAACAATATCTGTGGCTCTCCTGAGGGAAGCGGATCCTCATGGCTGACAGACGCGCGTCATCCGGGTGTTTCTCTCTGTGTGTGTGTGTGTGTGTGTGTGTGTGTGAGAGAGAGAGAGAGAGAGAGAGAGAGAGAGAGAGAGAGAGAGAGAGAGAGAGAGAGAGAGAGAGAGAGAGAGAGAGAGAGAGAGTGTGTGTCCAGCAGGAGGCGCTCGACGGCTCACAAACACGCGCCACATTCACATCTCACGACATTTACACAAATGTTATAATCTTTTAAATATATTCAGTCCAGTCCAGTGATAAAAGCAAATCTTCCCCAGAAATCGCTATAGAAATATTTTTAAAGCACATAGCCAGTGTTCTGAAGCGGCTGTGATTGGTTATCCAGTGTTCAGAAGCGGCTGTGATTGGTTATCCAGTGTTCAGAGGCGGCTGTGATTGGGCGATCATGAGGCGCGCTCTGAAAAGTATCAGCTGTCACGTGATGGCGCTTTCCCGGTGACCAGTTATTTACACATTATTAATATAATTCGCCTACTTTATAAACAGTAATATTTTAAAGTAGACGGTAAAAATAAAAATAAATCATTATTATTTAGACCCGTCGACGTCAAATTCCCGCCCTTTTACACGTTCGCTTCATGATCATGTCCATTCATGTTCAACGCGCTGAGGCTGCGCGAGAATCTTTCAAATCCGATTGGCTGTTGCTGGAAAAGGGCACGCCTCTTCTATGACGACACCAGAAGATCGTCAGGTGATTGGCTGTGATTGTACATGAACGATGATGATGCTGGGGCCCGTAAATAATATTCTTCCAATAAGAAAGCTTTGAAAACTGAATCTTTTAAACATGTATATTATGTAATTGCTCCCTGGAATATGATATATTGTCACTCTGTATTTTTAAAACTATGAAACATAAAAAAGATGTGAATTCATTTTCGTATATTCTAATAATTATGCTCCCATTCACAGATTATAACAATTTGAACACGCAGCCGCTTTGAGATCCCCATATCTCTGGGACTGAACTATATAGGGCCTTAAAAATAAAGATTTCAAAAGAAAAGTTCATTAAGAAGCAGAATCTAGAAGGATGTTAAGATATATTTAATACTTTTAGAGTTACAGGCATGAGAACTTTGGGGAAAGAACATTTATGGCACTCAGGAATGTTCTGCAATTGAAAAAGAGAGAAAAACACCAGATACATTTCTAGTTTTAACATTATTTGTTCTTCAGATATTCCTCTTAAAAACACAAAAGTATCAGCTCAGCTGTGTGAAAAGAGACACGTTTGGTTTTTGACCACTGAAAATGTGTACAATTGACTCATGGAGCCGCTTTGAGATCCCAGTATCTCTGGGCCTGAACCATCGAGGGCCTTTAAGATGAAGATAGCAGAAGAAAAGTTCACTAAGAAGCAGAATCTAGAAGGATGTTGAGATATCTGTAATGCTGCTGGAGTCACAGGCGAGCACAGACACACACACAGCAGAAGTGTGTATCCCCCATGTTGGAGCGCTCAGCGCTGGCATATGATGACACACAGATTGATCGAGTCAACAGATTCCACTAATGGATCTGCCAATCTCTGAGTGAGAACACAATGATGCTGCTGCCATCTTTCTACAGTCCCGTTCACACGCCTGTGATCGCTCCAGATCTCAGGTCAGTCTGAGCCTCTACTCAACAGAGATTACTCAGTACACACACATCTGTGACATTTACTATTCTGGCTGTCATGAGTATTAATGTTTGCCTTTCTGCAGAACAAATATTAACAAAATCCAAAATTTGAGTCGGGGAAGTTTCTGAGATTTGAATGGCCCTGTTGTGCTCATCGCAGACTGCGTTTGTGTTTGTGGTGTAAACAGGAAACACACACACACACACACACACACACACACACACACACACACACACACACACACACACACACACACACACACACACACACACACACACACACACACACACACACACACACACACACACACACACTCATTCACTGCTATAGGAGAAGACACACACACACTCACACAGACACACACTCATTCACTGCTATAGGAGAAGACACACACACACTCACACACACACACTCATTCACTGCTATAGGAGAACACACACACACACACACACACACACACACACACTCATTCACTGCTATAGGAGAAGACACACACACACTCACACACACACACACTCATTCACTGCTATAGGAGAAGACACACACACACTCACACACACACACACACTCATTCACTGCTATAGGAGAACACACACACACACACACACACACACACACACACACACTCATTCACTGCTATAGGAGAAGACACACACACACTCACACACACACACACTCATTCACTGCTATAGGAGAAGACACACACACACTCACACACACACACTCATTCACTGCTATAGGAGAACACACACACACACACACACACACACACACACACACTCACACACACACACTCATTCACTGCTATAGGAGAACACACACACACACACACACACACACACACTCATTCACTGCTATAGGAGAAGAAGAATTGGCTAAACTCGTTAAATCATCAAAATCAACAACATGTATGCTTGACCCTGTACCGACTAGGCTATTAAAAGAGATGCTACCAGAGGTCATAGATCCTCTTCTTAATATCATTAATTCATCTTTGTCATTAGGATATGTACCGAAAACTTTTAAGTTGGCTATTATTAAACCACTTATTAAAAAAACGTAACTTGATCCTACAGAATTAGTCAATTATAGGCCAATCTCAAATCTACCCTTTCTGTCAGAAACACTAGAAAAGGCAGTGTCTTCACAATTATGCTCCTTTTTAGAAAGAAATGGCATCTGTGAGGATTTCCAGTCAGGATTTAGAGCGTATCATAGCACTGAGACTGCTCTCATCAGAGTTACACATGATTTACTCTTATCATCCGATCGTGGCTGTATCTCTCTATTAGTGTTACTCGATCTTAGCGCTGCATTTGATACCATCGACTACAACATTCTTTTGAATAGACTCGAAAATTATGTAGGTATTAGTGGAATTGCTTTATCATGGTTTAAATCATACGTATGTGACCGTTATCAGTTTGTAGCAGTAAATGAAGAGATGTCACACCGATCACATGTTCAGTATGGAGTACCACAAGGCTCAGTGCTAGGACCGCTGCTCTTCACCCTGTACATGCTACCACTGGGAGATATCATGAGGAAGCATGGCATTAGTTTTCATTGTTATGCTGACGATACTCAGCTCTATATTTCTTCACGCCCTGAAGAAACTTACTAATTCACAAGATTAACGGAATGCAGAGCTGATATAAAACACTGGATGACCGGTAATTTCCTGCAACTCAATTCAGAAAAAACTGCATTTTTAATTATTGGACAAAAAAGCTCCACAAGTAGTGCCCTAGAATACTGTCTAACACTTGATGCTGCTCTGTCCAGTGCTCGTCGTCAGTGAGGAACCTGGGTGTGCTCTTTGATACCAATCTTTCGTTTGAAAGCCACGTTTCTAGCATCTGTAAAACTGCATTCTACCATCTTAAAAATATATCTAAATTACGCACATGCTCTCAATGCAACATGCTGAACAGTTAGTTGATGCGTTCATGAGCTGTAGATTATTGTAATGCTCTACTGGGTGGTTGCCCTGCTCGCTTAATAAATAAACTCCAGCTGGTCCAA
>CM042242.1:220000-225000 GCA_023566225.1 Romanogobio albipinnatus
CAAACACAGACGAACACAGACGAACACAGATGAACACAGACGAACACAGACAAACACAGACTAACACAGATGAACACAGACGAACACAGATGAACAAAGATGAACACAGACAAACACAGACGAACACAGATGAACACAGACGAACACAGACGAACACAGATGAACACAGATGAACACAGACGAACACAGACGAACACAGACAAACACAGATGAACACAGACGAACACAGATGAACACAGATGAACACAGACGAACACAGAGAAACACAGACGAACACAGACGAACACAGACGAACACAGACGCACACAGACGAACACAGATGAACACAGACGAACACAGACGAACACAGACACACACAGACGAACACAGACAAACACAGACGAACACAGATGAACACAGACGAACACAGATTAACACTGACGAACACAGACGAACACAGATTAACACTGACGAACACAGACGAACACAGATGCACACAGATGCACACAGACGAACACAGACGAACACAGGCGGACACAGATGAACACAGACGAACACAGATGAACACAGACGAACACAGATGAACACAGATGAACACAGACAAACACAGACGAACACAGACGAACACAGATGAACACAGACGAACACAGACAAACACAGACTAACACAGATGAACACAGACGAACACAGATGAACAAAGATGAACACAGACAAACACAGACGAACACAGATGAACACAGACGAACACAGACGAACACAGATGAACACAGATGAACACAGACGAACACAGACGAACACAGACGAACACAGACAAACACAGATGAACACAGACGAACACAGATGAACACAGATGAACACAGACGAACACAGAGAAACACAGACGAACACAGACGAACACAGACGAACACAGACAAACACAGATGAACACAGACGAACACAGATGAACACAGATGAACACAGACGAACACAGAGAAACACAGACGAACACAGACGAACACAGACGAACACAGACGCACACAGACGAACACAGATGAACACAGACGAACACAGACGAACACAGACACACACAGACGAACACAGACGAACACAGATGAACACAGACGAACACAGACGAACACAGATTAACACTGACGAACACAGACGAACACAGATGCACACAGATGCACACAGACGAACACAGATGAACACAGATGAACACAGATGCACACAGATGAACAAAGACGAACACAGACGAACACAGACGAACACAGACGAACACAGATGAACACAGACGAACACAGATTAACACTGACGAACACAGACGAACACAGATTAACACAGACGAATACAGACAAACACAGACGAACACAGATGAACACAGACGAACACAGATTAACAGTGACGAACACAGACAAACACAGATTAACACTGACGAACACAGACGAACACAGATGCACACAGATGCACACAGACGAACACAGACAAACACAGACGAACACAGACAAACACAGACGAACACAGACGAACACAGATGAACACAGACGAACACAGACGAACACAGATGGTCACAGACGAACACAGATGAACACAGATGAACACAGATGAACACAGACAAACACAGACGAACACAGATGAACAAAGATGAACACAGATGAACACAGATGCACACAGATGAACACAGATGAACACAGACGAACACAGATGAACACAGATGAACACAGATGAACAGACAAACACAGACAAACACAGACGAACACAGATGAACACAGACAAACACAGATGAACACAGATGAACACAGACGAACACAGACAAACACAGATGAACACAGATGAACACAGACAAACACAGAAGAACACAGATGAACACAGACGAACACAGATGAACACAGACAAACACAGACAAACACAGATGAACACATATGAACACAGACAAACACAGATGAACACAGACAAACACAGACAAACACAGATGAACACAGACAAACACAGATGAACACAGATGAACACAGACAAACACAGACAAACACAGATGAACACAGACAAACACAGACAAACACAGATGAACACAGATGAACACAGACAAACACAGATGAACACAGATGAACACAGACAAACACAGATGAACACAGATGCACACAGATGAACACAGACAAACACAGACGAACACAGATGAACACAGATGAACACAGATGAACACAGACAAACACAGACGAACACAGACGAACACAGACGAACACAGATTAACACTGACGAACACAGATGAACACAGACGAACACAGATGCACACAGATGCACACAGACGAACACAGACGAACACAGATGAACACAGATGAACACAGACGAACACAGATGAACACAGATGAACACAGACGAACACAGGCGGACACAGACGAACACAGACGAACACCCATGAACACAGATGAACACAGATGAACACAGACGAACACAGATGAACACAGATGAACACAGACGAACACAGACGAACACAGATGAACACAGACAAACACAGATGAACACACACGAACACAGATGAACACAGATTAACACAGATGAACACAGACGAACACAGATGAACACAGATGAACACAGACAAACACAGATGAACACACACGAACACAGATGAACACAGACGAACACAGATGAACACAGACGAACACAGATGAACACAGACGAACACAGATGATCACAGATGAACACAGATGAACACAGATGAACACAGACAAACACAGACGAACACAGACGAACACAGATGAGCACAGATGGATAAACACAGATGAACACAGATGAACACAGATGAACACAGATGCACACAGATGAACACAGACAAACACAGATGAACACAGACAAACACAGATGAGCACAGACAAACACAGAAGAACACAGATGAACACAGATGAACACAGACGAACACAGATGAACACAGATGAACACAGACGAACACAAACGAACACAGATGAACACAGATGAACACAGACGAACACAGATGAACACAGACGAACGAACACAGACGAACACAGATGAACACAGACGAACACAGACGAACACAGATTAACACAGACGAACACAGACAAACACAGACGAACACAAACGAACACAGACGAACACAGACGAACATAGATGCACACAGATGAACACAGATGAACACAGACGCACACAGATGAACACAGATGAACACAGACAAACACAGACGAACACAGACGCACACAGACGAACACAGACAAACACAGACGAACACAGATGAACACAGACGAACACAGACGAACACAGACGAACACAGATTAACACTGACGAACACAGACGAACACAGATGCACACAGATGCACACAGACGAACACAGACGAACACAGACGAACACAGATGAACACAGATGAACACAGACGAACACAGATGAACACAGATGAACACAGACGAACACAGACGAACACAGATGAACACAGACGAACACAGATGAACACAGACGAACACAGACGAACACAGATGAACACAGACGAACACAGACGAACACAGATGAACACAGACAAACACAGATGAACACAGATGAACACAGACGAACACAGACGAACACAGATGAACACAGACGAACACAGATGAACACAGATGAACACAGATGAACACAGACGAACACAGATGAACACAGATGAACACAGATGAACACAGACGAACACAGATGAACACAGACGAACACAGATGAACACAGACGAACACAGATGAACACAGACGAACACAGATGAACACAGACGAACACAGATGAACACAGACGAACACAGATGAACACAGACGAACACAGATGAACACAGACGAACACAGACGAACACAGACAAACACAGATGAACACAGACGAACACAGACGAACACAGATGAACACAGACGAACACAGATGAACACAGATGAACACAGACGAACACAGACGAACACAGACAAACACAGATGAACACAGACGAACACAGACGAACACAGATGAACACAGACGAACACAGACGAACACAGATGAACACAGACAAACACAGATGAACACAGACGAACACAGATGAACACAGACGAACACAGATGAACACAGACGAACACAGATGAACACAGACGAACACAGATGAACACAGACGAACACAGATGAACACAGATGAACACAGACGAACACAGGCGAACACAGATGAACACAGATGAACACAGATGCACACAGATGAACACAGATGAACACAGATGAACACAGATGAACACAGACGAACACAGATGAACACAGACGAACACAGACGAACACAGACGAACACAGACGAACACAGACGAACACAGATGAACACAGATGCACACAGATGAACACAGATGAACACAGACGAACACAGACGAACACAGATGAACACAGACGAACACAGATGAACACAGATGAACACAGACGAACACAGATGAACACAGACGAACACAGACGAACACAGATGAACACAGACGAACACAGACGAACACAGACGAACACAGATGCACACAGATGAACACAGATGAACACAGATGAACACAGATGAACACAGACGAACACAGATGAACACAGACGAACACAGATGCACACAGATGAACACAGATGAACACAGATTAACACAGATGAACACAGATGAACACAGACGAACACAGACGAACACAGATGAACACAGACGAACACAGATGAACACAGATGAACACAGACGAACACAGATGAACACAGACGAACACAGATGAACACAGACGAACACAGATGAACACAGACGAACACAGATGAACACAGATGAACACAGACGAACACAGACGAACACAGATGAACACAGACGAACACAGATGAACACAGATGAACACAGACGAACACAGATGAACACAGACGAACACAGATGAACACAGATGAACACAGACGAACACAGACGAACACAGATGAACACAGATGAACACAGATGAACACAGATGAACACAGATGAACACAGATGAACACAGATGAACACAGACGAACACAGATGAACACAGATGAACACAGACGAACACAGATGCACACAGACGAACACAGACGAACACAGATGCACACAGATGAA
>CM042242.1:238106-243106 GCA_023566225.1 Romanogobio albipinnatus
CAACCTCTCACTCACACACACACACACACACACACACACACACACACACACACACACACACACACACACACACACTATCACTCTCACACACACACACACACACACACACACACACACACACACACACACACACACACACACACACACACACAACCTCTCACTCACACACACACACACACACACACACACACACTATCACTCTCACACACACACACACACACACACACACTATCACTCTCACACACACACACACACACACACACTCGTACTCTCTCACAGGAGCGGCTCTTGTTTTATCTTCATCCTCCTCTCAGTTAGAAGTCACTTTTATTCATTGGCGCTTCATACTGTACTGAGTGTGTGTGTGTGTGTGTGTGTGTGTGTGTGTGTGTGTGTGTGTGTGTGTGTGTGTGTGTGTGTGTGTGTGTGTGTGTGTGTGTGTGTGTGTGTGTGCGCGTGCAGCGGATGAGGACGGAGCGAGACTCTCTGAAGGAGACGATCGAGGAGCTGAAGTGTGTGAAAGCGCAGGAGTCTCAGCTGACCTCAGGTGACTCATTTTTACACACATGTATGATTTAAGGATATTTGTTATAGACGGTTTCACGGTTTAACGTTGCCACGGTTACGCCCCGGCCCGAAGTTAACTCCCGTCTGTGTTTGTTTATCGGTCTGGTAAGGGGATAGTGTGCGCACTACTCAGCAGAAACACATTTTTGACGCACTATTCTTGGATGGCATGATATAAATATTAACGCTCAAGCAGAGAGAACATGACACCAGCGCAGAAACAGAGTGTGTGACAGAACGCCTTAATGCTTCATATCCAGCACACGAGAGCAGCGGCTGATGCCAGTCAGACTGTGTGTGATGTCACTTATGTTGCTTGTTGTCAGTAATAATCTGCTCTAGAGGTGATTATTGTGGCTGCGCTTACACTCGGCATTAACATGTGATCACCGTGATCACCAGCCAATCTGGACTGATCGCTTACACAGCCATAACTGATCGCATTTATGTTTCCCGCTAAATATTTAAATGAGCCTTTATCACGGAGTGCACAGCAGCTCTCGCTTCGCCCTCTATTAATGGCAGTGCCCATAGAGCACGGGGTTATTGTGATGCAATCACTCTCAGATAGGCCCTTTATCTACAACTTCCCCAACATTAATCTCACGCTATGAAACAGAGAAACATGTCATTCTGAAGCATTGATAGATCCTGTACAGGAAACAGCATCACACGGCCCTTAAAGGGTTAGTTCACACACACATGTTAATCTGTCATTCTTCCTCTCCTCATGTCGTCCCACACCTGTGAGACCTTCATCAGAACACAACTCCAGATGTTTCTCTTCTTCTCTGCCGTCTCACGGGTCGACATGAGGGCGAGTAATAATAATAATAATAACTTTATTTTATATAGCGCCTTTAAAGGCAACTTCTCAAAGCGCTGTACATAAGAACATAAAAACCACAACAGAATATAACAATATGTGCATATATATATACACATACACATATATACATATATACACAAATGCACACATACACATACATACAAAAACACACACACATATATATGAAAATAAATAGTACAAAAAGAAAATATAATACAACTAAAAACAACGTAAAATAAAATTACACAAACGCTTCCCTAAACAAGTATGTTTTTAAGCTGGATTTAAAAATGTGCAAGGAATTTGCATTTCGTAACTCTACAGGCAAGGAATTCCAGAGTTTAGGCGCAAGATTCGAAAAAGCCCTATCTCCCATAGATTTTAGGCGAGTTACAGGGACCGAGAAAAGACCTGCATTGATGGATCTAAGATTTCGAACTGGGGTGTATGGTGTCAAAAGGTCAGTCAAATATTGTGGTGCCAAATTGTTTAGTGCTTTGTAGGTCAGAAGTAATACTTTAAAATCAATACGGAATTTAACTGGCAGCCAGTGCAGTGATTTAAGAATAGGTGTAATATGCTCTCTTACACTAGCTCCAGTTAAGATGCGTGCAGCGGAATTTTGTACCAACTGTAATTTGTTGAGATTTGTCTTTGAAATTCCAGCCAGCAAGGAGTTACAATAATCAATGCGCGAAAAGACAAATGTGTTAATTAGCTTTTCAGCCACAGTAAAAGTTAACATTGGGCGCAATCTGGCGATATTTCTGAGGTGAAAGAAAGATACTTTAATAGTGTTTCTAACCTGTAAGTCGAACGTTAGGTTGGGATCAAGTATCACCCCCAGATTTTTTAATTTGTCTTTAAACTGTACAATGGAGTCATCCACCTGTAAGGATGGCAGCTCCATTCTACGTAACTGATGTGGTGAACCAATCAGCATGACTTCGGTCTTATCACTGTTTAGGCAAAGAAAGTTCTCAGACATCCACTTCTTTACCTCAGAGATACTTTGAGACAGAGTTGAAATCTCAACATTTACATCAGATTTTGAGTGTACATATATCTGCGTATCATCAGCATAAAAATGAAAGTTAAGACCAAGCGACCTTAAAAGCTGACCTAGGGGAAATATATACAGACTAAAGAGTAATGGACCAAGTATTGATCCTTGAGGAACACCCGATTTCACAACCCCGACTTCAGATCTTGAACCCCCCAATACAACAAATTGTTTACGGTCGGAGAGATAAGACTTGAACCAATTCAAAGCAATCTCAGAGACACCAAAAACATGCTCAAGACGTGAGAGTAAAGTACAATGATCAATGGTGTCGAATGCCGCACTGAGATCAAGTAGAATCAATATAGATATATGACCAGAGTCTGAGGCAATTAACAAATCATTTAAAACCCTTACCAGTGCTGTTTCAGCACTGTGCAACTTACGGAAACCAGACTGAAGGGGCTCAAATAGTCCGTTAACAGTCATGTGAGCTCTTAATTGAGAAGCCACAACTTGTTCTAAGATTTTAGAAAGAAAAGGAAGGTTAGAGATGGGTCGAAAATTTGTAAGGTTCTCAAAATCAGCATTATTTGTCTTTGGTACTGGGGTAACAGCAGCAATTTTAAGTGCAGCTGGTACCACACCAGTAGTCAGAGAATCATTGACTATACTCAGTACAGCAGGACAGAGAGATTCAAAACATTTTGCTGACTTGTAATCATTTGTGAGAAGTAATCTGACCTAGCAGATGCAATTTGTCCCTTATACTCAACCAGACTGTCTTTCCAGGCCTGGTGGTGGACAGTTAAGCCAGACATACGCCATCTGCGCTCAATTTTTCGGCAATGAGCCTTGTAGGATCGCAGTTCATCAGTAAATCACGGTGCATTTCGTACAAATGAGACAGATCGAGACTTTAAAGGAGCAAATCTGTCCAACCCAGTAGATAAAATCGAGTATTAGTCAGTTACTTTGTCATTCAACTCCTCAGATAGTAGACCACAATGAGATGAAGAATTTATATAATCAGAAAACTCGAGAGGCTCAATGGATCTCCATTTACGATAGCTTATAGTGCGTGGAAAGTTTTTGTTTGTAACAGGACAGTCAATATTGAAGAAGATCGCCCGATGGTCAGACAGACCTAACTCTGTGGTACACAGGTGAGAAACAAACGATCCATTTAAGATTACAAGATCTAAAATGTGGCCCTTATTGTGAGTGGGAGAATCCACAAGTTGATGTAGCTCGAAGCACTCCAATAAGGAAGCAAAGTCTCTTGTGGTTGAACAGTCTATATTGTCCATGTGAATGTTAAAATCCCCCACAATCAGAACTCGCTCAAATTTAAGGACCAACACAGATAGCATATCAGCAAAATCTGTTAAAAAATCCTGATTTCTCTTTGGAGGCCTGTAGATAGTTGCTATAACAGTAGATATCGGTGCACAAATACTCAGAACAAGACTTTCAAAAGACTGAAACTGAGGAACAGCCACCGGACACAGGTTTTGTGGATGTTTATACATCACAATGATGCCACCACCTCTGCCAGAGGATCGCGGGGAGTCACATAATCCGTAGCCGTTTGGGGCTCATTAAAAAGAAGTCCATCTGATTCCTTATGCCAGGTTTCTGTTAAGCATATAATATCCAGGTTGTAGTCTGTAATTATATCTGCCAACAACGAAGCCTTGTTATTTATAGAACGAACGTTTATTAGCATCGATTTAAGCAGACTCGTAGAAGCCGGTGAGTCTGACGAGGTCTCATTTCGTTTTACTGCAAGCAGATTATTAAAATTAACACCAGTAGGTCTCCATGGTATCTTTCGTGGTTTACGCAAAACTGTCGGACTAGTGACATAGTTTGTGGATGTCAAAACGATGTTAGACCTACTTCGTGATGATCGATGAAGGTATCGCTTTGGTCGTAGTATTCCCGCTGCATCACAGCGCATACGCGAGTCATTCCCCAGCACACAGTTCCACTTAAGATCCAACAGCTGGCGTGCAGTGTACCTAAGGGCCATGCCAGTAGAATCCATGCCGATGAAATTCACGCCGACGACCGCTGTTTTGCTGTACACGTCCTCAGTCACTCCGTTAAGATAAACAATCCCAACAACGCCCAGAGATAAAAGCAGTAATCCAGCAGATAAACCACGATTCGACATCACCGCAGAGAGGGAAATGCAATCCAATTGTAACTCGTCGTTGCACATTAAAAATGCAATTAGTTGCACTAAAAATAATCTAAAACAATAGTCCGGAGAACGGAGCGGCAGCCACAGCGCGCCAGCGTACCCCTTCAACCGGAAATCACCTTATCCCAGGGTTCCCACTCTTCTTGAAAGTACTTGAATCTGGTGTTGATGAAAGAGTGGGAACCCTGTTATCCACCTAATGGCGACCTGAAATGTTGATCAGTAATTCATGAATTTACATTATTGGGTGAAGGAACCCTTTAAGGGGCGTTTCCCCCACTCTATACTGCAGACAGAACTGGGAGATTATTAATAATAAACATGCTGAAACAATAAAAACATGTGAATGAAGATAATGCACCGATTAAAGTGAAAGATGATCGCACATAAGA
>CM042242.1:258106-260606 GCA_023566225.1 Romanogobio albipinnatus
AGCGTTGTAATTTAGCGCTTATAAAGCGTTAGCTGATATCTTCGAAACCGCTACTCCCATTGAGACGAAACCAGCGTCAGAAGTTCGTAAACATAGGTCGATAGCTAAACGCTAATGCCCAAATGTCAAAATATTGATAGTAAGGGTGTAACATCCAATCAAAGTCAGGTGTCAGTCACTTTTCATGTGTTTTTTCATATAAATGTCTATAACTCCAAAATGAAATAAGATATTTTCACCAAATTGACACAGACATGTATGGGCTCACTCCGAGGACACATAAAGAAAATGGTAGGATTGTGCCACTTGGTGGCGCTATAATAGAACAAAACATGAAATTCCCATTGACTACAATGCAGTATTATGATCTAAAATGCTACACTTTACAAATGAATTGTTGTATCGTTACGAAACTTGGTATGTGCCATCAGCACCATGCCTTTAAGGGACTTAAAAGGTTTCAAAACAGCGCCGCCATGTGGTCCATACTTATAATGAAAAGCCTCTTGAGGCGAGATCTCTGCGATGACATATTGACACTATATTGACCCCGCTGATGTGTCATTGTTCCCTTATTCTGACCACACCACATCAATTTCGTGCCACCTATTGGTTGAAAGTGATAAATCATTAAATCATTATTATTGACTGTATTTATCATTTTACAGCTATTACTTTTACGCTATATACTTTTCCCCAAAATAAGACACAACTGCTGCTTGTCTAGTAAATGCTTCTTAATGTCAGATGTTTTATACATTTGGACTGAAAACAAGACAAAAATACTAAGAAAGAAAAGCATGTTTTGCAGTGTATCTCCCAAGAGTCTTTAGTTTATCATATTTATAAAAGACAGATACACTGTGTGTGTGTGTGTGTGTGTGTGTGTGTGTGTGTGTGTGTGTGTGTGTGTGTGTGTGAGAGAGAGATACACTGTACCGTGTGTGTGTGTGTGTGTGTGTGTGTGTGTGTGTGTGTGTGTGTGTGTGTGTGTGAGAGTGTGTGTGTGTGTGTGTGTGTGTGTGTGTGTGATACACTGTACTGATTCTTTCTGAAAACAGCCGAGTGAGAAGTGCCCATATAAGGAGTTCCGCCCTTTATGATGTCATACAGGGCCATACTCCTAAGACGCTGTCTGAAGGTGAGAGTGTGTTTGGCACAGAAATGTTTTGAAACTGTCCATGTTTATCCTGAGAATAACTTACCTTACTTGATCACAAACACAGTAAAGACGGTAATATTGTGAAATATTACTGTAACGTAAAACATCTGTGATTTATTCCTGTGATGAAATCGTCATGACTCCCGTCTTCAGTGTCACATGACCCTTCAGAATTCATTCTGATATGAGACACCTATGAGTATTATCAGTGGTGTACAATATTTGTAGGATGTTTGAAAGCTTTCTATGTCAAAGTTTAAGATGCAGAACTCGTACGTTTGAACTGCTCGTAACCTCAAATATCTCACGTGTTCACACATTAAGATCAAATGATCAACTTTAATATGTTCAGTAGAGGAGACTTGGCTAGCTTGAACTAGCTAATTCAGCAGATGCTACCAAACTCCTCTCTAGCGTAACACTCGACGTTCACATTAATCCTGCTCAATAACATCATATAACACGTGATGTTAGCGTTCACTGCCCCTTCTGCCGTGGCAAAGCATGCTGGGAAATATAAACCACAGCCCAGTTTCGGTTCAGTTTGAGTTTGTCTAAATGAAAATAAACAAGTTCATAAAACTCAAACCAGCTCCGATCTAAACTAGATCCTAAAACTCATAACCGCTGATTTGGCTGAACTCGTGCTCTACTCAAACTCAGGGTTGAGTGACATAAAACCGGATAGGTGGGAGTTTCTTCATCATGACCTTTGACCCCGTGACCTCTGGGCGCGGTCATTAACTCCCTCTCTTCACTGAACGGGACATCCGCTGGAGTTTGTTTCCTGTGTGTATCAGTCGTTCAGCCCCAGCGCTCGCTCACACCACTCCACACCCGGAGCGGAGGACGAGCATCGCTTATGTGTGAATATGTGAGATATTTGAAGTTAGGAGCAGTTCGAATGTATGAGTACAAAATAAAAATATGCAAGTTCTGCATCTTAAACTTTGACATTTCTTAACTTACTCAATTTGATGTAACCGATTGCCTCATTAGTTTATAGTGTTGAAAACATGATGTTCTTCCAGCACGAACATCTGAACATCATAAACCCACATTTACTGCAGAAGAGACTGACACTGGATTACTGAGAGGGCAAAAATAAAATACAAGTATAATCAAACTGGCTGTACAAGTCACTTCAACTTCAGTTATATTAAAATGCCTTACAACAACAGTTTGTGGCGTCTCATCGATCAGATCAGATCATTTTCCGCCTCTGGCTTTGTCTTGCTCAGTCGGGACACTGAACATTCTCCTATATTACTGATCTGCTCATATCCATGATCATAGAGTCATAATTATAAAATAAAATGTTGAAAATATGATTTTAAA
>CM042242.1:263106-295606 GCA_023566225.1 Romanogobio albipinnatus
GTTACGCCACTGTCCTTATTAGGAGAAAATATATTAACTACGTAAGATCTCGTTATTACGACATAATGAGTGGAAAATAATAACATTTAGGCCCTGTGTGAGAGCAATGCATGACCGCACCAGCTGACCTGTAGATGCGGAAAAACTGTTTCCATTGCAGTTTTGCGAAAATGTCCTTTTTCGAATTGCCTGAAAAACCTCCTCATGCGAGCGTAAAAACCTGTTTGGGCTACATGGGAGTTTTTTCGAAATTGACGTGTTTCAATTGGACACATTTGGGATGAAGTCAACACAACACTGATCTAGAGGATATTTCAATCCTGAAATCTTACATACTGTGCCTTTAATGGAGTTCATCTGCAAGTAAAGCCCGGATGCAGGATCTTCTCCGAGGAACCCGTCCGTTAGTGTGGATGAATGTGGGAAATGCGTGGCTTTGTGGCCCAGATCTGTCTGAGAGAAGCGAGGGAGTTGAGTCGAAGAGACGGATGTGTTGTGTTTGATGAGCGGCGAGTGAAAGGCCAGCTCAAGACAAACTCCATCACTAACAGCTGGAACATCTGCTCTCCTCCGGGCATTAAACGCCAGCATTCTGCCAGCAGCCGGCATGTTAGCACTGATGCTAGCTACGTTTATTATTAGGACTCAGTGATAGTCAATGGAAACTGCAGGAACGAGCTAGTCAGGATAAATATATTGTTTTCTGTTATTATAGCTCATTTTGGTCATTTGAGGGCGTTACAGAACACACGTTTGATTTGGCACCGCATGCATAGCATACACTCCCCTAAAGGATTATCAGGAACACACACTAATACTGTGTTTGACCCCTTTGGCCTTCAGAACTGCCTTAATTCTACGTGGCATTGACTCAACAAGGAGCTGAAAGCATTCTTTAGAAATGTTGGCCCATATTGATAGGATAGCATCTTGCAGTTGATGGAGATTTGTGGGATGCACATCCAGGGCACGAAGCTCCCGTTCCACCACATCCCAAAGATGCTCTATTGGGTTGAGATCTGGGGACTGTGGGACGGCCATTTTAGTCCAGTGAACTCATTGTCATGTTCAAGAAACCAATTTGAAATGACTGGAGCTTTGTGCCATGGGGCATTATCCTGCTGGAAGTAGCCATCAGAGGATGGGTACATGCTGGTCATAAAGGGATGGACATGGTCAGAAACAATGCTCAGGTAGGCCGTGGCATTTAAACCATGCCCAATTGGCACTAAGGGGCCTAAAGTGTGCCAAGAAAACATCCCCCACACCATTACACCACCACCACCAGCCTGCACAGTGGTAACAAGGCATGATGGATCCATGTTCTCATTCTGTTTACGCCAAATTCTGACTCTACCATCTGAATGTCTCAACAGAAATCCAGACTCATCAGACCAGGCAACATTTTTCCAGTCTTCAACTGTCCAATTTTGGTGAGCTGGTGCAAATTGTAGCCTCTTTTTCCTATTTGTAGTGGAGATGAGTGGTACCCGGTGGGGTCTTCTGCTGTTGTAGCCCATCCGCCTCAAGGTTGTGCGTGTTGTGGCTTCACAAATGCTTTGCTGCATACCTCGGTTGTAACGAGTGCTTATTTCAGTCAAAGTTGCTCTTCTATCAGCTTGAATCAGTCGGCCCATTCTCCTCTGACCTCTAGCATCAACAAGGCATTTTGGCCCACAGGACGGCCCCATACTGGATGTGTTTCCCTTTTCACACCATTCTTTGTAAACCCTAGAAATGGTTGTGTGTGAAAATCCCAGTAACTGAGCAGATTGTGAAATACTCAGACCGGCCCGCCTGGCACCAACAACCATGCCACGCTCAAAATTGCTTAAATCCCCTTTCTTTCCCATTCCGACATTCAGTTTGGAGTTCAGGAGATTGTCTTGACCAGGATAATTAAGGGCGTGGCCACTTGAGTGACAGGTGGATTGCTGCTATGGTCGAGCGAGGTGGGCATGGTTTCAGCATCCAAGCACCTCAGCTCCGCCCACGTCCTGCCTCTTTGCCCATTTATGGTTATCCAGAGTGACACGCTGCCAAGATGGCGACGGCTGGCTCCGCCCACTTCAGGCTTCAGAAATGCTCTTCAGAAACCCTTGCGTGACGTCACGGACACTACGTCTGCACTAGAGGATGGATACCCGACCCGAGCCCGATGGGACCCGTCAGTAACCGACGGGCCGGGCCGGGTTCGGACAGATATTTAGAAATAATGTTCGGGTTCAGGCCGGGCTCGGTCACATCAGCGCGATAAGGCATTGAACATTTGAAATTTAAAACAGCTTATTATGTAGGTGGCCAATGGGCCTGTTTAACTTGATGCAAAGGTATGTTTTTGTGATTAAAATAAATAAAAAATATTACCCTAACATCCGTCTTCCTGTGTGCGGAAATGTGTTTATGTAGCTCTGACAACGCACAACATGTGCGTGCATATTGCATATTATGCTACATGTGACTGGCAGCGCAACTTCAGCACTGCTGTCAGGACCATCGAGCAGAGGAGGACAGCCTTGAAGACATCCACAGCTGATGCAATCCTTCTTCTGCATAAAATCCTGGATTAGCCTAAACTTTGATGGATGGATTGTGTAAATAGGTCCCATGTTGCAGTTTAGTAGCCGTACAGTTTTTCGAGAAAAATGGTAAGAGTGATTTTCATTTCAATAAGCTGCATCTGTGTTACGTTAATGTTTTGTTCTGTTAGCTTGGGCCATTTTTGGTAGACCTTTGTTCATTTAATTTCAATTGGCTATCTGATTGGACCCTGTGTTAACGTGTGTAGTTGTTTCCCTGTCTGCGCGCTGATGCGCTCATCTGAAATCATTTCAGAATGCCTTCCTACAGTTGCTCAATAAAAGCGGGCTTTCCACTCGAACAAACGTACATGTGTCATTAGTATGAGAAAAAAATAGATTCGGGTTCGGGTCGGGCTCGGACATAAATAACTTAATGCCTGTCGGGCTCGGGTCGGGGTTCGGTTACTACTCTGTCGGACACGGGCCGGGCTTGGGCAGAAAAATGCGGCCCGATCCGCACTCTAGTCTGCACTCTATGATTCCAGTTCATTTTTATGGCCGATCTTGATGACTTCTGCGGCCTCTGGGGTGAGGGTTAGGGTCAGTTGAAGAGCCATTTGACCCTTTTCACATGTCTGGGATTCTCAGAAGCAGAAGTCGTCATAGTCGGGTAAACTAGATTGTCGGCTACATTAAATATATATTTTTTGTGTTCCCATTTGCTCAGATAGCAAAAGAAAAACTATACAATAGTGTTTTCACAACTTTCAATATAGAGAGTGCCCACAGAAACACCTCACAGCAGCGTTGAGCGTTCACTAGGTTTTGCTGGCCAGTTGATCATACCGAGAATATCCAAATCAACTGCAGGCGCTCGATCCTTTTCCTATTTAGCTCCTAAACTCTGGAACTCTTCCTAGCATTGTTGGGGAAGCAGACACACTCTGTCAGTTTAAATCTAGACTAAACACACATCTCTTTACTGTGGCATACACATAAAACACTTTCTCAATGAAATGATTGTTAGGCTGCATTAACTAGGCCAGCCGGAACCGGGAACACTTCCCATAACACCTGATGTACTCGTGACATCATCAGAAGAATGGCATCTACGCTAATGCTAGTCTCTCTGTTTATCCCGAGGTTTACTGCAGTCAGCCGGATCCGGGCCGGATCCAGATCAGATGCTGGACCTGCGCCCAGAGAAGACCAACACATGACCCTGGAGTGTCTGAGAGACCGTGATTAGCCTCCCCCTGAAACTGCCTCATCGACACGGCATCCTCAATAAACCCGTCACCAGCGGGATGACTCCGATCTTTCGAATATTCCGATCTATTATGACCTCTGACCTGTACGGCCAGAATAATAATAATCATACGCTGTTTGTTAATTGGCCAGAGGAGAACTGCCCCCCCGACTGAGTCTGGTTTCTCCCAAGGTTTATTTTCCTCCATTCTGCTCCTGATGGGGTTTTGGTTCTTGCCACTGTTGCCTCTGGCTTGGCGTGCTCAGTTGGGGACACTACATGTTCAACTAAACATCCAAATAAATCTAATTATTAAACTAAATTAACCATATAAACTAAATTAACCATATATTACTGATCTAAAGCCCACACTGCCACTGTATGATAATTGAACTGAGCTGATGACATCACCGTTTTCTCCAGAATGGCTATACGGCTGAATAAAATTATGCTGCATTATTTTCCTGTTTAACACTGTAAAGCTGCTCTGAGACAATCTGCATTGTTAAAAGCGCTATATAAATAAAGTTGACTTGACTTGAGTATAATTTGATACAAATGGAATATAATACTAGTTTAGTGTTATAAATGTGTGTATATATTAGAGGTGTAACGGTACACAAAACTGCCGGTTCGGTGCGGCAGGAGAGAGAAAACGAAATATAAAATAGATAAAGACTTCCAGCAAATGAAGCTAAAATACTAAAGACTTTTATTTTCAATTAGTGATTAGTGTGAGTAATGATACAAACTGTGTGTCAATTAATTCATTTACAGTAATTATAGTTTTTGGAACAGATAAACTCCAAACACACAGTTCTGACAGTTTATTAATATACCAAACGTTTTTGTGTTGTTTTTACAAAATATTTACACTCTTGTCTACGAAACTTCTGGATTTATAAAAAAGTTTCTCACCTAAGATATGCAAATGAAGTAAATTCTTTAGGCTACATAATTTTTCTGAACAACTTAATTTGTTTATGAACTTATCTATCTAGTTGCGAGTGCAGTGTTTGCAGAGAGACTCCGCCCACACGCTCTTCTGATTGGCTGATGTATGTGATTGATTGAGTCACATCTGGTGTGGCCCATGTGGATCTGATCAGAGCTCTGTTAGGACATGGTGCAAGAAACAACATTTATGGGACAGTTCCTGTCAGATTTTGCTGCTGATTTGTAATATATAAATATTTAAATGTGAGTGTGGCGACCTGAGCCAGTGCTGTCCTTCAGAGAGTTAGAGATGATGGCCAAAGCAACTAAAGTTCCAACACCCCGATCACATCCTCAGGCAGTGCACAGCTGAGTTTCTTAAAGAAAAGGGGCATCACATATGAACAAACCCGCCACTGCTCAGGCTTTTCAAGCAACATGTGAAGAACATGTGAAGAACATGTGAAGACCTACGAACTGCATGATGAGCCTCGTGCAGAAATGTGTGTTTTTCCCAGTGTGTAACTGCGTGAAGGATCTTCTGTATCTCTCGGGACGAAGAGAGGTCATTCACCAAGCTGAGGCGTATAGAGGACATCGGTGCATGAAGAGGCTGGACTTTAAGGACTGCTCCGAGGAGTTCTCTCTGCAGAAGAGCCGGAAGAAGCCCTTTCAGCGGTGAGTGAGATTTCATTCAGATCATTTGCTGGGCTATTTCTGGTTTGTAAAATGGTCACTCGATAGCTTTGTTTAATTTAAGTGGAGTATGTTCGGCCTGTGTGGGCTGATGACATGCGCTCTGTGTACAGCAGTGGTTCTTTGACTGAATGTATCTGGGGCCCAGGGGATGCGTTGGCCCCGGGCCCCGCAATGAGAACAGCTAAAGAGATGCGTCTCTAATCTAGAGTCTGAGCCCCGGACATCATCAGGAAGGCTATTCCAGAGTTTAGGAGCAGATGTGAGAACGCTCTCGGGTTAAACACACGGGAGCTAAAGCGCTTATAGATCAGGAGCAATACTTTATAATCAATGTGGAAGTTAACAGGAAACCAGTGTAGAGATTATGACATTAGTGTAATATGTAGGGTTGCAAAGTTTCCAGAAACTTGACTGGATTTTTGGAAACTTTACAGGATTTTTGGAAACTTTACAGGATTTTTGGAAACTTGACTGGATTTTTGGAAATTTTACAGGATTTTTGGAAACTTGACAGGATTTTTGGAAACTTGACTGGATTTTTGGAAACTTTACAGGATTTTTGGAAACTTGACAGGATTTTTGGAAACTTGACAGGATTTTTGGAAACTTGACTGGATTTTTGGAAATTTTACAGGATTTTTGGAAACTTGACAGGATTTTTGGAAACTTGACAGGATTTTTGGAAACTTGACTGGATTTTTGGAAACTTTACAGGATTTTTGGAAACTTGACTGGATTTTTGGAAATTTTACAGGATTTTTGGAAATTTTACAGGATTTTTGGAAACTTGACAGGATTTTTGGAAACTTGACTGGATTTTTGGAAACTTGACTGGATTTTTGGAAACTTGACAGGATTTTTGGAAACTTTACAGGATTTTTGGAAACTTTACAGGATTTTTGGAAACTTGACTGGATTTTTGGAAACTTGACTGGATTTTTGGAAACTTGACTGGATTTTTGGAAACTTGACAGGATTTTTGGAAACTTTACAGGATTTTTGGAAACTTGACAGGATTTTTGGAAATTTTACAGGATTTTTGGAAACTTGACAGGATTTTTGGAAACTTTACAGGATTTTTGGAAACTTGACTGGATTTTTGGAAACTTGACAGGATTTTTGGAAATTTTACAGGATTTTTGGAAACTTGACAGGATTTTTGGAAACTTGACTGGATTTTTGGAAACTTGACTGGATTTTTGGAAACTTGACAGGATTTTTGGAAACTTGACAGGATTTTTGGAAACTTTACAGGATTTTTGGAAACTTTACAGGATTTTTGGAAACTTGACTGGATTTTTGGAAATTTTACAGGATTTTTGGAAACTTGACAGGATTTTTGGAAACTTGACAGGATTTTTGGAAACTTTACAGGATTTTTGGAAATTTGACAGGATTTTTGGAAACTTGACTGGATTTTTGGAAATTTTACAGGATTTTTGGAAACTTGACAGGATTTTTGGAAACTTGACTGGATTTTTGGAAACTTTACAGGATTTTTGGAAACTTTACAGGATTTTTGGAAACTTTACAGGATTTTTGGAAACTTGACTGGATTTTTGGAAACTTGACTGGATTTTTGGAAATTTTACAGGATTTTTGGAAACTTGACAGGATTTTTGGAAACTTGACTGGATTTTTGGAAACTTTACAGGATTTTTGGAAACTTGACTGGATTTTTGGAAATTTTACAGGATTTTTGGAAATTTTACAGGATTTTTGGAAACTTGACAGGATTTTTGGAAACTTGACTGGATTTTTGGAAACTTGACAGGATTTTTGGAAACTTGACAGGATTTTTGGAAACTTGACTGGATTTTTGGAAACTTGACTGGATTTTTGGAAACTTGACTGGATTTTTGGAAACTTGACTGGATTTTTGGAAACTTTACAGGATTTTTGGAAACTTGACTGGATTTTTGGAAACTTTACAGGAATTTTGGAAACTTGACTGGATTTTTGGAAACTTGACTGGATTTTTGGAAACTTGACAGGATTTTTGGAAACTTGACAGGATTTTCGGAAACTTGACAGGATTTTTGGAAACTTGACAGGATTTTTGGAAACTTGACTGGATTTTTGGAAACTTGACTGGATTTTTGGAAACTTGACAGGATTTTTGGAAACTTGACTGGATTTTTGGAAACTTGACTGGATTTTTGGAAACTTGACTGGATTTTAGGAAACTTGACTGGATTTTTGGAAACTTGACAGGATTTTCGGAAACTTGACAGGATTTTCGGAAACTTGACTGGATTTTTGGAAACTTGACTGGATTTTTGGAAACTTGACAGGATTTTCGGAAACTTGACTGGATTTTCGGAAACTTGACTGGGTTTTTGGAAACTTGACTGGGTTTTTGGAAACTTGACTGGGTTTTTGGAAACTTGACAGGATTTTTGGGAACTTTCCAGAATTTTTGGAAACTTGACAAGATTTTTGGAAACTTGACAGAATTTTTGGAAACTTGACAGGATTTTTGGAAACTTGACAGGATTTTTGGAAGCTTTACAGGATTTTTGGAAACTTTACAGGATTTTTGGAAACTTGACTGGATTTTTGGAAACTTGACTGGATTTTTGGAAACTTGACTGGATTTTTGGAAGCTTTACAGGATTTTTGGAAACTTGACTGGATTTTTGGAAACTTGACTGGATTTTTGGAAGCTTTACAGGATTTTTGGAAACTTGACTGGATTTTTGGAAACTTGACTGGATTTTTGGAAACTTGACTGGATTTTTGGAAATTTTACAGGATTTTTGGAAACTTGACAGGATTTTTGGAAACTTGACTGGATTTTTGGAAACTTGACTGGATTTTTGGAAACTTGACTGGATTTTTGGAAACTTTACAGGATTTTTGGAAACTTGACTGGATTTTTGGAAACTTGACTGGATTTTTGGAAACTTTACAGGATTTTTGGAAACTTTACAGGATTTTTGGAAACTTGACTGGATTTTTGGAAACTTGACTGGATTTTTGGAAACTTGACTGGATTTTTGGAAGCTTTACAGGATTTTTGGAAACTTGACTGGATTTTTGGAAACTTGACTGGATTTTTGGAAGCTTTACAGGATTTTTGGAAACTTGACTGGATTTTTGGAAACTTGACTGGATTTTTGGAAACTTGACTGGATTTTTGGAAATTTTACAGGATTTTTGGAAACTTGACAGGATTTTTGGAAACTTGACTGGATTTTTGGAAACTTGACTGGATTTTTGGAAACTTGACAGGATTTTTGGAAACTTGACTGGATTTTTGGAAACTTGACTGGATTTTTGGAAACTTGACTGAATTTTTGGAAACTTGACTGGATTTTTGGAAACTTGACTGGATTTTCGGAAACTTGACTGGATTTTTGGAAACTTGACTGGATTTTTGGAAACTTGCCTGGATTTTTGGAAACTTGACTGGATTTTTGGAAACATGACTGGATTTTCGGAAACTTGACTGGATTTTCGGAAACTTGACTGGATTTTTGGAAACTTGACTGGATTTTTGGAAACTTGACAGAATTTTTGGAAACTTGACTGGATTTTTGGAAACTTGACTGGATTTTCGGAAACTTGACTGGATTTTTGGAAACTTGACAGGATTTTTGGAAACTTGACTGGATTTTTGGAAACTTGACAGGATTTTTGGAAACTTGACTGGATTTTTGGAAACTTGACAGGATTTTCAGAAACTTGACAGGATTTTCAGAAACTTGACTGGATTTTCGGAAACTTGACTGGATTTTTGGAAACTTGACTGGATTTTCGGAAACTTGACTGGGTTTTTGGAAACTTGACTGGATTTTTGGAAACTTGACAGGATTTTTGGAAACTTGACAGGATTTTTGGAAACTTGACAGAATTTTTGGAAACTTGACTGGATTTTTGGAAACTTTACAGGATTTTTGGAAACTTTACAGGATTTTTGGAAACTTGACTGGATTTTTGGAAACTTGACTGGATTTTTGGAAACTTGACTGGATTTTTGGAAACTTGACTGGATTTTTGGAAACTTGACTGGATTTTCGGAAACTTGACTGGGTTTTCGGAAACTTGACTGGATTTTTGGAAACTTGACAGGATTTTTGGAAACTTGACAAGATTTTTGGAAACTTGACAGAATTTTTGGAAACTTGACTGGATTTTTGGAAACTTGACTGGATTTTTGGAAACTTTACAGGATTTTTGGAAACTTGACTGGATTTTTGGAAACTTGACTGGATTTTCGGAAACTTGACTGGATTTTCGGAAACTTGACTGGATTTTCGGAAACTTGACTGGATTTTCGGAAACTTGACTGGATTTTTGGAAACTTGACTGGATTTTCGGAAACTTGACTGGGTTTTTGGAAACTTTCCAGAATTTTTGGAAACTTGACAGGATTTTTGGGAACTTTCCAGAATTTTTGGAAACTTGACAAGATTTTTGGAAACTTGACAGAATTTTTGGAAACTTGACTGGATTTTTGGAAACTTGACTGGATTTTTGGAAACTTGACTGGATTTTTGGAAACTTTACAGGATTTTTGGAAACTTGACTGGATTTTTGGAAACTTGACTGGATTTTTGGAAACTTGACTGGATTTTTGGAAACTTGACTGGATTTTTGGAAACTTGACTGGATTTTTGGAAACTTTACAGGATTTTTGGAAACTTGACTGGATTTTTGGAAACTTTACAGGATTTTTGGAAACTTGACTGGATTTTTGGAAACTTGACTGGATTTTTGGAAACTTGACTGGATTTTTGGAAACTTGACAGGATTTTTGGAAACTTGACTGGATTTTTGGAAACTTGACAGGATTTTTGGAAACTTGACTGGATTTTTGGAAACTTGACTGGATTTTTGGAAGCTTTACAGGATTTTTGGAAACTTGACTGGATTTTTGGAAACTTGACAGGATTTTTGGAAACTTGACTGGATTTTTGGACGCTTTACAGGATTTTTGGACGCTTTACAGGATTTTTGGAAACTTGACTGGATTTTTGGAAACTTGACTGGATTTTTGGAAACTTGACAGGATTTTCGGAAACTTGACAGGATTTTTGGGAACTTTCCAGAATTTTTGGAAACTTGACTGGATTTTCGGAAACTTGACTGGATTTTTGGAAACTTGACTGGATTTTTGGAAACTTGACTGGATTTTTGGGAACTTTCCAGAATTTTTGGAAACTTGACAAGATTTTTGGAAACTTGACAGAATTTTTGGAAACTTGACTGGATTTTTGGAAACTTGACTGGATTTTTGGAAACTTGACAGGATTTTTGGAAACTTGACTGGATTTTTGGAAACTTGACTGGATTTTTGGAAACTTGACTGGATTTTTGGAAACTTGACTGGATTTTTGGAAACTTGACTGGAGTTTTGGAAACTTGACTGGATTTTTGGAAACTTTACAGGATTTTTGGAAACTTTACAGGATTTTTGTAAATTTGACAGAATTTTTGGAAACATTACTGGATATTTGGAAACTTTCCAGGATTTCATGAAATCATGAACTCTTCTGCATCAGAGACAGAAAGCATGTTCAAGAGCTCAGCGATGTTTCTGAGGTGGAAGAAGGCTGACTTGACACGTTTAGCAGAACTCATGTTTGAACAGGTTTGTGCTTATTATCAGCCCAGTTTTGATTTATGGTTCTGCCGTTAATTAATATATTACCGTTGCTGGAACATTTCTATCATAAATCACCGGAGTTGCTGAATAAGTCCTGTACACTCCCTAAAATAAATCTCCCAAAGGGGGTTTTCTCCATTTCTGGTTCCCAAAGAACCTCCAGTGTCAGTTCTTAAAAGAACATTTGAATAATCTCTTTCCACTATAAAGAAGCTTGATGTGATTGAAAGATTCCATGGATGTTAGGGTTCTTCATGGAACCTTCAATGCCAATAGAGAAGCTTTACATACACCGATCAGGCATAACATTATGACCGGTGAAGTGAATAACACTGATGATCTCTGTTAGTGGGTGGGATATATTAGGCAGCAAGTGAACATTTGGTCCTCAGAGTTGATGTGTTCGAAGCAGGAAAAATGGGACGGCTAGACGACTGGGTCAGAGCATCTCCAGAACTGCAGCTCTTGTGGGGTGTTCCCGGTCTGCAGTGGTCAGTCTCTATCAAAAGTGAAGGACCAGTGGAGAACCGGCCACAGGGTCATGGGCGGCCGAGGCTCATTGATGCCCGTGGGGAGTGAAGGCTGGCCCGTGTGGGCCGATCAAACAGAAGTTAATGCTGGTTCTGATAGAATATATTAATAGTGCAGCCAATCCTTGAATGGTCAGGGCTGTTTTGGCAGCAAAAGTGGGACCAACACAACATTAGGTCATAATGTTATGCCTGTTCGGTGTATAATAGTGTGCTTATAATGATTTGTAGCTTCCAAAGTTTAAAGATTTTTTTAATAGCTGAGCAGTACATGTGCATGAGGTGTGATCCTCAGATAATCGTTCTGTTGTTGTATCCATGTCTGTTTTGTACTCATTTAATAGTTTGTGACTGAGAGCGAGTGGCATTTATGCGTGTGGTTTAGTGTGGTTTAGTGTGGTTTAGTGTGGTTTAGTGTGGTTTAGTGTGGTTTAGTGTGGTTTAGTGTGGTTTAGTGTGGTTTAGTGTGGTTTTGTGTTTTTAAGTCAGTCTTGATTCACAAAAGCTGCTGTGCATTAGGGTTATTCAGTTATTGGCCACAGGAATCTCTCCGGTCACATGATTGTCCGTCCGGCTCGTCTGATTACTGGAAGTTTTCTTTCATGTGGTCGACTCGGACATGACGGCGCTTTAGCTTGAACATTTCTTCACGCCCAGCGCCTCATTCGTCCTGTGAGCAATATCTCAGATCTCAGATCACCAGATCAGGAGTTTCCCTCTGAGAGTCAGCAGCCGCTCCTTCAAGTCTCTCAGAATCTGCATGAGTGTATTAATATTCATCTGTGGGTCAGTGAGTATTCTCTGTGTCACGCTGAGCTCTTCCACTGCTGATCCTTTGAAGGGAAGTCGGTCCGGCCGGCCGCTCGTACCTCGGCTGGTCTGGATTATCATAAAATCTACTTCTCAAAGTAATAATGACATCAATAATGATACAGTTTATTAAAATATAATATTGCACAGTATCATGCAATTTTTCATCCATGTTTGGCAACCTCAGTTGTGCAGCACTTTGAAAATTCAACACTGACAGAACATGTGAGTGTGTGTGAGTGTGTGTGAGTGTGTGTGAGTGTGTGTGAGTGTGTGTGAGTGTGTGTGAGTGTGTGTGAGTGTGATGGCTAGGTTTAGGGGCAGAGGCTGTGTGTGTGTGTGTGTGTGTGTGATGGGTAGGTTTAGGGGCAGAGGCTGTGTGTGAGTGTGTGTGTGTGTGATGGGTAGGTTTAGGGGTGAGAGAGTGTGTGTGTATCACACATCTCTGCCTCTCTAATAATGATGGAGACGCTGAGCTGAATGTTGTGAGCACTGATATTTCAGCTTTAATCTTGTGCACCTGCGACGACAGACGTGTTGCTGTGAGGCTTCACACGCGTGTGTTTGAACATACAGACGTCCGTCCAGAAGAATCACTCAAAGCTTTGATGTGATCAGAGTCTCAGTAATCAAACAATCAGCATCAAATGATTTTGATTAAAGATAAATGCAATCATTCTGTCAGTAATATATCATTTAATTTAATTTTTTTAAATGCATCAATGGAGACGTGATGTACGTCACACACTATGAATGAATGTAAAGTAATTGATGTAATTTACTCTAAAGGGAGATTTTATATCTGCAGGTTTAAATTGAACACGATCCGTTTCCAAACGCTGCATTAATGAAATATGAAATATGAATGATGGAGCTCAACGAGGCATCATGTGGCGTTTGAAGAGTCCTGCAGAGAAACACACACATCTCCAGCATGAACACACACTTCATTCATCAGCATGTTTCTGAACGGCTTCAAGATCCCACACTAATCTTAAATGTTCACTTGATAACGTACTCCGCTTTTACAGAGGAAACACTCTCCATATGTCAAAGTCTCCTCCATCACTGCATAATCTGGTATAATGTTAGCTTCATGTGTGTGGCTGGTCAAGCACATGTTCATGCCTTTACTGATGACTGTTCACGGGTCAATAACACTAGATAGGGACAGTAAAACTGTTAGAGCAGTGGCTCCACTCATAGAGAAAGGAAGTCGTTCGAGGATTGTGTTTGAGTTCACACATCGCCATCATCTGCTTCTGTGAGTCACCGGCTGTGTTTTCTTTCCCAGTCGGGCTGAATGTGTCTCAGAGCCGCTCTTGTGCGATCCATCACTCAACAGTCACGTCCAGTCCTCACAACCCTCGCCAACATCTGATCGCTCATGAGGTGGACGCTATAATCAACACTGGGATCAGGAACTTCTCTAACACGTTCATGTGGAAACAGAAACTTAATTCATGATTCTGTATTTATTCGAGGTGTGTAATGAAGATTTATGCTTGATGTGACGCCACTGGACAAACGATGCATTCTGGGATTGTGCTGGGCAAATAAACACCAGTGCAGAAATCCATCGGTGGGCATGTAAACTTCAGCGTGCCGATAACAGACATGCAATAAAAGCATCAGCAGGCGTCTGTCAATCAAAAGTGCTCAAGGAAGGACCAGTGGAGAACCGGCCACAGGGTCATGGGCGGCCGAGGCTCATTGATGCCCGTGGGGAGCGAAGGCTGGCCCGTGTGGTCCGATCAAACAGACGAGCTACTGGAGCTCAAACTGCTCCAGAAGTTAATGCTGGTTCTGATAGAAAGGGCTCAGAACACACAGAGCATCTCAGTTTGAGGAGTATGGGGCGGCACAGCTGCTGACCAGTGCCCATGCTGACCCCTGTCCACCGCCCAAAGCACCAACAGTGGCACGAGCATCAGAACTGGACCACGGAGCAATGGAAGAAGGCGTGGCTCACCTGGGGAACACATGGCACCAGGTGCACTATGGGAAGAAGGCGTGGCTCACCTGGGGAACACATGGCACCAGGTGCACTATGGGAAGA
Source organism: Romanogobio albipinnatus (assembly GCA_023566225.1). Classification (NCBI taxonomy): domain Eukaryota; kingdom Metazoa; phylum Chordata; class Actinopteri; order Cypriniformes; family Gobionidae; genus Romanogobio; species Romanogobio albipinnatus. The sequence continues at coordinate 277,523 of CM042242.1, forward strand.
AGGCGTGGTTCACCTGGGGAACACATGGCACCAGGTGCACTATGGGAAGAAGGCGTGGCTCACCTGGGGAACACATGGCACCAGGTGCACTATGGGAAGAAGGCGTGGCTCACCTGGGGAACACATGGCACAGGTGCACTATGGGAAGAAGGCGTGGCTTACCTGGGAAACACATGGCACCAGGTGCACTATGGGAAGAAGGCGTGGCTCACCTGGGGAACACATGGCACCAGGTGCACTATGGGAAGAAGGCGTGGCTCACCTGGGGAACACATGGCACCAGGTGCACTATGGGAAGAAGGCGTGGCTTACCTGGGGAACACATGGCACCAGGTGCACTATGGGAAGAAGGCGTGGCTTACCTGGGGAACACATGGCACCAGGTGCACTATGGGAAGAAGGCGTGGCTTACCTGGGGAACACATGGCACCAGGTGCACTATGGGAAGAAGGCGTGGCGGTGGAGGCAGTGATGCTTTGGGTGTTTGACCACAGAAAACATCCCACACGGAGTGTTTTGTGTCTTCTTGCGCTTGAATATTCTACCTGCCTAAATTCAACTGATCCTGCTTATATTTCACGTCCTTTAGATGATCACAGCGCAACTGCATTTGATAGTTTTATGTTAGAAGATCTTCCACACATTTCATTGGAAACCAGAGTCAAAATCATAAATCCGAGCATAATAAACGATCTCGCCAAAAGAGTCGAGGCGCCAGTCATTGTTGAAGCAGAACCTGTGGATCCAAACCTCGAAGGCAAACCGTCGTCTGGACTCACGGACGGATCACGAGACGCCGCTGTGAGGAGAGAGAACCACCCATCAAAGCCCTACACGAATCCCATCCCAGATTCCCTCTCTGTGAATCATCGTCCATATGGAGCACCTTTAACTAGATAAATAGTTTATTGTTTGTGAGATCATAGACCGATCACATACGCCGGATATCAGGGATATGATTTACATCACATTCTGCCACAAACACACTTAAGAGCTAAAACAATCTATTGAATAAATTAAATGAATCATTTCTATGTCATACACAAACAAATTTAAACAATCCTCAATGCATGAAGTTGACAGATAGAAACACAACAGGCCTCGTTCACTTAAATCTGCTCATATAAACTCACGGAACTGAAGGAAGTGATGCGTGATCTAACACCCGTTTCATGATTAAGGCCAGTTTAGCCGTTAGTCGCTGATTTAGTCACAAAAATATAATGACTCTTATTTATATATATATATATAATAAGTAAACAAACAGTTTATTAAAAACTCTAAATTCCATCTATGATACATCTGATATTTACACGGAGGTGATTCTCCAGGAATGGAAGTGTCTTGTGTGCAGTTTCCAGCATTAGAAGCAGAATCCCAACACTATAAAAGCAGCCGCGCGAAGATCTGAGCGCTCAGAGCCAGCGCCGTGAGGGCGGGGCTCGTCCACGGGGAGGGGGAGGAGCCAGAGAATGTCCTGTCCTGATTGGCTCTGCCGTGCTCCTGTGGGTGTGTCTGCACAGTGATGTAACCGTTGATGATGCGGACGAGAGGGGGCGGAGCCTCGGCCGTCACACTGCGAGAGAGAGAGAGAGAGAGAGAGAGAGATTAATGTAATGATGGACAGACCTGACAGGAAAACTGCAGAAAAACGACAAACAACACTGCAAAAATGATGGGGGGGGGGTTGGGTTTATAACTCATCCGTTTACATTATATTAAGCCTTAAAGTTGTTTTTCAGGGGTTAGTTCCACTGAAAGGAAATCTTAATGCAAGACATTTCGGACAATTTCATGCCCCCAACTTTGCGGGATCAGTTTGGGGACGGCCCCTTCCTGTCCCAGCATGCCTGCGCTCCAGTGCTCAAAGCATCGCTCCATAAAGACATGGATGAGGAGTTTGGTGTGGAGGAACTGGACTGGCCTGCACAGAGTCCTGACCTCAACCCGATAGAACACCTTTGGGATGAATTAGAGCGGAGACTGAGAGCCAGGCCTTCTCGTCCAACATCACAAATGAAGAATCCCCATAAACACACTCCTAACCCTTGAGGAAAGAAGAGCTGGAGCTGTTAGAGCGACTCCATATTAAACCCTACGGATTATGGGATGGCGTTAAATGGTATAGTGTGTGTCCTGGAACACAAACAGAAACACTGAGGAAGAGCATCGTTCCTGCAGTGCATAAAGCTTCTGTCCTTCATCATCTAATGGTCCATTAATCCAGTTTATAACGTTTGACAGATGTGTCATTCTGAACAGTGAAATGTGGAGGAATGAGTCCCGGATCAAAACCGAGACAGGACCGCGACTCTGCTGAAACATCGGAGGGCTTTAGTGTGTTTTCAGAAGAATTCAAGCTGCAAAGAGTCACATGTGGTTTCGCTCAAACGACACAATCGTAGCGTCTTCAGTCATGTGACCGGCTGAAATCTGTGCGTTTATGAAATATGAACCGCACTAAACGGGGAGGGAAAATAAATGCAGGTTTAGAGTCTGTCAGACCTCATGAGACGGACGGGAAACATAAATAAAGAGTTTCAGCGTTTCATTCACGTCCTCCATCTGTGTCAACACTGGAGAGCCGAGCATCTCTGGACGAAGCTCTGGCGCGTGTCCTGTGTGTGTGTGTGTGTGTGTGTGTGTGTGTGTGTGTGTGTGGAGTTCTGGATCTGACGTGCGCCAGCGGCCCGTTTCCCTCCACGGGCAAAAATAAATGAAGTCTATATGCAGGACTTTCTGTTTGTTTTGAGCGTCTGGATCTGAACCGGGACTCGCTGCGCTTTCATAAACTGTTTATTAAAGAAATATTTTTCTACTCAGAATTACGTGGGCGACTGCAGGAGGACATTTCCAGAACACGCAGAGAACATGTCATCTGATATAAAGAACCAATCTGTTTGAAACGACAAAATGTGACACTGATCCATGAAACTCAAGTCAAACGGGTTTCCCAGTGTTCAGGAAGCTGATGTTCTCAGTTATGATCTGTATGTGGGAATGGATGAGCTGGAGCGCTGGAGTCTCGGGACGTGTCAGGACAGACGCGCTGAAGCCCCGCGGCTCTCTCAGGAGTCTCGCCTCGACTCCGGCCCGCGATCTCAGACGTTCCCACAGAACTCGAGAGCTCCTGAGGAAGCTCAGACGTGTCCTAACCAGCCACTGACCGGGATCCTGCATCTCCATACAGGGATAATGTTAATCTCCCTACGCTGATTTCTTAAAAGAGTTTGCAGACTTTCTCTCAGATCTGTTGGTCAACGTCGATAAAGCATTAATTGTTGGAGATTTTAACATACACGTAGATAACACAAATGATGCATTAGGGGCTGCGTTTACAGATCTATTAAACTCCTTTGGGATCAAGCAAAACGTCACTGGTCCCACTCATCGTCTTAATCACACACTAGATTTAATTATATCACATGGAACCAACCCAACCGATATAGATATTATACCGCAAAGTGATGATGTCACTGACCATTACATGGTAACTTGCATACTGCGTACTGCTGAAATCTGTCATGTTGCGCCACGTTATCGACCAGGCAGAACAATCATTCCAACCACTATAGATAGATTCTCAAATAGCTTACCTGATCTGTCTCAGCTGCTCAGTGAACCCAAACAAACAGATGAACTAGAGGAAATGACTAGCAGTATGAGCAACATTTTATCTAGCACATTAGAAATCGTTGCACCAATTAGATTAAAAAAGGTTAGAGAGAAAACTAAAGCACCATGGTACAACAGTGCTACACATGTTATAAAGAGAGAAACTCGTAACTTAGAGCGGAAATGGAAACAAACTAATTTAGAGGTCTTTAGAATCGCGTGGAAAGATAGTATGTCACGTTATAAAAAGGCCCTAAAAGCAGCCAGGGCTGAGCATCTCCGCAAACTAATAGAAAATAATCAAAATAACCCAAGGTTTTTATTTAACACCGTGGCTAGACTTACAAATAAACAAGCATCGCCTGAGCAAAATATTCCGTTACAGTTTAGTAGTAATGATTTTATGAATTTCTTCACTGAGAAAATAGAAAACATCAGAAATAAAATTGTAAATGTACAATCTTTAATGATGTCTTATGATTCAACCGCAACTATCGCCCCTCAAGAATTACTACACCGCTTTACAATTATAGGACAGGAAGAGCTAAATAAACTTATCATTGCATCTAAACCAACAACATGTTTATTAGATCCAATACCCACTAAACTACTCAAAGAGTTGTTACCTGTATTGGAAGAGCCTCTTCTCAATATTATTAACTCGTCTTTATCTTTAGGTCATGTTCCAAGAATATTCAAGCTGGCAGTCATAAAACCTCTCATTAAGAAGCCACAATTAGATCATAATAACCTAGCAAATTACAGACCAATTTCAAATCTTCCTTTTATGTCTAAAATACTAGAAAAAGTTGTGTCCGCTCAATTGTGCTCTTTCTTGCAAGAAAATGATATCTATGAAAAATTTCAATCAGGATTCAGGCCGCATCATAGCACAGAAACTGCGCTCCTTAAAATTACAAATGATTTACTTCTAGCTTCTGACCAAGGCTGTATCTCAATACTAGTTCTACTCGATCTTAGTGCTGCGTTCGATACTATAGATCATAAAATACTCATAGATCGACTTCAAAATTATACTGGTGTTCAGGGACAGGCATTAAACTGGTTTAGATCGTACTTATCAGACCGCTACCATTTTGTCTGTCTAAATGGGGAAAAATCCAGGATGATGTCAGTAGACTATGGGGTGCCGCAAGGATCCGTATTAGGCCCTCTGCTATTCTCAATATATATGCTACCGCTTGGTAATATTATAAGAAAACATGGAATTAATTTCCACTGTTATGCTGATGACACTCAATTATATATTTCATCACGACCGGACGAAAACGCTAAATTATCTAAACTGACAGCGTGTGTTGAAGATATTAAATACTGGATGACGTGTAATTTTCTGCTATTAAATTCAGATAAAACGGAGGTATTACTTATTGGTCCAAAAAACTGCCCACAAAACCTCTCACAATACAACTTTACCTTGGAAGGATGTCCTGTCACTTTATCCAGTACAGTAAAAGATCTAGGTGTTATACTAGACCGCAACCTGACATTCGAAAATCATATTTCATATGTTACAAGAACGGCATTTTTCCACCTTAGAAACATTGCTAAGCTACGTAACATGCTATCTATTCCTGATGCAGAAAAGTTAGTTCATGCATTCATGACCTCGAGATTAGATTACTGTAATGCTTTATTAGCTGGTTGTCCTGCATCCTCAATAAACAAACTAGCAGCTGCGTTTTGGACTAACTGTAGAGTTCTTACTAGGTCAAGAAAATATGATCATATAACACCAATTTTATCATCTCTACACTGGTTACCTATTAAGTTCCGTATCAATTACAAAGTATTGCTACTGACCTATAAAGCCCTAAATGGTTTAGCTCCAGTGTATCTAACGGATCTTCTATCGCCCTACAATCCATCGCGCTCTTTAAGGTCACTAAACTCTAGGCTTCTGGTCATTCCTAGGATATCCAAGTCCACTAAAGGAGGGAGGGCTTTTTCACATTTGGCTCCTAAACTCTGGAATAGTCTTCCTGATATTGTCCGAGGTTCAGACTCGCTGTCCCAGTTTAAAACTAGATTAAAGACTCATCTCTTTAGCCAAGCATTCACATTATAATTACACTTTATACTACAGTTAAATCGGAACAACAGCATTAATATAATATTCTGAACAGCAGCTACGCTAATTATTTCCCATATGCTTTTCTGTTGTTATCTCGGGACACTAGTCCCGAGGTAAATAGTTCGTCAGCTCCAGTATGTATCCAGCCTCTCATGAAGACTTCGGATGCCCCAACACCAGTGAAGAGACGACTCAACGCCAGCGTTGTTATGGCCTAAATTAATATACGACTGATTATCTTTTTCGAACATTGTTCTTTAACATTGTGTTTCTAACATTTTTTATACTGTTCATCTATGAAATGCACTTTCTGTAAAGCTGCTTTGAAACAATGTGTATTGTGAAAAGCGCTATACAAATAAATTTGAATTGAATTGAATTGAATAATATCGCCAAAACTACAGCCATAAACATGCTCATTACTAGAAATACTACGGCATCTCCTGCCAAAGCAACACTAGACATTTTCATTTACATTAAGCTGAAGAACTAAATCTAACTAAACATCAACTAACAATGAATAATACTTAAGCATTTATCAATCTTGGTTAATGCTAACTTAGTTGTATTTACTAATAGAGTCATTCCATGTCAACTCAGTTCAACAATTTGAACACGCAGCCGCTTTGAGATCCCCATATCTCTGGGACTGAACTATATAGGGCCTTAAAAATAAAGATTTCAAAAGAAAAGTTCATTAAGAAGCAGAATCTAGAAGGATGTTAAGATATATTTAATACTTTTAGAGTTACAGGCATGAGAACTTTGGGGAAAGAACATTTATGGCACTCAGGAATGTTCTGCAATTGAAAAAGAGAGAAAAACACCAGATACATTTCTAGTTTTAACATTATTTGTTCTTCAGATATTCCTCTTAAAAACACAAAAGTATCAGCTCAGCTGTGTGAAAAGAGACACGTTTGGTTTTTGACCACTGAAAATGTGTACAATTGACTCATGGAGCCGCTTTGAGATCCCAGTATCTCTGGGCCTGAACCATCGAGGGCCTTTAAGATGAAGATAGCAGAAGAAAAGTTCACTAAGAAGCAGAATCTAGAAGGATGTTGAGATATCTGTAATGCTGCTGGAGTCACAGGCGAGCACACTGGAGACACACACACAGCAGAAGTGTGTATCCTCCATGTTGGAGCGCTCAGCGCTGGCATATGATGACACACAGATTGATCGAGTCAACAGATTCCACTGATGGATCTGCCAATCTCTGAGTGAGAACACAATGATGCTGCTGCCATCTTTCTACAGTCCCGTTCACACGCCTGTGATCGCTCCAGATCTCAGGTCAGTCTGAGCCTCTACTCAACAGAGATTACTCAGTACACACACATCTGTGACATTTACTATTCTGGCTGTCATGAGTATTAATGTTTGCCTTTCTGCAGAACAAATATTAACAAAATCCAAAATTTGGCTGATTTGACACGGAATGACCCAACTCATTATTACAATCAAAAGTTGTTCATATTATCTAATGAACCTGAGCTGACATGAACTAACAATGAAGATTTGTATTTTTTATTAACTAACCTTAACAAAAATGATGAAATACTGTAACCATAAAAATATAGAATATATCAGTGGCAGTAAAATAACTCTAAAGGCGACGAGACACACTCTACTAGTGTTTGGGTCAGTGGTCTGTGGTGACCTGTGCTGGTCAGTGGTGACCTTTGCTGATCTGTGCTGATATGTGGTGACCTGTGCTGATCTGTGCTGGTCTGTGGTGACCTGTGCTGATCTGTGCTGATATGTGGTGACCTGTGCTGATCTGTGCTGGTCTGTGGTGACCTGTGCTGATCTGTGCTGGTCTGTGGTGACCTGTGCTGATCTGTGGTGACCTGTGCTAACCTGTGCTGATCTGTGCTGGTCTGTGGTGACCTGTGCTGATCTGTGCTGGTCTGTGGTGACCTGTGCTGATCTGTGCTGATCTGTGCTGGTCTGTGCTGGTCTGTGGTGACCTGTGCTGATCTGTGCTGATATGTGGTGACCTGTGCTAACCTGTGCTGATCTGTGCTGGTCTGTGCTGATCTGTGCTGATCTGTGCTGGTCTGTGGTGACCTGTGCTGATATGTGGTGACCTGTGCTAACCTGTGCTGGTCTGTGGTGACCTGTGCTGATATGTGGTGACCTGTGCTGGTCTTTGGTGACCTGTGCTGACCTGTGCTGGTCTTTGGTGACCTGTGCTGATCTGTGCTGGTCTGTGGTGACCTGTGCTGATATGTGGTGACCTGTGCTGACCTGTGCTGGTCTTTGGTGACCTGTTCTGATATGTGCTGATCTGTGGTGACCTGTGCTGATCTGTGCTGATCTGTGGTGACCTGTGCTGGTCTGTGGGGACCTGTGCTGATCTGTGGTGACCTGTGCTGATATGTGGGGACCTGTGCTGATCAGTGGTGACCTGTGCTGATCTGTGGTGACCTGTGCTGATCTGTGGTGACCTGTGCTGATCTGTGGTGACCTGTGCTGATCTGTGCTGATCTGTGGTGACCTGTGCTGATCTGTGGTGACCTGTGCTGATATGTGGGGACCTGTGCTGTTCTGTGGTGACCTGTGCTGATATGTGGTGACCTGTGCTTATCTGTGGTGACCTGTGCTGATCTGTGGTGACCTGTGCTGATCTGTGGTGACCTGTGCTGATCTGTGGTGACCTGTGCTGATCTGTGGTGACCTGTGCTGATCTGTGGTGACCTGTGCTGATATGTGGTGACCTGTGCTGATCTGTGGTGACCTGTGCTGATCTGTGGGGACCTGTGCTGATCTGTGGTGACCTGTGCTGATCAGTGGTGACCTGTGCTGATCTGTGCTGATCTGTGGTGACCTGTGCTGGTCTGTGCTGACCTGTGCTGATCTGTGGTGACCTGTGCTGATCTGTGGTGACCTGTGCTGATATGTGGTGACCTGTGCTGACCTGTGCTGATCTGTGCTGATCTGTGGTGACCTGTGCTGATCTGTGGTGACCTGTGCTGATCTGTGGTGACCTGTGCTGATCTGTGCTGATCTGTGGTGACCTGTGCTGATCTGTGGTGACCTGTGCTGATATGTGGTGACCTGTGCTGATCTGTGGTGACCTGTGCTGATCTGTGGTGACCTGTGCTGATCTGTGGTGACCTGTGCTGATCTGTGGTGACCTGTGCTGATCTGTGGTGACCTGTGCTGATATGTGGTGACCTGTGCTGATCTGTGCTGATCTGTGGTGACCTGTGCTGATCTGTGGTGACCTGTGCTGATCTGTGGTGACCTGTTCTGATATGTGCTGATCTGTGGTGACCTGTGCTGATCAGTGGTGACCTGTGCTGGTCTGTGGTGACCTGCGCTGATCTGTGGTGAACTGTGCTGACCTGTGCTGGTCTGTGGTGACCTGTGCTGATCTGTGGTGACCTGTGCTGATATGTGGTGACCTGTCCTGATCTGTGGTGACCTGTGCTGATCTGTGCTGATCAGTGGTGACCTGTGCTGATCTGTGGTGACCTGTGCTGATCTGTGCTGATCAGTGGTGACCTGTGCTGATATGTGGTGACGTGTGCTGATCTGTGCTGATCTGTGGTGACCTGTGCTGACCTGTGCTGGTCTTTGGTGACCTGTGCTGATATGTGGTGACCTGTGCTGGTCTGTGCTGATATGTGGTGACCTGTGCTGATCTGTGCTGATCTGTGGTGACCTGTGCTGGTCTTTGGTGACCTGTGCTGATCTGTGCTGGTCTGTGCTGACCTGTGCTGATCTGTGCTGGTCTGTGCTGACCTGTGCTGATCTGTGGTGACCTGTGCTGATCTGTGGGGACCTGTGCTGACCTGTGCTGATCTGTGGTGACCTGTGCTGATATGTGGTGACCTGTGCCGATCTGTGCTGGTCTGTGCTGATATGTGGTGACCTGTGCTGATCTGTGGGGACCTGTGGTGACCTGTGCTGACCTGTGCTGATCTGTGCTGATATGTGGTGACCTGTGGTGATCTGTGCTGACCTGTGCTGATCTGTGGTGACCTGTGCTGGTCTGTGGTGATCTGTGCTGGTCTGTGGTGACCTGTGCTGATCTGTGGTGACCTGTGCTGATCTGTGCTGATATGTGGTGATCTGTGCTGATCTGTGCTGATCCGTGATGACCTGTGCTGGTCTTTGGTGACCTGTGCTGATCTGTGCTGGTCTGTGGTGACCTGTGCTGGTCTGTGCTGATCTGTGGTGACCTGTGCTGGTCTGTGGTGATCTGTGCTGGTCTGTGGTGACCTGTGCTGATCTGTGGTGACCTGTGCTGATCTGTGCTGATCTGTGGTGACCTGTGCTGATCTGTGGTGACCTGTGCTTATCTGTGCTGGTCTGTGGTGACCTGTGCTGGTCTGTGCTGATCTGTGGTTACCTGTGCTGATCTGTGGTGACCTGTGCTGATCTGTGCTAATCTTTGGTGACCTGTGCTGGTCTTTGGTGACCTGTGCTGGTCTGTGGTGACCTGTGCTGATCTGTGGTGACCTGTGCTGGTCTGTGCTGATCTGTGGTGGTCTGTGGTGACCTGTGCTGGTCTGTGCTGATCTGTGGTGACCTGTGCTGATCTGTGGTGACCTGTGCTGATCTGTGGTGACCTGTGCTGGTCTGTGCTGATCTGTGGTGGTCTGTGGTGACCTGTGCTGATCTGTGCTGGTCTGTGGTGACCTGTGCTGATCTGTGGTGACCTGTGCTGGTCTGTGGTGATCTGTGCTGATCTGTGCTGGTCTGTGGTGACCTGTGCTGATCAGTGGTGACCTGTGCTGATCTGTGCTGATCAGTGGTGACCTGTGCTGGTCTGTGGTGACCTGTGCTGATCTGTGGTGATCTGTGGTGACCTGTGCTGGTCTGTGCTGGTCTTTGGTGACCTGTGCTGATCAGTGGTGACCTGTGCTGATCTGTGGTGATCAGTGGTGACCTGTGCTGATCTGTGGTGATCTGTGGTGACCTGTGCTGGTCTGTGGTGACCTGTGCTGATATGTGGTGACCTGTTCTGATATGTGCTGATCAGTGGTGACCTGTGCTGGTCTGTGGTGACCTGCGCTGATCTGTGGTGAACTGTGCTGACCTGTGCTGGTCTGTGGTGACCTGTGCTGATCTGTGGTGACCTGTGCTGATATGTGGTGACCTGTCCTGATCTGTGGTGACCTGTGCTGATCTGTGGTGACCTGTGCTGATATGTGGTGACGTGTGCTGATCTGTGCTGGTCTGTGCTGATATGTGGTGACCTGTGCTGATCTGTGGTGACCTGTGCTGACCTGTGCTGGTCTTTGGTGACCTGTGCTGGTCTGTGCTGACCTGTGCTGGTCTGTGCTGACCTGTGCTGACCTGTGCTGATATGTGGTGACCTGTGCTGGTCTGTGCTGATATGTGGTGACCTGTGCTGATCTGTGCTGATCTGTGGTGACCTGTGCTGACCTGTGCTGGTCTTTGGTGACCTGTGCTGATCTGTGCTGGTCTGTGCTGACCTGTGCTGATCTGTGGTGACCTGTGCTGATCTGTGGGGACCTGTGCTGACCTGTGCTGATCTGTGGTGACCTGTGCTGATATGTGGTGACCTGTGCCGATCTGTGCTGGTCTGTGCTGATATGTGGTGACCTGTGCTGATCTGTGGGGACCTGTGCTGATATGTGGTGACCTGTGCTGACCTGTGCTGATCTGTGCTGATATGTGGTGACCTGTGGTGATCTGTGCTGACCTGTGCTGATCTGTGGTGACCTGTGCTGGTCTGTGGTGATCTGTGCTGGTCTGTGGTGACCTGTGCTGATCTGTGGTGACCTGTGCTGATCTGTGCTGATATGTGGTGATCTGTGCTGATCTGTGCTGATCCGTGATGACCTGTGCTGGTCTTTGGTGACCTGTGCTGATCTGTGCTGGTCTGTGGTGATCTGTGCTGGTCTGTGGTGACCTGTGCTGGTCTGTGCTGATCTGTGGTGACCTGTGCTGGTCTGTGGTGATCTGTGCTGGTCTGTGGTGACCTGTGCTGATCTGTGGTGACCTGTGCTGATCTGTGCTGATCTGTGGTGACCTGTGCTGATCTGTGGTGACCTGTGCTGATCTGTGGTGACCTGTGCTGATCTGTGGTGACCTGTGCTGGTCTGTGGTGACCTGTGCTGGTCTGTGCTGATCTGTGGTTACCTGTGCTGATCTGTGGTGACCTGTGCTGATCTGTGCTAATCTTTGGTGACCTGTGCTGGTCTTTGGTGACCTGTGCTGGTCTGTGGTGACCTGTGCTGATCTGTGGTGACCTGTGCTGGTCTGTGCTGATCTGTGGTGGTCTGTGGTGACCTGTGCTGGTCTGTGCTGATCTGTGGTGACCTGTGCTGATCTGTGGTGACCTGTGCTGATCTGTGGTGACCTGTGCTGGTCTGTGCTGATCTGTGGTGGTCTGTGCTGATCTGTGGTGACCTGTGCTGGTCTGTGGTGACCTGTGCTGGTCTGTGCTGATCTGTGGTTACCTGTGCTGATCTGTGGTGACCTGTGCTGATCTGTGCTAATCTTTGGTGACCTGTGCTGGTCTTTGGTGACCTGTGCTGGTCTGTGGTGACCTGTGCTGGTCTGTGGTGACCTGTGCTGATCTGTGGTGACCTGTGCTGGTCTGTGCTGATCTGTGGTGGTCTGTGGTGACCTGTGCTGGTCTGTGCTGATCTGTGGTGACCTGTGCTGATCTGTGGTGACCTGTGCTGATCTGTGGTGACCTGTGCTGGTCTGTGCTGATCTGTGGTTACCTGTGCTGATCTGTGGTGACCTGTGCTGATCTGTGGTGACCTGTGCTGGTCTGTGGTGACCTGTGCTGGTCTGTGCTGATCTGTGGTTACCTGTGCTGATCTGTGGTGACCTGTGCTGATCTGTGCTAATCTTTGGTGACCTGTGCTGGTCTTTGGTGACCTGTGCTGGTCTGTGGTGACCTGTGCTGATCTGTGGTGACCTGTGCTGGTCTGTGCTGATCTGTGGTGGTCTGTGGTGACCTGTGCTGGTCTGTGCTGATCTGTGGTGACCTGTGCTGATCTGTGGTGACCTGTGCTGATCTGTGGTGACCTGTGCTGGTCTGTGCTGATCTGTGGTGGTCTGTGGTGACCTGTGCTGATCTGTGCTGATCTGTGCTGGTCTGTGGTGACCTGTGCTGATCTGTGGTGACCTGTGCTGGTCTGTGGTGATCTGTGCTGATCTCTGCTGGTCTGTGGTGACCTGTGCTGATCAGTGGTGACCTGTGCTGATCTGTGCTGATCAGTGGTGACCTGTGCTGGTCTGTGGTGACCTGTGCTGATCTGTGGTGATCTGTGGTGACCTGTGCTGGTCTGTGGTGATCTGTGCTGATCAGTGGTGACCTGTGCTGATCTGTGGTGATCAGTGGTGACATGTGCTGATCTGTGGTGATCTGTGGTGACCTGTGCTGGTCTGTGGTGATCTGTGCTGATCAGTGGTGACCTGTGCTGGTCTGTGGTGACCTGTGCTGAGTGGTGACCTGTGCTGACCTGTGCTGGTCTGTGGTGACCTGTGCTGATCTGTGGTGATCAGTGGTGATCTGTGGTGACCTGTGCTGATCAGTGGTGACCTGTGCTGACCTGTGCTGGTCTGTGGTGACCTGTGGTGATCTGTGCTGATCAGTGGTGATTTGTGCTGATCAGTGGTGACCTGTGCTGATCTGTGCTGATCAGTGGTGACCTGTGCTGGTCTGTGGTGACCTGTGCTGGTCTGTGGTGACCTGTGCTGGTCTGTGGTGATCTGTGCTGATCAGTGGTGACCTGTGCTGATCTGTGCTGATCAGTGGTGACCTGTGCTGGTCTGTGGTGACCTGTGCTGAGTGGTGATCTGTGGTGACCTGTGCTGGTCTGTGGTGACCTGTGCTGATCTGTGGTGATCTGTGGTGATCTGTGGTGACCTGTGCTGGTCTGTGGTGACCTGTGCTGATCTGTTCTGATCTGTGGTGACCTGTGCTGGTCTGTGGTGACCTGTGCTGATCAGTGGTGACCTGTGCTGGTCTGTGGTGACCTGTGCTGGTCTGTGGTGACCTGTGCTTGTCTGTGGTGACTTGTGCTGATCAGTGGTGACCTGTGCTGACCTGTGCTGGTCTGTGGTGACCTGTGGTGATCTGTGCTGATCAGTGGTGACCTGTGCTGATCAGTGGTGACCTGTGCTGGTCTGTGGTGACCTGTGCTGATCAGTGGTGACCTGTGCTGGTCTGTGGTGACCTGTGCTGGTCTGTGGTGACCTGTGCTGGTCTGTGGTGACCTGTGCTGATCAGTGGTGACCTGTGCTGACCTGTGCTGGTCTGTGGTGACCTGTGCTGGTCTGTTCTGATCTGTGGTGACCTGTGCTGATCTGTGGTGACCTGTGGTGACCTGTGCTGATCAGTGGTGACCTGTGCTGACCTGTGCTGGTCTGTGGTGACCTGTGCTGGTCTGTTCTGATCTGTGGTGACCTGTGCTGATCTGTGGTGACCTGTGCTGACCTGTGCTGATCAGTGGTGACCTGTGCTGGTCTGTTCTGATCTGTGGTGACCTGTGCTGATCTGTGCTGATCAGTGGTGACCTGTGCTGATCAGTGGTGACCTGTGCTGATCAGTGGTGACCTGTGCTGATCTGTGCTGATCAGTGGTGACCTGTGCTGATCTGTGCTGATCAGTGGTGACCTGTGCTGGTCTGTGGTGACCTGTGCTGATCAGTGGTGACCTGTGCTGGTCCGTGGTGACCTGTGCTGATCAGTGGTGACCTGTGCTGGTCTGTGGTGACCTGTGCTGGTCTGTGGTGACCTGTGCTGGTCTGTGGTGACCTGTGCTGATCAGTGGTGACCTGTGCTGATCAGTGGTGACCTGTGCTGATCAGTGGTGATCTGTGCTGATCAGTGGTGACCTGTGCTGGTCTGTGGTGACCTGTGCTGATCAGTGGTGACCTGTGCTGGTCTGTGGTGACCTGTGCTGGTCTGTGGTGACCTGTGCTGGTCTGTGGTGACCTGTGCTGGTCTGTGGTGACCTGTGCTGATCAGTGGTGATCTGTGCTGATCTGTGGTGACCTGTGCTGATCAGTGGTGACCTGTGCTGATCTGTGCTGATCTGTGGTGACCTGTGCTGATCAGTGGTGATCTGTGCTGATCTGTGGTGACCTGTGCTGGTCTGTGGTGACCTGTGCTGATCAGTGGTGACCTGTGCTGATCTGTGCTGATCTGTGGTGACCTGTGCTGGTCTGTGCTGACCTGTGCTGGTCTGTGGTGACCTGTGCTGGTCTGTGGTGACCTGTGCTGATCAGTGGTGACCTGTGCTGGTCTGTGCTGACCTGTGCTGGTCTGTGGTGACCTGTGCTGCTCTGTGCTGACCTGTGCTGGTCTGTGGTGACCTGTGCTGATCAGTGGTGACCTGTGCTGGTCTGTGCTGACCTGTGCTGGTCTGTGGTGACCTGTGCTGGTCTGTGCTGACCTGTGCTGGTCTGTGGTGACCTGTGCTGCTCTGTGCTGGTCTGTGCTGGTCTGTGGTGACCTGTGCTGATCTGTGCTGATCTGTGCTGATCTGTGCTGGTCTGTGCTGACCTGTGCTGGTCTGTGGTGACCTGTGCTGGTCTGTGGTGACCTGTGCTGATCAGTGGTGACCTGTGCTGGTCTGTGGTGACCTGTGCTGGTCTGTGGTGAGCTGTGCTGGTCTGTGGTGACCTGTGCTGATCAGTGGTGACCTGTGCTGATCAGTGGTGACCTGTGCTGATCAGTGGTGATCTGTGCTGACCTGTGCTGGTCTGTGGTGACCTGTGCTGGTCTGTGGTGACCTGTGCTGGTCTGTGGTGACCTGTTCTGGTCTGTGGTGACCTGTGCTGGTCTGTGCTGGTCTCACCTCTCCTCCATTCGCACCCAGAGGTCGTTGAACTGCCGATGGCGCTGCTTCTTCTGCTTGTTGCGGCGCTTCTTCTTCAGCTTGTGCTCCACCTTCTCCAGCAGCTCCAGGCTGTCGGCCAGCAGAAGCTCCTCATCCTCCTGAAGCTGCAGCTCCTCGCGGCTCTCGTGCAGGAACGGCTCCAGCATCACGTCTGCGTCCACGTCCGCCGCCTCTCCTGACCTCCAGCTGGACCTCCTGCCAACACCACACAAACGCTTCATCAGACCTGGACCTCAGAGGGCTCAACATCAGACTCAGCAGACGCTGAATGTGTAGCTGCTCGGCTTCTGGCTGGGTTCACACTCGTTTATTTATATTACAAACACTCTATAGTTCAGAGAGAGTATCGTCCAATTACACTGAACGCTCAAATGCATTTCATTGGCTCTTTTAAGTTGAATATGATTGGCTGGTTAGTAAGACGATTTTGTGAAGGTGAATTTGAGTGCTGATGGGTTGGTACAGGGAATGCGTCTCATATGTGATTTGACTGTGTTCATGACTGAAGCTGCTGTGATCTGTGCTGTATGAAGCTCTGCAGAAGTAAAGCGGACTGACCGATGGGCGGCCGGTTCTTCTGCACATCTGCTCCTGATCAAACCTCCACAGACCTGCTCATTGAGTGTTAAAGCGTCGCAGGAATTCATTACAAACACTCGATGCAAATCACCGGCGGAGCCAAACTGCACATTTTATAATGGAACTTTCCGGACCTCGGGTTTCTAGTGTCTCCTTCAATCTGCCAATCCATTCATTTCACAGAGCCACTGTGTGTGTGTGTGTGTGTGTGTGCAAGAGAGAGGGGGGGAGAGAGAGAGAGGGAGTGTATGTGTGTGTGTGTGTGTGTGAGAGAGAGAGGGAGAGTGTGTGTGTGTGTGTGTGTGTATGTGAGAGTGTGTGTGTGTGTGTGAGCGTGTGTGTGTGTGTTTGTGAGAGAATGTGTGTGTTTGTGAGCGTGTGTGTGTGTTTGTGAGCGTGTGTGTGTGTGTGTGAGAGAGAGAGAGGGAGTGTGTGTGTGAGAGAGGGAGAGTGTGTCTGAGAAAGAGTGTGTGTGTGTGTGTGAGAGAAGTCAGTCTGTGGGTCAGTCTGAGGGTCAGTCTGTGGGTCAGTCTGTAGGTCAGTCTGTGGTCAGTCTGAGGGTCAGTCTGTGGGTCAGTCTGTGGTCAGTCTGTGGGTCAGTCTGTGGGTCAGTCTGTGGTCAGTCTGAGTGTCAGTCTGTGGGTCAGTCTGTGGTCAGTCTGAGGGTCAGTCTGAGTGTCAGTCTGTGGTCAGTCTGTAGGTTAGTCTGAGGGTCAGTCTGTAGGTCAGTCTGTGGTCAGTCTGAGGGTCAGTCTGTGGTCAGTCTGAGGGTCAGTCTGTGGGTCAGTCTGTGGTCAGTCTGAGGGTCAGTCTGTGGGTCAGTCTGTGGTCAGTCTGAGGGTCAGTCTGAGGGTCAGTCTGTGGTCAGTCTGTGGTCAGTCTGTAGGTCAGTCTGTGGTCAGTCTGAGGGTCAGTCTGTGGTCAGTCTGTGGGTCAGTCTGTGGGTCAGTCTGTGGTCAGTCTGTGGTCAGTCTGAGGGTCAGTCTGTGGTCAGTCTGAGGGTCAGTCTGAGTGTCAGTCTGTGGTCAGTCTGTGGTCAGTCTGAGGGTCAGTCTGTGGGTCAGTCTGAGGGTCAGTCTGAGTGTCAGTCTGTGGGTCAGTCTGAGTGTCAGTCTGTGGTCAGTCTGAGGGTCAGTCTGTGGGTCAGTCTGTAGGTCAGTCTGTGGTCAGTCTGAGGGTCAGTCTGTGGGTCAGTCTGTGGTCAGTCTGTGGGTCAGTCTGTGGGTCAGTCTGTGGTCAGTCTGAGGGTCAGTCTGAGTGTCAGTCTGTGGGTCAGTCTGAGTGTCAGTCTGTGGTCAGTCTGTGGTCAGTCTGAGGGTCAGTCTGAGTGTCAGTCTGTGGTCAGTCTGTAGGTCAGTCTGTGGTCAGTCTGAGGGTCAGTCTGTGGGTCAGTCTGAGTGTCAGTCTGTGGTCAGTCTGTGGGTCAGTCTGAGGGTCAGTCTGTGGGTCAGTCTGTGGTCAGTCTGAGGGTCAGTCTGTGGGTCAGTCTGTGGGTCAGTCTGTGGGTCAGTCTGTGGTCAGTCTGAGGGTCAGTCTGTGGGTCAGTCTGAGGGTCAGTCGGTGGTCAGTCTGAGGGTCAGTCTGTGGGTCAGTCTGAGGGTCAGTCTGTGGGTCAGTCTGTGGTAAGTCTGTGGTCAGTCTGTGGGTCAGTCTGTGGGTCAGTCTGTGGTCAGTCTGAGGGTCAGTCTGTGGGTCAGTCTGTGGTCAGTCTGTAGGTCAGTCTGTGGTCAGTCTGAGGGTCAGTCTGTGGGTCAGTCTGTGGTCAGTCTGTGGGTCAGTCTGTGGTCAGTCTGTGGGTCAGTCTGTGGTCAGTCTGAGGGTCAGTCTGTGGTCAGTCTGAGGGTCAGTCTGTGGGTCAGTCTGTGGTCAGTCTGAGGGTCAGTCTGAGGGTCAGTCTGTGGGTCAGTCTGTGGGTCAGTCTGTGGGTCAGTCTGAGGGTCAGTCTGTG
>CM042242.1:303106-308106 GCA_023566225.1 Romanogobio albipinnatus
ATAAAGACATGGATGAGGAGTTTGGTGTGGAGGAACTGGACTGGCCTGCACAGAGTCCTGACCTCAACCCGATAGAACACCTTTGGGATGAATTAGAGCGGAGACTGAGAGCCAGGCCTTCTCGTCCAACATCACAAATGCGCTTCTAGAAGAATCCCCATAAACACACTCCTAAACCTTGAGGAAAGAAGAGCTGGAGCTGTTAGAGCGACTCCATATTAAACCCTACGGATGGAGAATGGGAAGCTCATGTGTGTGTGAAGGGGCATTTCTCTTCTCCAGTAAATGTTCAGGTATTTGTGCTGAAAACAAGACGCTCGTTTGAAACCTGTTGCTCAGACTCAAGTAGTATTTAAGCAGATTATTAATGTCAAGCGGATGCTGCCGTTTTCAATAAGAGGAATAAAGCAGCGATTCGTTCACCCACAGAAACCTCAGAGAGGACGTTTCCAGCTAATACTCGTCTCACGTCTCATTTGTCTCATATTTAGCCTCCGCTTATGGGCAGATTATGGACTTACTAAACCACGGCCGTCATTTGTCTTTGTCCACAGACACAGAAGGCTTTCACATTTACAAGTATTCACTCAGCCAATGAGGAACACAAGCGCTTGATCTGGAATTAAACTCACGGAAGAACAAGAAGAGGAAGCGTATGATTACACATGATCAATAAAACACTCCATTGCTATCATTAGCCTGTAGCTGTTATCAGTTAAGAAAGCCTCAGTAAAGCTGGTAATTATGTTGAAAACGTACAGACTCGCCCGTGTCTGAGAGGCTGAGCTTTGATATTTAACAGCCCGGACAGACCGGCTCCTGCGCTGACCTCTGACTGACCCGCCATCAGGACAATCCCAGAGTTAACTAAACACTGGGATAATCCTACAGGACCAGAGAGAAACAGTGAAAGAGCCACATCAGAGCAAATAAACTAAAAATTCAATGTTCAACAAAACTCTGGTTCTCTGAATTACCTGCCCTGGAAAAGGCTGTGTCTCCTGTTATTCCCATTAAATATACGCTAGAAAAATGCATGAATGCACAAGTCGAAAATATGTTCGATACAAAGAGCTTCCAAGGACACACCCTGGATCTTTAATAATGTGAAATGAATGGTTAGTTGTTGTTGGACGCTCAAGTCTTGGCATTTTCTCTCAGTTTGGTCTATTAGTCGTGGTGCTGGAGGTAAACGCTGTATAAAGTCCAACAAAGAAGCGAAGCCAAATCAAATCTCCCGGTGTTATTTCAGCGCTCTCATTAATACTCGCTGCACCTCCGTCCAAATCTGAAGTCATGAAGGAAACTTCACGAGTCACAGGGTCCTGTTATTACTGAAGGCAACTTCAAATCCGCTTTCGAGCGTCTGAGGAGACTCGAGAAGAGCTGACAAGTGGGCGACCGGCTCAACGCACGAATAAAACAACTTCAACACGCTTTTACAATGCTGTGGTGTTTTTGTTGGAACTGTATCCGCGGAGGAATGTGGACAGGCAGTTAGCATACTTGTATACTAAGAGCCTGAAAGCAGAAATCAGTCCTGCGTGAGCGGCGCTCGCCGGCGGTTTGGTGAAAAATGACCTGCTGTCAGTCTGTAAACAAAGCTCTGGAGCGCCTGAGACCCAGCACTGAACACAACAGCACATTAACCCATAGCTGTGTTGGTCAATCCAGTGTTTATATATACACACACGGCCCTAAAATCAACACCTGCCAAGCGACAAAGTATATAAAACCTATCAGTCGCAGCTGGCTGGAAACATTTTTATGAATTCTAACTAGTGGTGGGCATAGATTAATTTAGTTAATCTAGATTAAAATGGCTGAAGGCATTCAGAATATGTGTGCTCGTAAGTGATCGTTTGTCTTTCTGCAGTTTGAGAAAGAGGAGAGGAAAGTGTTTTTTTATTTTTATGAGGTTAAGTGCTCACAGAAGAGCTGAGTTTTAAGTTGACTTTTGAATGATGTCAATGATTCTGCGTTTCGGATGGCGTTGGGAAGATCCACCAGCTGGGAACGTTGAATGAAAATGTTCTGGAAAGGGATTTTTCCCCCTCTGTGATGGGACCACAAGCCGTCGTTCCTTAGCTGAGCGAAGGCTTCTGGTGGGGGTGTGGATTTGTAGAATGGGGTCAAAGTAAGCAGGAGCTGAGCGTGTGGAGGCTCTGTATCAAGGTGAAGGTCATCATAGCTTGCGTAGTATAGACCCAGCTCCCAACCCAACTTTGAGAATAGATTAACGGCGATATCCACTAATTCTAACAATGCAATATTGCGACGCTCTGGACAGATATCGTCACGAAAGTTTAAGCCTTGACAATTTAAATATTCAAGCGCAAGAAGGATGTTTTCTGTGCCCAAACACCCGAAGCGCTCGCATAGAAAGCCGCGTCTCAGAATCGGATTGAGCTCTCTTTCACGTGTTCTTGCACTTGAACAGACAAGAACATGGATTGAGATCTGGGGAATTTGAACTCAAACTCGTTGTTGTGGCCATGTGTTCCCCAGGTAAGCCACGCCTTCTTCCCATAGTGCACCTGGTGCCATGTGTTCCCCAGGTAAGCCACGCCTTCTTCCCATAGTGCACCTGGTGCCATGTGTTCCCCAGGTAAGCCACGCCTTCTTCCCATAGTGCACCTGGTGCCATGTGTTCCCCAGGTAAGCCACGCCTTCTTCCCATAGTGCACCTGGTGCCATGTGTTCCCCAGGTAAGCCACGCCTTCTTCCCATAGTGCACCTGGTGCCATGTGTTCCCCAGGTAAGCCCCGCCTTCTTCCCATAGTGCACCTGGTGCCATGTGTTCCCCAGGTAAGCCACGCCTTCTTCCCATAGTGCACCTGGGGCCATGTGTTCCCCAGGTGAGCCACGCACACGCACCCGGCCAGCCAGAGCAGGCCACCTTCTTCCATTGCTCCGTGCTCCAGTTCTGATGCTCGTGCCACTGTTGGTGCTTTGGGCGGTGGACAGGGGTCAGCATGGGCACTGGTCAGCGGCTGTGCCGCCCCATACTCCTCAAACTGAGATGCTCTGTGTATTCTGAGCCCTTTCTATCAGAACCAGCATTAACTTCTGGAGCAGTTTGAGCTCCAGTAGCTCGTCTGTTTGATCGGACCACACGGGCCAGCCTTCGCTCCCCACGGGCATCAATGAGCCTCGGCCGCCCATGACCCTGTGGCCGGTTCTCCACTGGTCCTTCACTTTTGATAGAGACTGACCACTGCAGACCGGGAACACCCCACAAGAGCTGCAGTTCTGGAGATGCTCTGACCCAGTCGTCTAGCCGTCACAATCTGGCCCTTGTCAAACTCGCTCAAATCCTCACGCTTGCCCATTTCTCCTGCTTCTAACACATCAACTCTGAGGACAACATGTTCACTTGCTGCCTAATATACCCCACTCAGTGGTCATAATGATATGCCTGATCGGTAAACAGTCAGTTATGTCCAAGTGAACATAAACAGTTGAGAAGGAAAATGCATGTGTATCAGTATATTGGATCCGTGCATTCGCTCTTAAAGTGTTTGTAATGATAATCAAACAACAAGAAAAAGAAAAATCACTTTTGACTGAATAACTTTAATACGGATTAAAATATGTTTCAAGTCACTGGCCATTAACAGGTGTGGCAAAAAGGCCCTGGATACACACATACTAGTACAGCTTATGTAATGGATACAACTGGATAAAACATTAACCGCACTCAGAGCAGAACCTTGTAGGCTAAAACAGGAAATATTAAATAAATATTATAAAATGAACAATGCATAAGAACAGCAAGCGCACTGAGAAATCCCCGTAATCCTGCAGATCTCTCCCTGTCTGAACACACACCAGATGTTTCCTCACACATGAGGGCAGATGCACAGATAGCATCTGACACGCTCGTCTATAAAGACAGCAAACCTGCGTGATGCCCGAATTATAATGAAAGAGAGGATTCCAGAGTCTATAGAGAAGCATTCATTCATCAGAATCTCCCGGCCAAACACCGAGACGGAGGGATGGAGGCCGGGATCTGGAGAAGCAGGCCTCAGCGCACACCAGCCCTGCGATGCCAGAGCGCGATACGGCCAAAGTGAAGCCTTCAGAGGCGGATCGGGTTCACCAGAAGACGCTCAACAAAGAGCTCGCAGACTTTACACGGGCGAGGAGTGGAGATCAAGCAGAACCCAACATCCTGTCCCTGCTTCCTCACACTGAACCACAGGCTGGGCGACTGAGCTGAGCACGTCCAGGTGTTCTGCTGGGGTCCGTCTACAGCTCTTCACTACTGCGCTGGAGATGCGGAGCTTGTATCTCTGGCACGAACACACTGCGTCTCTCACGCTGCCAAAGCCAGCAGAGCCAGACGCTCCAGCAGGACGGAGCGAGAGGAAAGGGGCGGAGCGAGAGGAAAGGGGGCGGAGTGAGAGGAAAGGGGCGGGGCGAGAGGAAAGGGGGTGGAGTGAGAGGAAAGGAGGCGGGGTGAGAGGAAAGGGGGCGGAGTGAGAGGAAAGGGGGCGGGGCGAGAGGAAAGGAGGCGGGGTGAGAGGAAAGGGGGCGGGGCGAGAGGAAAGGGGGCGGGGCCAGTGTGAACACAAGGGCTGATGTTCAGATGTGCAACGGGTTGCGTGTCAAGAGTTTGAATCGCACAGTGATCGACTGAGAACACACAGGCCCTATATCACTGATCTGAGCTCAGGGGCGTCCGAAGACATGCGTGTCCCTGTGTGTGTGTGTCTGTGTGTGTGTGTGTGTGTGTGTGTGTGTGTGCGTGTGTGTGTCTGTCTGTGTGTGTGTGTGTGTCTGTGTGCGTGTGTGTGTGTGTGAGTGTGTGTGTGTGTGTGTGTGTGTGTGTGTCTGTGTGCGTGTGTGTGTGCGTGCGTGCGTGTGTGTGTGTGTGTGTGTGTGTGTGTCTGTCTGTGTGTGTGTGTGTGTGTGTGTGTGTGTGAGAGAGAGAGACTGAGTGAGAGTGTGTGCGTGTGTGTGTGTGTGTGTGTGTGTGTCTGTGTGTGTGTGTG
>CM042242.1:313106-315606 GCA_023566225.1 Romanogobio albipinnatus
CAGCATGCGCTGACCCCGCTCTGTGACCCTCAGCATGCGCTGACCCCGCTCTGTGGCCCTCAGCATGCGCTGACCCCGCTCTGTGACCCTCAGCATGCGCTGACCCCGCTCTGTGACCCTCAGCATGCGCTGACCCCGCTCTTTGATGTCTGCTGTTGTACTGCTCTTGACTCACAGAGCCCGATCTCATCTGATCTGCGGTCGCGAGCGCAGTTGTTTTTAGCTGCAGTGTTTGCGCTTGAGAGGTCAGAGAGGAGCGGCTCGTACCTGAGCTGGAAACATTGCATTACATTACGACCAGACTCGGCTAACCCCACGCAGATCAAAGGAAGAGCGCCACTGCAGAGCCGAAGGATCCGGGGTCCCGAGGGAAACTGACCTGCTCCGAAGGCGAAGAAGAAGCTTCTGTGGGGCTGCTCCTCCAGCAGGGCTCGGACGCGCCGCCCCATCCTCTCGTTCCGCTTGTGGATCAGCTCCTGACGGAAGTATCTGTCGATCTCCTGCGCTGTCACCTGCTCGCTCGCCGGCAGAGTCACGTTCCTGAAGTTCGGCACCTGGACACCAATCAGACGATACAGACACACACACACACACACACACACACACACACACACACACACACACACACACACACACACACACACACACACACACACACACACACACACACACACACACACACACACACACACACACACACACACACACACACACACACACACACACACACACACACACACACACACACACACACAGGGGTGTTTTTGTGAAATGTGGGGACATTCCATAGGCGTAATGGTTTTTATACCGTACAAACCGTATTTTCTATCCCCCTACACTGCCCCTAAACCTACCCATCACACACACACACACACACACACACACTCACACACACACTCACACACACACACACACACACACACACTCACACTCACACTCACACACACACACACCGCACCTGTGAGGTGTCGTGGTTGAAGATGATGGAGTTCAGATCTCCACAGTTGTAGTGTTTGATCAGGTCCTCTGTGGTGTAGGGAACCTGCAGACTGCCCGCGCGGAGACTCTCCTGCTGGAGCAGCGTCTGATTCAGAGCGAAGATCACCTGAAACACACACACACACACACACACACATGCTGATTCTGCACATCTGAGCTTAAAGGGATCATTCTGTCAGTATTTACCCTTCACACCTGACTGACACTCCTCTGTTCTGATGGACACAAGAGAAGATCTGATAAAGAACGGGTCAGAACCCATCAATGGAGATCGATGGGAACGAAACGCTTGATTACACACATTCTTCAGAATATCTCCCTAATGCACTTTATCGCCAAAAGTGTTGTGACACCTGCCAGGCATGCTGGGACAGGAAGGGGCCATCCCAAAAGTGATCCCACAAAGTTGGGAGCATGAAATTGTCCAAAATGTCTTGGTGAAGCCTTTCACTGGAACTAACCCCTGAAAAACAACCCCACCCCATAATCCCCCCTCCACCAAACTTTACACTTGGCACAATGCAGTCAGGCAAGTCCTGTTCTCCAAGACAAGATGTAGTGTGTTTGTAAAGTCCTACAGGTTTGGAATAGCATGAGTGAATGATGACAGAATGAACTGTCCCTTTAAGAACTAATCTTGGGGTAATCGTCTTACTTTTGGATTCATATTAGACCAAATGTTATTTCTAGAATAAATGCTGTACACTCCCCTAAAGGATTATTAGGAGCAGCACTAATACTGTGTTTGACCCCTTTGGCCTTCAGAACTGCCTTAATTCTACGTGGCATTGATTCAACAAGGAGCTGAAAGCATTCTTTAGAAATGTTGGCCCATATTGATAGGATAGCATCTTGCAGTTGATGGAGATTTGTGGGATGCACATCCAGGGCACGAAGCTCCCGTTCCACCACATCCCAAAGATGCTCTATTGGGTTGAGATCTGGGGACTGTGGCGGCCATTTTAGTCCAGTGAACTCATTGTCATGTTCAAGAAACCAATTTAAAATGATTGGAGCTTTGTGCCATGGGGCATTATCCTGCTGGAAGTAGCCATCAGAGGATGGGCACATGCTGGTCATAAAGGGATGGACATGGTCAGAAACAATGCTCAGGTAGGCCGTGGCATTTAAACCATGCCCAATTGGCACTAAGGGGCCTAAAGTGTGCCAAGAAAACATCCCCCACACCATTACACCACCAGCACCAGCCTGCACAGTGGTAACAAGGCATGATGGATCCATGTTCTCGTTCTGTTTACGCCAAATTCTGACTCTACCATCTGAATGTCTCAACAGAAATCCAGACTCATCAGACCAGGCAACTTTTTTCCAGTCTTCAACTGTCCAATTTTGGTGAGCTGGTGCAAATTGTAGCCTCTTTTTCCTATTTGTAGTGGAGATGAGTGGTACCCGGTGGGGTCTTCTGCTGTTGTAGCCCATCCGCCTCAAGGTTGTGTGTGTTGTGGCTTCACAAATGCTTTGCTGCATACCTCGGTTGTTA
>CM042242.1:323106-340606 GCA_023566225.1 Romanogobio albipinnatus
GAATGATACAATGTAACGTTCCCTTAACGTTTGAAGAATGATACAATGTAACGTTCCCTTAACGTTTGAAGAATGATACAATGTAACGTTCCCTTAACGTTTGAAGAATGATACAATGTAACGTTCCCTTAACGTTTGAAGAATGATACAATGCAACGTTCCCTTAACGTTTGAAGAATGATACAATGTAACGTTCTCTTAACGTTTGAAGAATGATACAATGCAACGTTCCCTTAACGTTTGAAGAATGATACAATGTAACGTTCCCTTAACGTTTGAAGAATGATACAATGCAACGTTCCCTTAACGTTTGAAGAATGATACAATGTAACGTTCTCTTAACGTTTGAAGAATGATACAATGTAACGTTCCCTTAACGTTTGAAGAATGATACAATGCAACGTTCCCTTAACGTTTGAAGAATGATACAATGTAACGTTCTCTTAACGTTTGAAGAATGATACAATGCAACGTTCCCTTAACGTTTGAAGAATGATACAATGCAACGTTCCCTTAACGTTTGAAGAATGATACAATGTAACGTTCTCTTAACGTTTGAAGAATGATACAATGTA
This sequence comes from Romanogobio albipinnatus, assembly GCA_023566225.1. Lineage (NCBI taxonomy): Eukaryota > Metazoa > Chordata > Actinopteri > Cypriniformes > Gobionidae > Romanogobio > Romanogobio albipinnatus. The sequence goes on from CM042242.1 coordinate 323,682, forward strand.
ACGTTCCCTTAACGTTTGAAGAATGATACAATGTAACGTTCCCTTAACGTTTGAAGAATGATACAATGTAACGTTCTCTTAACGTTTGAAGAATGATACAATGTAACGTTCCCTTAACGTTTGAAGAATGATACAATGTAACGTTCCCATAACGTTTGAAGAATGATACAATGTAACGTTCTCTTAACGTTTGAAGAATGATACAATGTAACGTTCCCTTAACGTTTGAAGAATGATACAATGTAACGTTCTCTTAACGTTTGAAGAATGATACAATGTAACGTTCTCTTAACGTTTGAAGAATGATACAATGTAACGTTCCCTTAACGTTTGAAGAATGATACAATGTAACGTTCCCTTAACGTTTGAAGAATGATACAATGTAACGTTCCCATAACGTTTGAAGAATGATACAATGTAACGTTCTCTTAACGTTTGAAGAATGATACAATGTAACGTTCTCTTAACGTTTGAAGAATGATACAATGTAACGTTCTCTTAACGTTTGAAGAATGATACAATGTAACGTTCCCATAACGTTTCAAGAATGATACAATGTAACGTTCCCTTAACGTTTGAAGAATGATACAATGTAACGTTCCCATAACGTTTAAAGAATGATACAATGTAACGTTCCCTTAACGTTTGAAGAATGATACAATGTAACGTTCCCTTAACGTTTGAAGAATGATACAATGTAACGTTCCCTTAACGTTTGAAGAATGATACAATGTAACGTTCCCTTAACGTTTGAAGAATGATAAAATGTAACGTTCTCTTAACGTTTGAAGAATGATACAATGTAACGTTCCCATAACGTTTGAAGAATGATACAATGTAACGTTCCCTTAACGTTTGAAGAATGATACAATGTAACGTTCCCTTAACGTTTGAAGAATGATACAATGTAACGTTCTCTTAACGTTTGAAGAATGATACAATGTAACGTTCCCTTAACGTTTGAAGAATGATACAATGTAACGTTCCCTTAACGTTTGAAGAATGATACAATGTAACGTTCCCTTAACGTTTGAAGAATGATACAATGTAACGTTCCCTTAACGTTTGAAGAATGATACAATGCAACGTTCCCTTAACGTTTGAAGAATGATACAATGTAACGTTCTCTTAACGTTTGAAGAATGATACAATGCAACGTTCCCTTAACGTTTGAAGAATGATACAATGTAACGTTCCCTTAACGTTTGAAGAATGATACAATGCAACGTTCCCTTAACGTTTGAAGAATGATACAATGTAACGTTCTCTTAACGTTTGAAGAATGATACAATGTAACGTTCCCTTAACGTTTGAAGAATGATACAATGCAACGTTCCCTTAACGTTTGAAGAATGATACAATGTAACGTTCTCTTAACGTTTGAAGAATGATACAATGCAACGTTCCCTTAACGTTTGAAGAATGATACAATGCAACGTTCCCTTAACGTTTGAAGAATGATACAATGTAACGTTCTCTTAACGTTTGAAGAATGATACAATGTAACGTTCCCTTAACGTTTGAAGAATGATACAATGTAACGTTCCCTTAACGTTTGAAGAATGATACAATGTAACGTTCTCTTAACGTTTGAAGAATGATACAATGTAACGTTCCCTTAACGTTTGAAGAATGATACAATGTAACGTTCCCATAACGTTTGAAGAATGATACAATGTAACGTTCTCTTAACGTTTGAAGAATGATACAATGTAACGTTCCCTTAACGTTTGAAGAATGATACAATGTAACGTTCTCTTAACGTTTGAAGAATGATACAATGTAACGTTCTCTTAACGTTTGAAGAATGATACAATGTAACGTTCCCTTAACGTTTGAAGAATGATACAATGTAACGTTCCCTTAACGTTTGAAGAATGATACAATGTAACGTTCCCATAACGTTTGAAGAATGATACAATGTAACGTTCTCTTAACGTTTGAAGAATGATACAATGTAACGTTCTCTTAACGTTTGAAGAATGATACAATGTAACGTTCTCTTAACGTTTGAAGAATGATACAATGTAACGTTCCCATAACGTTTGAAGAATGATACAATGTAACGTTCCCTTAACGTTTGAAGAATGATACAATGTAACGTTCCCATAACGTTTAAAGAATGATACAATGTAACGTTCCCTTAACGTTTGAAGAATGATACAATGTAACGTTCCCTTAACGTTTGAAGAATGATACAATGTAACGTTCCCTTAACGTTTGAAGAATGATACAATGTAACGTTCCCTTAACGTTTGAAGAATGATAAAATGTAACGTTCTCTTAACGTTTGAAGAATGATACAATGTAACGTTCCCATAACGTTTGAAGAATGATACAATGTAACGTTCCCTTAACGTTTGAAGAATGATACAATGTAACGTTCCCATAACGTTTGAAGAATGATAAAATGTAACGTTCTCTTAACGTTTGAAGAATGATACAATGTAACGTTCTCTTAACGTTTGAAGAATGATACAATGTAACGTTCCCATAACGTTTGAAGAATGACACAATGTAACGTTCTCTTAACGTTTGAAGAATGATACAATGTAACGTTCCCATAACGTTTGAAGAATGATACAATGTAACGTTCTCTTAACGTTTGAAGAATGATACAATGTAACGTTCTCTTAACGTTTGAAGAATGATACAATGTAACGTTCCCATAACGTTTGAAGAATGACACAATGTAACGTTCTCTTAACGTTTGAAGAATGACACAATGTAACGTTCCCTTAACGTTTGAAGAATGATACAATGTAACGTTCCCTTAACGTTTGAAGAATGATACAATGTAACGTTCCCTTAATGTTTGAAGAATGACACAATGTAACGTTCCCATAACGTTTGAAGAATGATACAATGTAACGTTCCCTTAACGTTTGTAGAATGATACAATGTAACGTTCTCTTAACGTTTGAAGAATGATACAATGTAACGTTCTCTTAACGTTTGAAGAATGATACAATGTAACGTTCCCTTAACGTTTGTAGAATGATACAATGTAACGTTCTCTTAACGTTTGTAGAATGATACAATGTAACGTTCCCTTAACGTTTGTAGAATGATACAATGTAACGTTCCCTTAACGTTTGAAGAATGATACAATGTAACGTTCTCTTAACGTTTGAAGAATGATACAATGTAACGTTCTCTTAACGTTTGAAGAATGATACAATGTAACGTTCCCATAACGTTTGAAGAATGATACAATGTAACGTTCTCTTAACGTTTGAAGAATGATATAATGTAACGTTCCCATAACGTTTGAAGAATGATACAATGTAACGTTCCCATAATTCTTACACACACCGTCAACGGACTGACTTTCCTCTAAGATTTCACAGTTTGCTGTCTGCTTTATTTTCAGCCCCTGTGGAGATTCTTTATCTCAGAGTTTCGTCTCCAGACCAGCTCAACAACCGTCACTAAAAGCAGCTCAAACTCTTAAGCCATAAACATTCGTCTGCCGCTCGCATTAGCAGGTTAAACATCAACATGTTAAACGTCTTCCTGACAGCCGCGGCTCCAGCCTCCCTGCGGACGAGCTCTTTAAGTGGCCTGGAGAGGATCGACACACACACACACACACACAGTGAAGCAGCCCGTGATGTGTTTGTCTAGCGAGTCATTTGGTCCGTTTGTCAGATCCACAAGTTGCTGTTTGGTCAAATATTCATATCAGATTCACACACTAAAGTAAAGTGACTGCTTTGATTGACAGCTTCATCCGGCCCACACATGCAGTCTCAGCCAATCAGCTTGCAAGAAAAACAGGATATGAGCAGCTCGTGTTTTAATGATGGATTCTAAACATATCATAAATGTGTCTAATAGTATACACACTGCATATGAGCACATTAACACTGCATGAGACGACACGTGATGTGTGAAATGCATGCACTACCCGCATGTGAAATCATCTAAAACACACACGCGTGTGCTTCGCTTCAGCTCATGAATGTGCGTCTCATGCTGAAAATCTTTGTGTAGAAACATCCCCGCAGTGGAAAATATGTGCGGATAACCTCTCAACCCCAGAGACACGGATCCGCATGTGGCCGCGAGCCATCGGCCGTTAGTGGTTCTTCAACCGACTTCAAGATTAATGGAGACATGAGAGCTCTCACACACACACACACACACACACACACACACACACACACTGGGACTGGGACTGGCCACAGATTCTACACATATTTGAAACAGTTTCTTCTGAATGCGTCCGTGTGATTACAGAGGACGGAAACCGATCCCATGCAAGAGGAATTTCAAACAGGAATTGTGATTAACGCTGGAAAGAGACACGCGAGAAGAACAGAAGAGGAAAACAGACGGCAAAGAAGTGCTCAAACATCAAGACGGATTCCTTGACTATTTTCATTATGAAGTGGAATATAAAAACCTAAATGAGACGCAGATTGGCTGATGTTTGCTCTCGTTTTAAGCACAAACTCACTTCATTAATCAAGTCTTGATCTCTCCAGTCGTTTCTCTCCTCCAGTAAACGTGTCTTTTGAGGAATGTTGAGATATCTGTGCTGGAGAACGAGATGATTCTCTGCAGTGAGAGACGCTTTTGTCTGCAGTTTTTATGAGGTCAGTGAGCAGCGACAGACAAAGAGCCCCATCCCCAAAGACAAACACTCTTTGGGTGCAAATGACCCTGAAAACGCGGCCGTTTCATCCCAGCGAGTGGAATTCTCTCCCAGCCGGGAAAAAAAGTAAACAATACAGGGGGCGCAGGCCGCGGGAGAGCGGACTTTCACTCGCGGGACACAAGAACAACAAGCCCACAATACGGCACGGCGCTCGCGGGATTCGCTCTGTGGAGAATCAGAGAGCCGGCGAGAGGCTTCAAAGGCCGGCGGGGCGAGTGACCGACAGCGTAAAAGAGGGTTTGACAGGAGCGTCTTTCATCTGCTCCAGCAGGGGATTGTGGGAGTGCCATTACATCATCGACAGCACAAACGCCACGCCGTAATGTTGGTCACTTTACACACAACCGCAAAAACAATCTGTGCACAAATAAAGCCGGCGGATTCTTGGACTCTGCTGCTGACAGAGACGTCTGTTAAAGTGCCTCCGTCAACAGGCCCAAGTGTGAATCCACCATCTGCTTCTCCCTTCGTCTCTTCACGCTCGCATTAAACCCCTGTCAGGTCCAACGCTTCTCCCGTATCCTATTAATCATGCTGAGTAAGACGTCTGCTCGGAGATTAAAGCACTCGCTACCCACAAACCAACTCTCTGAGGACGGAGGAGCGCTGCAAAATCACCAAGAGGAAGAAATGAGTAGATGAGGCTGATAGCAGACAGAGCATCATATTCAGCTGATGAACCTATAGAAATAATTACAGTGTGTGTGTTAACTGGGAACTTCCCAGCAGTAAAATACAAAGGAAATACTTCTTATATCGCCAAAAGTGTTGTGCTGCCCCTTCACACACACATGAGCTTCCCATTCTCAATCCGTAGGGTTTAATATGGAGTCGCTCTAACAGCTCCAGCTCTTCTTTCCTCAAGGGTTAGGAGTGTGTTTATGGGGATTCTTCTAGAAGCGCATTTGTGATGTTGGACGAGAAGGCCTGGCTCTCAGTCTCCGCTCTAATTCATCCCAAAGGTGTTCTATCGGGTTGAGGTCAGGACTCTGTGCAGGCCAGTCCAGTTCCTCCACACCAAACTCCTCATCCATGTCTTTATGGAGCGATGCTTTGAGCACTGGAGCGCAGGCATGCTGGGACAGGAAGGGGCCGTCCCCAAACTGATTCCACAAAGTTGGGGGCATGAAATTGTCCAAAATGTCTTGCATTAAGAGTTCCTTTCAGTGGAACTAACCCCTGAAAAACAACCCCATCCCATAATCCTTCACACTTGGCACAATGCAGTCAGGCGAGTCCCGTTCCCCTGGCAACCGCCAAACCCAGACTCGTCCATGGGATTGTCAGACAGAGAAGCGTGATTGGTCACTCAGAGAACACGTCTCCACTGCTCTAGAGTCCAGTGGCGGCGCGCTTTACCCCACTGCATCCCACGCTCTGCATTGCTCTTGGTGCTGTAAGGCTTGGATGAGCTGCTCGGCCATGGAAACCCATTCCATGAAGCTCTACACACTGTTCTTGAGCTCATCTGAAGGCCACAGAAGTTTGGAGGTCTGGAGCTCTTGACTCTGCAGAAAGTTGGCCACTTCTGTGACCCTCAGCATGCGCTGACCCCGCTCTGTGGCCCTCAGCATGCGCTGACCCCGCTCTGTGGCTGAGTTGCTGTTGTTCCCAATGGCTTCCACTTTGTTCTAATCCCACTAACAGTTGAGCGTGGAATATTTAGTCGTGAGGATGGACTTATTGCACAGGAGAAACACTGACACTGATATAGAGACGGACTCCGCTGGAGGGACTTATGGAAAAATGCAGGATAGATTCCTGCTCTGAGACAGTGTCTAAACCAAACTGACTAAACACACAAACAGGATCAAACACAGACACACTAACACAACATTAACAGCCTGCTGATTCAGTTAACACCTCTCTGATACTAATGTGTCAGCGCGTTAGGACCAACAATAGCGGCTGTAATTGCTCACACACACATGCTAATGGAGGCTTTCACACAAACAATCCCTGAGTAACTGTCAATGACAGCAGGCCTGAACAATGGCAGAGCATTATGGGTATTAAAGAGCTTGAGCTACTGAGATACGCCGTCACACACACTCATGAAGAAACCCTTCTGCCACGCACAAACACTGCAGAAACTTTAACTGTAAGTGTGAAGCGTAAATGTCAAACACACCGGCAGATAATAATAGACCTTCAGCATTAAACACTGAGGGGCATGTTCTGATGTTTACCGCGGTAATGAGAGTAACTAGTAAAGTAGGACAGGAGCGTCTCTGTCAGTGATTTTGCCCGGAGGCTCCGGAGCCGTGAAGCCTGTTCCCGAGTTTCTTCATGAGCGCCGGATCAAACCAGGAGCGAGTGTGTGTGAGCGGAGAGACGGAGAGCCTCAGGCGAGCGGCTCTAATCTGCCGCAGAACGACAGATGCCGACTCGTGTCACGCCTCTTATTAGATCAGATGAACTGATTAGTGTTTATACAGATACGGACACACACACCACTGGAGGAATGTGTGTCTGACACCTGTGTGTGTTTGGTCAACAGCGGAGAGGTAACCAGGCACTCGAGGGTCTGAAACACTTGAGAGAGAGACGATCCTGTCTGACACACACACACACACACACACACACACACACACACACACACTCACACACTCACATGAGAGAAGCACAGAGATCTTACACCGCGGTAACTTCAGGACTGACTCTCACTGCGCATCGGTCTGCGCTGTGGATCGGTCTGCGCAGCGCTGATGCATCTCAAACAAGCCTGGTGTGTGTGTGTGTGTGTGTGTTTCCCGCTGGCATTGCTGAGAAAGATGAGGCGTATACAGTGACGTAAGATCTGGCTCTGTTGTGGCTCTAGCCTGTGGAAAAGCAAACGGTTCTTAGAAGCTCCTCAGTTGAACCAACTATGAACTGGGACTAGCTCTGGCTCCGATCTAGCTCTAGCACTGCCTTGGTGGAAAAGGGGTATCAGACGCTGTGACATACAGAAGCATAAGCCGCGTTTCCACCGCAGGAACTTTCCCCAGGAACGAGGAACTTTGGGCTGGTGTGTTTCCACCGCAGGATCTAAATGAAGTTCCGGGTAAATATTTCCCCCTCCGAACGGCCCTGCTAGCGAGATGGCACTTTTTCAAAGTTCAGGAACTTTCGGGGGTGGGACTTGGGCGCTGAACGTGCTGATTGGTTGAGCTCACTCAGCATTTTATTTCAACCGGCAAAGTCTTTTGCGAGGATCGTTCTGCGTTCAGCAAATATCAGTCTTGCTCTTTCTGTCCGATGGCATCACGCTCGTCTGAGCTATCTCATGGTCAATGTCCGTAATAGCTGATAATAACATACTTTGTCTTATTTTAAATCTAGCTTAACAAGCTTTCAGAATACGTATTAGTGCTCGTCTCTTTTCCGCAGTTTTGATAATGACCTCTTAAGTAAACCAATACATAACCAGCAAAAGCAGCGCTGCTTGAATCTCCTCTATACTACGCACAGAAATGATTACTGTCCATCGCTGACTGGGAGGAGCATTCGCAGTCCTACATCACCAGACTAATTTGCCTAATCTTCTCAGTACTTTAGACCGCAGTGGAAACCCAGACAGTAGCAGGTCTGAGGGGAAAACAGTTCCTGGTACAAATTGTTCTGGGTAATTTCGGTGGAAACGGGGCTAAAGAGAGCCATGTCGTACAGTCCGAGTGTTCTGGAGTTTGTGATTGGGTTTGGTGAAAAACAAACAGAATTGAAGGCATTATTTAAAGAAAATCCAGCTCTTGGCTGTTGATCTTCTGTGAGACTCGAGCGCTGCAGTTCACAGTCAGAATGAATGAAAGCACAGAATCTGACGTCTGCAGGAGAACAGTGAGTTACTTCTGAGACACGCTCATATCATCCCACAGAAACACAGATCGCTCTGCGAGTGTGTGAGGCTTCAGAACACGCAGAAAGTGTTCAGGCCGCTCCGTTCGGTCTGTCTTCATATGTGAGGCGCTGGCTGATTTAAACGTGCCATTTAAGGGGCACCATCTGTACAAACACCATTTATCATTATTGGCCGTGTTTTTGAAATCCAGTGCGATTTGGCCTCGAGATTATTTTCTCAAACGTTTAAAGTTATGTTTAACGCCACAAAGTGGTAAACATTAACAACACCATTGGAATTCGAGGCTGAGGCGCGCGTTAAAGGCGCCAGAAGTTATTAAAGGAATTGGCCGCTTCTTGCAATTCCTGATTTTGTCCGAGCAGGACGATCCCAAGATCCAGTTTTCACCTGAAGCTGAAGCGCCTCGAACCCTGATGACAAACCCTGAGTCTTATTTGTGTGTGATGTGAGAGTCCAGTCCGCTTTACCTCTGCAGCGCTTCATACAGCACAGCTCGTTTCCCAGCAGATTCAGTCATAAACACAGTCAACTTCATCACATATGAGACGCATTCATATTCTGCTCTACAGAAGATTTAGACCAATAACTGTGAAGTTCATCAGTTATGAAATCATTCCCAGCTGACATCGAACATTCTGGCAAACCTAACCTGAGAAGATTCAAAAGTATTTCCCACAAAGTTGGGGGCATGAAATTGTCCAAAATGTCTTGCATTAAGAGTTCCTTTCACTGGAACTAACCCCTGAAAAACAACCCCACCCCATAATCCTTCACACTTGGCACAATGCAGTCAGGCAAGTCCCGTTCCCCTGGCAACCGCCAAACCCAGACTCGCCCATGGGATTGTCAGACAGAGAAGCGTGATTGGTCACTCAGAGAACACGTCTCCACTGCTCTAGAGTCCAGTGGCGGCGCACTTTACCCCACTGCATCCCACGCTTTGCATTGCTCTTGGTGCTGTAAGGCTTGGATGAGCTGCTCGGCCATGGAAACCCATTCCATGAAGCTCTACACACTGTTCTTGAGCTCATCTGAAGGCCACAGAAGTTTGGAGGTCTGGAGCTCTTGACTCTGCAGAAAGTTGGCCAGTTCTGTGACCCTCAGCATGCGCTGACCCCGCTCTGTGACCCTCAGCATGCGCTGACCCCACTCTGTGGCCCTCAGCATGCGCTGACCCCGCTCTGTGACCCTCAGCATGCGCTGACCCCGCTCTGTGGCTGAGTTGCTGTTGTTCCCAATGGCTTCCACTTTGTTCTAATCCCACTAACAGTTGAGTGTGGAATATTTAGTCGTGAGGAAATGTCCCGAATGGACTCCAGCGATCACGGCCCCACGCTTGAGTTCTCTGAGCTCCTGAGAGCGGCCCATTCTCTCTCTGATGTGTGTAGAAGCGTCTGCAGGCCTAGAGCTTGAGTTCTCTGAGCTCCTGAGAGCGGCCCATTCTCTCACTGATGTGTGTAGAAGCGTCTGCAGGCCTAGAGCTTGAGTTCTCTGAGCTCCTGAGAGCGGCCCATTCTCTCACTGATGTGTGTAGAAGCGTCTGCAGGTCTAGAGATTGAGTTCTCTGAGCTCCTGAGAGCGGTCCATTCTCTCACTGATGTGTGTAGAAGCGTCTGCAGGTCTAGAGCTTGAGTTCTCTGAGCTCCTGAGAGCGGCCCATTCTCTCACTGATGTGTGTAGAAGCGTCTGCAGGCCTAGAGCTTGAGTTCTCTGAGCTCCTGAGAGCGGCTCATTCTCTCACTGATGTGTGTAGAAGCGTCTGCAGGTCTAGAGCTTGAGTTCTCTGAGCTCCTGAGAGCGGCCCATTCTCTCACTGATGTGTGTAGAAGCGTCTGCAGGCCTAGAGCTTGAGTTCTCTGAGCTCCTGAGAGCGGCCCATTCTCTCACTGATGTGTGTAGAAGCGTCTGCAGGTCTAGAGCTTGAGTTCTCTGAGCTCCTGAGAGCGGCCCATTCTCTCACTGATGTGTGTAGAAGCGTCTGCAGGTCTAGAGCTTGAGTTCTCTGAGCTCCTGAGAGCGGCCCATTCTCTCACTGATGTGTGTAGAAGCGTCTGCAGGACTAGAGCTTGAGTTCTCTGAGCTCCTGAGAGCGGCCCATTCTCTCACTGATGTGTGTAGAAGCGTCTGCAGGTCTAGAGCTTGAGTTCTCTGAGCTCCTGAGAGCGGGCCATTCTCTCACTGATGTGTGTAGAAGCGTCTGCAGGTCTAGAGCTTGAGTTCTCTGAGCTCCTGAGAGCGGGCCATTCTCTCACTGATGTGTGTAGAAGCGTCTGCAGGCCTAGAGCTTGAGTTCTCTGAGCTCCTGAGAGCGGCCCATTCTCTCACTGATGTGTGTAGAAGCGTCTGCAGGTCTAGAGCTTGAGTTCTCTGAGCTCCTGAGAGCGGCCCATTCTCTCACTGATGTGTGTAGAAGCGTCTGCAGGTCTAGAGCTTGAGTTCTCTGAGCTCCTGAGAGCGGCCCATTCTCTCACTGATGTGTGTAGAAGCGTCTGCAGGTCTAGAGCTTGAGTTCTCTGAGCTCCTGAGAGCGGTCCATTCTCTCACTGATGTGTGTAGAAGCGTCTGCAGGTCTAGAGCTTGAGTTCTCTGAGCTCCTGAGAGTGGCCCATTCTCTCACTGATGTGTGTAGAAGCGTCTGCAGGTCTAGAGCTTGAGTTCTCTGAGCTCCTGAGAGCGGCTCATTCTCTCTCTGATGTGTGTAGAAGCGTCTGCAGGTCTAGAGCTTGAGTTCTCTGAGCTCCTGAGAGCGGGCCATTCTCTCACTGATGTGTGTAGAAGCGTCTGCAGGCCTAGAGCTTGAGTTCTCTGAGCTCCTGAGAGCGGCCCATTCTCTCACTGATGTGTGTAGAAGCGTCTGCAGGCCTAGAGCTTGAGTTCTCTGAGCTCCTGAGAGCGGCCCATTCTCTCACTGATGTGTGTAGAAGCGTCTGCAGGCCTAGAGCTTGAGTTCTCTGAGCTCCTGAGAGCGGTCCATTCTCTCACTGATGTGTGTAGAAGCGTCTGCAGGTATAGAGCTTGAGTTCTCTGAGCTCCTGAGAGCGGCCCATTCTCTCACTGATGTGTGTAGAAGCGTCTGCAGGACTAGAGCTTGAGTTCTCTGAGCTCCTGAGAGCGGCCCATTCTCTCACTGATGTGTGTAGAAGCGTCTGCAGGTCTAGAGCTTGAGTTCTCTGAGCTCCTGAGAGCGGCCCATTCTCTCACTGATGTGTGTAGAAGCGTCTGCAGGTCTAGAGCTTGAGTTCTCTGAGCTCCTGAGAGCGGCCCATTCTCTCACTGATGTGTGTAGAAGCGTCTGCAGGTCTAGAGCTTGAGTTCTCTGAGCTCCTGAGAGCGGTCCATTCTCTCACTGATGTGTGTAGAAGCGTCTGCAGGACTAGAGCTTGAGTTCTCTGAGCTCCTGAGAGCGGCCCATTCTCTCACTGATGTGTGTAGAAGCGTCTGCAGGTCTAGAGCTTGAGTTCTCTGAGCTCCTGAGAGCGGCCCATTCTCTCACTGATGTGTGTAGAAGCGTCTGCAGGTCTAGAGCTTGAGTTCTCTGAGCTCCTGAGAGCGGCCCATTCTCTCACTGATGTGTGTAGAAGCGTCTGCAGGTCTAGAGCTTGAGTTCTCTGAGCTCCTGAGAGCGGCCCATTCTCTCACTGATGTGTGTAGAAGCGTCTGCAGGACTAGAGCTTGAGTTCTCTGAGCTCCTGAGAGCGGTCCATTCTCTCACTGATGTGTGTAGAAGCGTCTGCAGGTCTAGAGCTTGAGTTCTCTGAGCTCCTGAGAGCGGTCCATTCTCTCTCTGATGTGTGTAGAAGCGTCTGCAGGACTAGAGCTTGAGTTCTCTGAGCTCCTGAGAGCGGTCCATTCTCTCACTGATGTGTGTAGAAGCGTCTGCAGGTCTAGAGCTTGAGTTCTCTGAGCTCCTGAGAGCGGTCCATTCTCTCACTGATGTGTGTAGAAGCGTCTGCAGGTCTAGAGCTTGAGTTCTCTGAGCTCCTGAGAGCGGTCCATTCTCTCACTGATGTGTGTAGAAGCGTCTGCAGGTCTAGAGCTTGAGTTACACACCTGTGGCCATGATCTGAATAATGACTCTGTAGAACTAAAGCAGACTGGACTTGATAATAACTCTATTTAGGGGATGATCAGTCTGTAGCTTGTCTGGCTTCGAGCGTTCGCTGAAATTGCTGTAATCCCTTTAGTTCCGTACAGCATTAGCACAAACTCCAGCGGCCGCCACACGATCCCCTGCGTCTGCGGCTCTGAAGGGCTCCAGTAATTGCAGGGGTCTAACCGGCCGACACCAACACGGCTTTGAGTCAGATTCAGACGCCAACCATTACGCTCAAATCACTGTTAATAACAGAAGACACTCCAGAAGAGGAACGTTTGCACAGCTGACGTGAATCAGCTCCTCCACACTCTTTAGTGCACTACATGAAGAGCACTGAGGAACACTCGTGTGTTTTATTCGTCTCATGCGCTGTCGTTATGTTATATCAGCCACTGAAAGACCCAGAGGTGGACACAACGCCATTACTCCAGTAAAAGTAAAAATACTATTGGTTAAACATTACTCCATTACAAGTGAAATGAAAAAGAAGTGAAAAGATACTTGCTTACTTGCTTTTAAAAGTACTTAAGTATCAAAAGTAAAAGTAAACGCATTATTTTATTATTGTTGCATTGTTGTATGAATGCACGCTGTTCCATCATGGTGGTTTAAGCCAGTCATGCTCCATCTGACATGCTAGCATACCTTGAACTCATTTAAATACTTGCTTTAAAGTTACAAAGCTCTTATCAAAGTCAAAATCATACTAGAAAAGAAAGGGTTCTACTTTGTGTTTATCTGACAGGATTATGTAAAAGCATATTTCTGAAAGGACTTCAGTTATTTATGGTAACTTGGCGGGTAAATCTATAAAAATCCTTTGACCGACCATACTTCATACCAGTGTTCATTTTGATATAGTTTTAGTCAGTATAACATTTTAGGCATCTGAATTGTTTTAGTTTTAGTCTAGTTTTAATTGACTATAATAAGATTTGAGTAGATTCAATAGACTAAAATTCAGTACATGTGGTCTGGCGTCTGAGAGGCAGCTTTCTGTGTGCACTTTTTCAGACTTATCCACGTCTGCTCTTCTGAATTTTAACTTTTAAGCATGGCCTTGGTTGCGCGCACTGCGTCTGGGAACTGCTGCCTTCTATTTTGCCATCAATTGATTAGTGTTCAAAAAATACTTGGAGATCATTGAACTTCATGTGATCCTACAAGAGTGATTACTGATAGGCTGTCTGCAAAAAAAAACGCATCACATTTTAAAGAAGAAAACAAATCATCCACTGACTTTCAAAGCGGCTACGACTTTCTACTTTGAGGGCCTTGATAGAAATGTAGTGGAGTAAAAGTCATAAGTTTCCAGAAAAAATACTACTCAAGGAAAGTACAGATTCTCAAAAAGTAAAGTACTCAAGTAAATGAACTTAGTTACTGTCCACCTCTGGAAAGACCCAAACCATTCATATTCAACACCAGATGTTGTGATGGACTGAATGAAACCAGTGTTAATTTTGACAGCATATTCTGATTTAGTTTTAGTCATATTTTAGTCGCCTGAATTGTTTTTAGTTTTAGTCTCCTAAAATCTAATGAGTTTAGTTCAATTGTAATACATTAAGCATTTAAGCGTCACATGACCGACTGACACTTGAACTGACATTCTGACATCATTTTGTTTTTGACATTAAAAATACACGAAAGAGCTCAATTCACTTTTGTGTTTGTTTTTAAAAACATCTGTATAGTTTTTATAACTTTGTATTTCTGTTTTAGTCAGTATATCATGTTAAGCTAAAGCTTCAAATAAGTTTCTTTATTTTTTTTTAAAATTTCAGTAACATTTATTTAATTTCAAGTAATGGAGATTGTTTTTTAATGGTTTTAGTGAACTGTTATAAGCCTGATACTTTATTGAATATGTGTCAAATACTGGTCTTTCCTCCTGACTATGAATTAAATGGGAATGAAATTAAATACAGTTTATTGTGTGAGCAAAAACAAATATATAACGCGTGACTTTTAATGATAAACCAGCTGGAAATACACCGGGACTCTTATTTTGAAATCTGGCCTCTATTGCAGTTGCAGGAGCTCATTCAAGTTCAGATGAGGAGATAAATATGCATCATTACAACCGTCTAAAACACATTACTATATAAACATCATAAAGTAAACATTGTCATTATTCATCAGCATTAGTTCATAATCAATAGTCTGGCATAAATGTGTGTTATTGATTGAGCCGCTCTGGAGCGCTGGATTGGGGGTGTGTGAGCCGCTCTGGAGCTGGATTGGGGGTGTGTGAGCCGCTCTGGAGCGCTGGATTGGGGTGTGTGAGCCGCTCTGGAGCGCTGGATTGGGGGTGTGTGAGCCGCTCTGGAGCGCTGGATTGGGGGTGTGTGAGCCGCTCTGGAGCTGGATTGGGGGTGTGTGAGCCGCTCTGGAGCGCTGGATTGGGGGTGTGTGAGCCGCTCTGGAGCGCTGGATTGGGGGTGTGTGAGCCGCTCTGGAGTGCTGGATTGGGGGTGTGTGAGCCGCTCTGGAGTGCTGGATTGGGGGTGTGTGAGCCGCTCTGGAGCGCTGGATTGGGGGTGTGTGAGCCGCTCTGGAGCTGGATTGGGGTGTGTGAGCCGCTCTGGAGCGCTGGATTGGGGGTGTGTGAGCCGCTCTGGAGCGCTGGATTGGGGGTGTGTGAGCCGCTCTGGAGCGCTGGATTGGGGGTGTGTGAGCCGCTCTGGAGCTGGATTGGGGTGTGTGAGCCGCTCTGGAGCGCTGGATTGGGGGTGTGTGAGCCGCTCTGGAGCGCTGGATTGGGGGTGTGTGAGCCGCTCTGGAGCGCTGGATTGGGGTGTGTGAGCCGCTCTGGAGCGCTGGATTGGGGGTGTGTGAGCCGCTCTGGAGCGCTGGATTGGGGGTGTGTGAGCCGCTCTGGAGCGCTGGATTGGGGGTGTGTGAGCCGCTCTGGAGCTGGATTGGGGGTGTGTGAGCCGCTCTGGAGCTGGATTGGGGTGTGTGAGCCGCTCTGGAGCGCTGGATTGGGGGTGTGTGAGCCGCTCTGGAGCGCTGGATTGGGGTGTGTGAGCCGCTCTGGAGCTGGATTGGGGTGTGTGAGCCGCTCTGGAGCGCTGGATTGGGGGGGTGTGAGCCGCTCTGGAGCGTTGGATTGGGGGTGTGTGAGCCGCTCTGGAGTGCTGGATTGGGGGTGTGTGAGCCGCTCTGGAGTGCTGGATTGGGGGTTTGTGAGCCGCTCTGGAGCTGGATTGGGGATGTGTGAGCCGCTCTGGAGCTGGATTGGGGGTGTGTGAGCCGCTCTGGAGCTGGATTGGGGGTGTGTGAGCCGCTCTGGAGCGCTGGATTGGGGGTGTGTGAGCCGCTCTGGAGCTGGATTGGGGGTGTGTGAGCCGCTCTGGAGCGCTGGATTGGGGGTGTGTGAGCCGCTCTGGAGCGCTGGATTGGGGGTGTGTGAGCCGCTCTGGAGCTGGATTGGGGGTGTGTGAGCCGCTCTGGAGCTGGATTGGGGGTGTGTGAGCCGCTCTAGAGCGCTGGATTGGGGGTGTGTGAGCCGCTCTGGAGCTGGATTGGGGGTGTGTGAGCCGCTCTGGAGCGCTGGATTGGGGGTGTGTGAGCCGCTCTGGAGCTGGATTGGGGGTGTGTGAGCCGCTCTGGAGCGCTGGATTGGGGGTGTGTGAGCCGCTCTGGAGCGCTGGATTGGGGGTGTGTGAGCCGCTCTGGAGCTGGATTGGGGGTGTGTGAGCCGCTCTGGAGCTGGATTGGGGGTGTGTGAGCCGCTCTGGAGTGCTGGATTGGGGGTGTGTGAGCCGCTCTAGAGCGCTGGATTGGGGGTGTGTGAGCCGCTCTGGAGCTGGATTGGGGGTGTGTGAGCCGCTCTGGAGCTGGATTGGGGTGTGTGAGCCGCTCTGGAGCTGGATTGGGGGTGTGTGAGCCGCTCTGGAGCGCTGGATTGGGGGTGTGTGAGCCGCTCTGGAGCGCTGGATTGGGGGTGTGTGAGCCGCTCTGGAGCTGGATTGGGGGTGTGTGAGCCGCTCTGGAGCGCTGGATTGGGGGGGTGTGAGCCGCTCTGGAGCGCTGGATTGGGGGTGTGTGAGCCGCTCTGGAGCTGGATTGGGGGTGTGTGAGTCGCTCTGGAGCGCTGGATTGGGGGTGTGTGAGCCGCTCTGGAGCGCTGGATTGGGGTGTGTGAGCCGCTCTGGAGCGCTGGATTGGGGGTGTGTGAACCGCTCTGGAGCGCTGGATTGGGGGTGTGTGAGCCGCTCTGGAGCTGGATTGGGGGTGTGTGAGCCGCTCTGGAGCTGGATTGGGGGTGTGTGAGGCTGTGTGTTCTCCAGCGGTTAGATCAGTTCAGATCAAATGAG
>CM042242.1:345606-428106 GCA_023566225.1 Romanogobio albipinnatus
CTTCAGTAAATGAACACGTCTTCATAAAGCATATAAATATCAGTTAAACGTGTGTTTACTGATGACAATGGAAACACTTAATCAGTCATATCTGCCACTGACATGGTCAAGCTGTTCAGAACATCTGCACACGTGTAGATCATGGAAATCACAATGTTCTCGGGGGGCATGTCCTCCAACACCCCTAACTACATCACATTCTGGATCTCTGATTATAAACCCGCCTACATTGTATGATTAAGGGATGTACAATATGGTCATGCAGAATTAGGCGTTAATATGTGCTTTATAAGTCATAATAAACAGCCAATATCCTAATATGCATACTAATGAGCTACTAGTTAATAGTGAGAATTGGACCCTAAACTAAAGTGTTACCATTTTTGTCATCCCCTCACTGGGGCTGAGCCGCCCTACAATGAACATCCTGGAGCTCAACAGCAGTCCTGATCGCACGGCTGCATCTGTGCCAATGTTCAACAACACATCATATGGGTCAAAATTATACAGTTTTCTTTTATGCCATGAATCATTAGGATATTGAGATCATGTTCCATGAAGATATTTAGTAAATGTGCTACCGTAAATATATCATACATGTATTATTAGTAGTGATATGCACTGCTCAGGACTTCATTTGGACACTTTAAAGGAGATTTCCTCCCTCAGATTCCAGATTCTCAAACCTCACATCAGTGGAGAGATTATTAATTCAGCTGAAGATGATGTATAACTCTCATCTTCAATAATGTTGACCCTTATGACTGGTTTTGTGGTCCAGGGTCGGTTATGTTGAGTTATTTCTGATTCTCTTCTCTATCAAATGTTAAAAAAGTATGAATTATTAATTATTATTAAAAGCGCCTTGATGTAAGAGTGTTTAGATGTCTGTGCTGGAAACACTGAGGAAAGCTGAGGTCTAAATTAAGACACAGGTGTGTTTTTGGGGCAAAACTTCCGATTTCCGAGAATTAACTAGTGTGAAACTATCTAACTATTTAAAGAGTTCTGATTGGCTGTTCATGTAGCAAAGCATCATGGGTACGTGTAGCGGTGGGATGAAGAATTGTGTGTGTTTGGGAATAAAAGCTCTAGTCTGAGTTGATTTTCCCTGTTGGCCTGTGATATTGCAATGCTTAGTTGTTCTCACACTAATATTAAATGAAAGGTCAATGGCAATATTTCTCTTCATCAACAGAAGTCCTCAGCCTCCTCACTAAAGCCTCGTGCTCAGCGCTGAGAGGGCAGGGGGCAGCTCCCTCGTGTGGCGGTTAGGAAATCTGCACAATCATTATTTCAGTCTGATTGCTTCATGGGTTTGGAGATCCATCTCAGCTCAAGCAAGTCATAATGTGAGTCACTATGGCTAGTGTTCATTTGTATTGACATTAGTTATTAATACCTTGAATGAAGGCTTGATACACTTTAAAAATAAAGATTCCCAAAATAACCTTTTTTAAGAACCATGTGTGAAGAACATTTTAATAACCGTTTTCCACTATAAAGACTCTGGAAAGATTCCATGGATGTTAATGGCTCTTCATGGAACCACCGATGCCAATAAAACGCTTTATTTTTTAGGAGTGTGGAATATTTTCATCAGGCTGGCAGAAAGCAGAACATGTTCTAGATACAGTGATGATATGTCGTCCACATGACTGTGAAATCATTTAAGCAGAAGCTTTTATTTCCTTAGATTTCATATGCCCGGCCTACCTGTGAAAAACATCCAGATTTCTGTAAAACCACCATGGTACAGCGAGAGTCTCCAGATGTAGATAAACCGGCCTGAACGAGGTCCAGCTGATCCGTTAAAACACACAAACATGTGAGAATGAAATCTGCAGAATATCTCAGCTGATAGAAGACTAATGCAGCGCTGCTTTGATGAACCCAAACTAGACCTCCAGAAATCTCTCATAATTACGTCCGTCTGAGAGCCGCTCAGATCTGACTCGTGATTCCAGAATAAACACACTTGTTTGGACGCGTGCATACGCGCTTAAAAATAGAGATCAGCTTTATTTCTACAGCGCTTTATACAGTGCAGATTGTTTTAAAGCAGCTTCAGTCATAAACAATAACACAATCACTAGCCGCGTTTCCATTAGCCTTCAAATTGCGCAAATTGCGAATTGAAAATACGCCCAATGGAAAAACTCCCATGTAGCCCAAACAGGTTTTTACGCTCGCATGAGGAGGTTTTTCAGGCAATTCGAAAAAGGACATTTTCTCAAAACTGCAATGGAAACAGTTTTTCCGCATCTACAGGTCAGCTGGTGCGGTCATGCATTGCTCTCACACAGGGCCTACATGTTATTATTCCACTCATTATGTCGTAATAACGAGATCTTACGTAGTTAATATATTTTCTCCTAATAAGGACAGTGGCGTAACTTTAACCTATGACGGACCTGGTGCAGACACACATATCATAACTATCTACAGGCCGACTGTAATTAAGACACATATTCAAGACATGTGTTAAAACAGAAAGACGCTGTAGTTTCAGCTCAAAGACTGAGGAAACAGGCCAGCACGTCAATCCATTCCCACCATCTCAGTTAGCTTCTTATTTATTAAATATACAGACAAATAGTGATTAAACATTGATCAAAATTAAAATACAATTTATACAAAACAAAATTAATTTTAAAGAAAGACTTTCTAGAAAACAAAATTCAGTGAAGTGCTCAAAATCCATTTCAAAATCCAAGATTATGTGCCTTACTCATGCTGCTCACTTTTCATAATCAACATATGAAATTAAAAGATTATAGAAATATTTAGACAAAGCCTAACTATATGAAACTAAATAGGCTGCGTTTTCTTTAATCCTCTGTCCGACGAAGTCGTCGTCGCCTTCTGATGGATTTTTTCCTTATTCCAGCGGAAACAACTCACAATACTCCATAATGTCTAGCCATACTACAGATCAGTGCAAGATATAATTATAATAAACGATAAACTGTCTACTTTTATTTGTGTGCACTCACAATAACAACAAAGACAGTGGATTCAGGGAACAGATTATTTTGCACTCCACTCCAAACGCTGTCTTCATTTCAAAAATATATTTTGTTTATTTAAAAGATTTTCATTTCAAAAGCATTTCTAAATTCAGTTTACATTTCCAACTAACGAAATTCCAAGTGGTAAAAAAACCCCTTTGAGTTACCACCATCAAACCTTTCGCTCTTCTCTGAATGTGGCAGTGTGTCACACCTGGCGTCCACAAAAGTCAATCATTCTTTACAGATGATGGTGTGTTTGGACAGAAGACGAGACAGAGTTCTTTATTAAACTCTTAAAAACAATAAAATAGAAAATGCCACAATTTATCAAGACCTTGAAGCAGATAAGAGAGAGAAGCACCCAGAAACACCTCATACGGGCCGCTCTTGCCATCAGCCTCATTAATAATAACGGTGTGCGGTGGCTGGGATACACATAAACCTAACAACATACATCACATGATCTTTGGAATGATTTATCACAAGAGGAAAAAAATGGGTTTTAGTCGCATAACATCAGTTAATGGAAACGCCGTCATTTCGCAATATTTTTTTATCGACTTTTAAAAAATATTGCAAAAGTTTTGCGCAAATCTGTAATGGAAACACGGCTTCTGATGCAAACCTCATCAGATATGAGACACATTCCGATTCTTCTGTAAAGCAGCTCGAAACAACAGTGTCATTATTCACAAAAGGTTCTTCAGATTAGGAAAATATTCTTATACAGTAGGCCAAAAGTGATGTCCGGCTTATGAAAATTGACATCTCCACCCTTTAGATCACAAAAAGATTATTATAAAAGCATTTTAAAAACGTCAGAGGTTACGACTGAGAAGGGAACGAGATGCTGCGTCATAGTAGCGCCGCTGTGGGAACACCTCTGTGTGATTGCGTCGGGATAATAAGTCCAGTGGAATGGCGGGACATCACAGGAGGGGTGACATTATGACTGAAGCTATCAAGAGTGCCCGGACCAAACAATGCCAGCTTCTGATAGGACGAAGCAAGTCGATCACAGGCATGCAGGAAGTATGGCAGGGCGACGCAGCATCTAGTTCCCTTCTCACAGGGACGGACTGGGGCTAAAAAACAGCCCTGGACTTTCTCCCAAATAGGCCCATCATCCGGCCATTCGCCCCTAGCCGTGCACAACAGAAACTAGCAAGGATGTACTGTCAGACTATCAGACAAGGTATTCACAACAAGTGACATCTCAAAACCTATGGCTAGGCCCTATTAATTTTGTCTGTGAAGCTTTCACAAACAACCACCAGGTCTTTGCCAATTCCACAATAATAAACACTAATATGAAAGACAAGGAAAAACTGCACTCTGATGGAAGACAGACAGAAAGTGCAAGCTAGGATTTTTCAATTATTTAGCCCCCTTCCTTGTATGTTAGAGAGGTGGTTATAGTTTGACAAGAGTTTACAGTTTGACAAAAGCACAATGTTTTGTACACAAATATAAGCAAACACTTTGCAGTTTGAATGATGTCCTGTATGAACAAAATGACGGAGTATGTATTGTTTTTGTTTCCACTGTTCTATCGCGTCCGGGCCTCTCTCTCTCTCTCTCTCTCTCTCTCTCTCACACACACACACACACACACAGATCACGTCTCTCTCTAACAGTAGTTCCGCATTACATTAATTTTCGCGCAAGTTTTATTTATTTTTATATTGTGTATTCTCCGTGTAAATTCATGCACCGAGCCGTGACGCCCGCGCCAATTCGGTTAAAACGAGTACACATGTACCGTTCCACCCCATTCACACCCATGTTGATAGCTAGCTGACTATGCAATTCGCTAAGATAGGGATAAAGGCAGCCAATTATAATGTGTCCTGCTACTACTGGCACTTACCAGGACCTCTTTCTGGTGTGAAGTTAACTCTGTCTGTCCCTCCGCATCATGACCAAGCTGTGGAAGCTCAGGCTCAGCTTCCACTAGCTGGTCGTCTACAGTCTCAGTCTGGCTAAGCGATGTAGTGCTGCTGGCAGTTGCACTGCAACCAAAAAGCTCTGTAAGCTTTTTACAATTCTTTCTCGACTCTTCTTTCTCAGTTTTTTTTTTTGCACATATAAGTGATCGTATTAGTGCCCCTGCTGTTGGCTGTTCATATTGCGTTATTAGACTCTCTCTCTTTTTTTTTTGCCGACGGCCGGGTGACGGCCCTCGGTTGGACGGCCGTTCTGGACTTTTCCAGAACGCACAGATTGTCAATCCGTCCCTGCCTTCTCAGGGAACAATGGTTAAAGTGGTAACCTGAACTCGCGCTGCGCCATAGCAGTGACACTGTGGGAACCATACTACCCACTTTGCTGTAACTCTGTAGCTCTAACAGCCATTGATGAAGTTCGTCCAGAAGCCTTGTAAGCAAGTGAAATAGCATACAAAGAGCTGATCTGACTTTCTCCACAGGGCAGCTCTGTGGACAAGTGTCAAGTGCTCTAACTGGACACACCAAATTTAGCTTTTCCTGGTCCAAATTTGAAAAGGAAGGAGGACTGGAGAACTGGACAGGAGGAGCGGGAAGAACTATGGGCCGTGGCACATTAGTGGGCACTTTGGGCACATAACCCAGTCTCGGGTTTAAGTCTGCTTTCACCATTCCTGGTGCAAATTCTAAGCATGACCTGAAGGACCCCCCTACTCTCCTCAGAGAAGTAATGGCTTCAAATTTAACTGGAACAGTTTCCAAGGGTTCAAAGGGAGCCAGTGTGAGACCTTCCACTACAATGGCCAGATCCCAGGCCGGTACCCTTGGGCGAATTGCAGGACTCAGCCTCAAGGCACCACGGAGGAAACATGTCACCAATGGACTCAGCACCCAAAGGTGCAGGCTAAGCTGCTATGGCCACCAGGTAAACCTTTAAGATAGAGGGAGATAACCCTGCAGGAAATGAAAGCTCTAGCGTAAAATTCTGCCAGGAAGATTCAATGTAATGTCACTCAATAACCAAGTCTAACCAATCATGTCCTAATTCTCAGAGCATAAAAGATGGTCACTTACACACGTCTGAGTTCACACATGCTGACGCCAACATTTACCTTCATCCACCCCACCACCACCAGGATGGTCCCTGCCTCCCATACCTCCCAGGGGGTCAGCTGCGCCCCTGCCTTCATCTCCAGGCAGGAAATGCAGAGTCCGGGAGCTACAGGCGGGGTCTACGCCAAAGGAACTCTAAATATAATACTTGCTGTTAATAAATGTGTTACTTCATCTGGCCTCCCGAGTCTTTCTGGTAGAAGTCCAGCTGAAGATTCTCGCACCACAAATTGAATACTCTCCACTTTAGGATGTAAAGTTTCCTCATGGAGGGAGCTCTGGAGATAAGTATGGCCTCCACAACATTAGTTGAGAGACCCTGGTCTATGAGTTGGACCCCCTCAGAGGCCAAACCCACAGCCTCCACAACTCTGGCCGGGGGTGAAAAATGAAGCCAGAAGACAGAAGGTCCCTCCTGATTGGAAACTCCCAAGGGGAGCTGTCGAGGAGGGACATATGGTCAGAGAACCAAACCTGACCAGAACAGGGCTACTAGCCTGCCCTCTGAGGCTTGACACCATGAGCGTCAGGACCTTTTTGCCAAAGTCTTCTTCGTGAGAATGACGGTCATCAGATAAGGAGTCGTTACTCCAGACTCCCGTTCTTTATGTGTGTTGGGGGCTCGGGATGCAACGCTGCCGCTTTCTTTTCCTCCTCCTGAATCCTCTCGATGACTTTATACCTCTCAAGTATTTATCCGCATTTATAGCGGAGCATCCAACAAAAAGGATATTTTCTATTCAACTGGCCTCTCCATTGCCACCAGGGCTGCCATAAAATTACAGATGGTTGTGGTCTTCTCCTTGGCGACCTGGATAGACAAATCTGGGGTCCAGCGCAATTCTTGAACTGGTCTCGAAGCAGTACGCCTGCAAAAGGGACATAGTATGCAGACACGCAATCGGTGGGTAATGTCGGCCCTTGAGGGACGATGCTGTATTAGGAGACAGATAGCTAGCATGTGTTCCACTTTCTGCATCGCCCCATGCCTGTGCTCTTTCAACCCCTTATATTTGAGTAGTTTGTAACTTGTGGACTGCAAAGCCGTGTTGAAACGGGTTTCTTCCACATCCAAGGGTGTCTGCTCTATCTGTGCATCAGCAGCTGCTGTTCTCATTTCGTTCTGGTCAGTGAGACCTAATGAGCCTGATGGGCGTCACAGTTCACACGTGTCCGTTAAACAAGGTCATACATCAGTTTTTAATGATCTGAAACACTGATGCTAATCATGTTAACGACTGAACTTTTCCTTCAAAGAAACCATGTTTACGGATGTTTTCTTCCAGTGGCATTAATAAAACGTGTTCTCAAAACGTTAGTGCAAAACCAATATTTATACATAGTTCATGGAGCACTTTAATGGTTTTTAAATGTTACTACTTGTTTCCCATAATGATTACAAAATTATAAATTGGAATGTTCCCTTAACATTCCTTGATGGGAACATGAGCAAGATGTTCTTAGCCAGTTTTCGTTGACTTCTCTGCTCTCTGGATGAAGGTGTGTCCAGCAGCTCTTGATGGCTGTCTCTCTCTGGATGAAGGTGTGTCCAGCAGCTCTTGATGGCTGTCTCTCTCTGGATGAAGGTGTGTCCAGCAGCTCTTGATGGCTGTCTCTCTCTGGATGAAGGTGTGTCCAGCAGCTCTTGATGGCTGTCTCTCTGGATGAAGGTGTGTCCAGCAGCTCTTGATGGCTGAATCTCTCTGGATGAAGGTGTGTCCAGCAGCTCTTGATGGCTGAATCTCTCTGGATGAAGGTGTGTCCAGCAGCTCTTGATGGCTGTCTCTCTCTGGATGAAGGTGTGTCCAGCAGCTCTTGATGGCTGTCTCTCTCTGGATGAAGGTGTGTCCAGCAGCTCTTGATGGCTGTCTCTCTGGATGAAGGTGTGTCCAGCAGCTCTTGATGGCTGAATCTCTCTGGATGAAGGTGTGTCCAGCAGCTCTTGATGGCTGAATCTCTCTGGATGAAGGTGTGTCCAGCAGCTCTTGATGGCTGAATCTCTCTGGATGAAGGTGTGTCCAGCAGCTCTTGATGGCTGTCTCTCTCTGGATGAAGGTGTGTCCAGCAGCTCTTGATGACTGTCTCTCTCTGGATGAAGGTGTGTCCAGCAGCTCTTGATGGCTGTCTCTCTCTGGATGAAGGTGTGTCCAGCAGCTCTTGATGGCTGTCTCTCTGGATGAAGGTGTGTCCAGCAGCTCTTGATGGCTGAATCTCTCTGGATGAAGGTGTGTCCAGCAGCTCTTGATGGCTGAATCTCTCTGGATGAAGGTGTGTCCAGCGGCTCTTGATGGCTGAATCTCTCTGGATGAAGGTGTGTCCAGCAGCTCTTGATGGCTGAATCTCTCTGGATGAAGGTGTGTCCAGCAGCTCTTGATGGCTGAATCTCTCTGGATGAAGGTGTGTCCAGCAGCTCTTGATGGCTGTCTCTCTGGATGAAGGTGTGTCCAGCAGCTCTTGATGGCTGAATCTCTCTGGATGAAGGTGTGTCCAGCAGCTCTTGATGGCTGAATCTCTCTGGATGAAGGTGTGTCCAGCAGCTCTTGATGGCTGTCTCTCTGGATGAAGGTGTGTCCAGCAGCTCTTGATGACTGTCTCTCTGGATGAAGGTGTGTCCAGCGGCTCTTGATGGCTGAATCTCTCTGGATGAAGGTGTGTCCAGCGGCTCTTGATGGCTGTCTCTCTCTGGATGAAGGTGTGTCCAGCAGCTCTTGATGACTGAATCTCTCTGGATGAAGGTGTGTCCAGCAGCTCTTGATGGCTGTCTCTCTCTGGATGAAGGTGTGTCCAGCAGCTCTTGATGGCTGAATCTCTCTGGATGAAGGTGTGTCCAGCAGCTCTTGATGGCTGAATCTCTCTGGATGAAGGTGTGTCCAGCAGCTCTTGATGGCTGTCTCTCTCTGGATGAAGGTGTGTCCAGCAGCTCTTGATGGCTGTCTCTCTCTGGATGAAGGTGTGTCCAGCAGCTCTTGATGGCTAAATCTCTCTGGATGAAGGTGTGTCCAGCAGCTCTTGATGGCTGTCTCTCTGGATGAAGGTGTGTCCAGCAGCTCTTGATGGCTGTCTCTCTGGATGAAGGTGTGTCCAGCAGCTCTTGATGACTGTCTCTCTCTGGATGAAGGTGTGTCCAGCGGCTCTTGATGGCTGAATCTCTCTGGATGAAGGTGTGTCCAGCAGCTCTTGATGGCTGTCTCTCTCTGGATGAAGGTGTGTCCAGCAGCTCTTGATGGCTGTCTCTCTCTGGATGAAGGTGTGTCCAGCAGCTCTTGATGGCTGTCTCTCTGGATGAAGGTGTGTCCAACAGCTCTTGATGGCTGAATCTCTCTGGATGAAGGTGTGTCCAGCAGCTCTTGATGGCTGTCTCTCTCTGGATGAAGGTGTGTCCAGCAGCTCTTGATGGCTGTCTCTCTCTGGATGAAGGTGTGTCCAGCAGCTCTTGATGACTGAATCTCTCTGGATGAAGGTGTGTCCAGCAGCTCTTGATGGCTGTCTCTCTGGATGAAGGTGTGTCCAGCAGCTCTTGATGGCTGAATCTCTCTGGATGAAGGTGTGTCCAGCAGCTCTTGATGGCTGAATCTCTCTGGATGAAGGTGTGTCCAGAAGCTCTTGATGGCTGAATCTCTCTGGATGAAGGTGTGTCCAGCAGCTCTTGATGGCTGTCTCTCTCTGGATGAAGGTGTGTCCAGCAGCTCTTGATGGCTGTCTCTCTGGATGAAGGTGTGTCCAGCAGCTCTTGATGGCTGTCTCTCTCTGGATGAAGGTGTGTCCAGCAGCTCTTGATGGCTGAATCTCTCTGGATGAAGGTGTGTCCAGCAGCTCTTGATGGCTGAATCTCTCTGGATGAAGGTGTGTCCAGCAGCTCTTGATGGCTGTCTCTCTCTGGATGAAGGTGTGTCCAGCAGCTCTTGATGGCTGTCTCTCTCTGGATGAAGGTGTGTCCAGCAGCTCTTGATGACTGTCTCTCTGGATGAAGGTGTGTCCAGCAGCTCTTGATGGCTGTCTCTCTCTGGATGAAGGTGTGTCCAGCAGCTCTTGATGGCTGTCTCTCTCTGGATGAAGGTGTGTCCAGCAGCTCTTGATGGCTGAATCTCTCTGGATGAAGGTGTGTCCAGCAGCTCTTGATGGCTGAATCTCTCTGGATGAAGGTGTGTCCAGCAGCTCTTGATGGCTGAATCTCTCTGGATGAAGGTGTGTCCAACAGCTCTTGATGGCTGAATCTCTCTGGATGAAGGTGTGTCCAGCAGCTCTTGATGGCTGTCTCTCTGGATGAAGGTGTGTCCAGCAGCTCTTGATGGCTGTCTCTCTCTGGATGAAGGTGTGTCCAGCAGCTCTTGATGGCTGTCTCTCTCTGGATGAAGGTGTGTCCAGCAGCTCTTGATGGCTGTCTCTCTCTGGATGAAGGTGTGTCCAGCAGCTCTTGATGGCTGTCTCTCTCTGGATGAAGGTGTGTCCAGCAGCTCTTGATGGCTGTCTCTCTCTGGATGAAGGTGTGTCCAGCAGCTCTTGATGGCTGAATCTCTCTGGATGAAGGTGTGTCCAGCAGCTCTTGATGGCTGTCTCTCTCTGGATGAAGGTGTGTCCAGCAGCTCTTGATGGCTGTCTCTCTCTGGATGAAGGTGTGTCCAGCAGCTCTTGATGGCTGTCTCTCTCTGGATGAAGGTGTGTCCAGCAGCTCTTGATGGCTGAATCTCTCTGGATGAAGGTGTGTCCAGCAGCTCTTGATGGCTGAATCTCTCTGGATGAAGGTGTGTCCAGCAGCTCTTGATGGCTGTCTCTCTGGATGAAGGTGTGTCCAGCAGCTCTTGATGGCTGTCTCTCTCTGGATGAAGGTGTGTCCAGCAGCTCTTGATGGCTGAATCTCTCTGGATGAAGGTGTGTCCAGCAGCTCTTGATGGCTGTCTCTCTCTGGATGAAGGTGTGTCCAGCAGCTCTTGATGACTGAATCTCTCTGGATGAAGGTGTGTCCAGCAGCTCTTGATGGCTGTCTCTCTCTGGATGAAGGTGTGTCCAGCAGCTCTTGATGGCTGTCTCTCTCTGGATGAAGGTGTGTCCAGCAGCTCTTGATGGCTGAATCTCTCTGGATGAAGGTGTGTCCAGCAGCTCTTGATGGCTGAATCTCTCTGGATGAAGGTGTGTCCAGCAGCTCTTGATGGCTGTCTCTCTGGATGAAGGTGTGTCCAGCAGCTCTTGATGGCTGTCTCTCTCTGGATGAAGGTGTGTCCAGCAGCTCTTGATGGCTGTCTCTCTCTGGATGAAGGTGTGTCCAGCAGCTCTTGATGGCTGAATCTCTCTGGATGAAGGTGTGTCCAGCAGCTCTTGATGGCTGAATCTCTCTGGATGAAGGTGTGTCCAGCAGCTCTTGATGGCTGAATCTCTCTGGATGAAGGTGTGTCCAGCAGCTCTTGATGGCTGTCTCTCTGGATGAAGGTGTGTCCAGCAGCTCTTGATGGCTGTCTCTCTCTGGATGAAGGTGTGTCCAACAGCTCTTGATGGCTGAATCTCTCTGGATGAAGGTGTGTCCAGCAGCTCTTGATGGCTGTCTCTCTGGATGAAGGTGTGTCCAGCAGCTCTTGATGGCTGTCTCTCTCTGGATGAAGGTGTGTCCAGCAGCTCTTGATGGCTGAATCTCTCTGGATGAAGGTGTGTCCAGCAGCTCTTGATGGCTGTCTCTCTCTGGATGAAGGTGTGTCCAGCAGCTCTTGATGGCTGTCTCTCTCTGGATGAAGGTGTGTCCAGCAGCTCTTGATGGCTGTCTCTCTCTGGATGAAGGTGTGTCCAGCAGCTCTTGATGGCTGAATCTCTCTGGATGAAGGTGTGTCCAGCAGCTCTTGATGGCTGTCTCTCTCTGGATGAAGGTGTGTCCAGCAGCTCTTGATGACTGAATCTCTCTGGATGAAGGTGTGTCCAGCAGCTCTTGATGGCTGTCTCTCTCTGGATGAAGGTGTGTCCAGCAGCTCTTGATGGCTGTCTCTCTGGATGAAGGTGTGTCCAGCAGCTCTTGATGGCTGAATCTCTCTGGATGAAGGTGTGTCCAGCAGCTCTTGATGGCTGTCTCTCTCTGGATGAAGGTGTGTCCAGCAGCTCTTGATGGCTGAATCTCTCTGGATGAAGGTGTGTCCAGCAGCTCT
This sequence comes from Romanogobio albipinnatus, assembly GCA_023566225.1. Classification (NCBI taxonomy): domain Eukaryota; kingdom Metazoa; phylum Chordata; class Actinopteri; order Cypriniformes; family Gobionidae; genus Romanogobio; species Romanogobio albipinnatus. The sequence continues at coordinate 357,805 of CM042242.1, forward strand.
TGATGGCTGAATCTCTCTGGATGAAGGTGTGTCCAGCAGCTCTTGATGGCTGTCTCTCTCTGGATGAAGGTGTGTCCAGCAGCTCTTGATGGCTGAATCTCTCTGGATGAAGGTGTGTCCAGCAGCTCTTGATGGCTGTCTCTCTCTGGATGAAGGTGTGTCCAGCAGCTCTTGATGGCTGTCTCTCTCTGGATGAAGGTGTGTCCAGCAGCTCTTGATGACTGTCTCTCTCTGGATGAAGGTGTGTCCAGCAGCTCTTGATGGCTGTCTCTCTGGATGAAGGTGTGTCCAGCAGCTCTTGATGGCTGTCTCTCTCTGGATGAAGGTGTGTCCAGCAGCTCTTGATGACTGTCTCTCTCTGGATGAAGGTGTGTCCAGCAGCTCTTGATGGCTGTCTCTCTGGATGAAGGTGTGTCCAGCAGCTCTTGATGGCTGTCTCTCTCTGGATGAAGGTGTGTCCAGCAGCTCTTGATGGCTGAATCTCTCTGGATGAAGGTGTGTCCAGCAGCTCTTGATGGCTGTCTCTCTCTGGATGAAGGTGTGTCCAGCAGCTCTTGATGGCTGTCTCTCTCTGGATGAAGGTGTGTCCAGCAGCTCTTGATGGCTGTCTCTCTCTGGATGAAGGTGTGTCCAGCAGCTCTTGATGGCTGTCTCTCTCTGGATGAAGGTGTGTCCAGCAGCTCTTGATGGCTGTCTCTCTCTGGATGAAGGTGTGTCCAGCAGCTCTTGATGGCTGAATCTCTCTGGATGAAGGTGTGTCCAGCAGCTCTTGATGGCTGAATCTCTCTGGATGAAGGTGTGTCCAGCAGCTCTTGATGGCTGAATCTCTCTGGATGAAGGTGTGTCCAGCAGCTCTTGATGGCTGTCTCTCTCTGGATGAAGGTGTGTCCAGCAGCTCTTGATGGCTGTCTCTCTCTGGATGAAGGTGTGTCCAGCAGCTCTTGATGGCTGAATCTCTCTGGATGAAGGTGTGTCCAGCAGCTCTTGATGGCTGTCTCTCTCTGGATGAAGGTGTGTCCAGCAGCTCTTGATGGCTGAATCTCTCTGGATGAAGGTGTGTCCAGCAGCTCTTGATGGCTGAATCTCTCTGGATGAAGGTGTGTCCAGCAGCTCTTGATGGCTGAATCTCTCTGGATGAAGGTGTGTCCAGCAGCTCTTGATGGCTGTCTCTCTCTGGATGAAGGTGTGTCCAGCAGCTCTTGATGGCTGTCTCTCTCTGGATGAAGGTGTGTCCAGCAGCTCTTGATGGCTGAATCTCTCTGGATGAAGGTGTGTCCAGCAGCTCTTGATGGCTGTCTCTCTCTGGATGAAGGTGTGTCCAGCAGCTCTTGATGGCTGTCTCTCTCTGGATGAAGGTGTGTCCAGCAGCTCTTGATGGCTGAATCTCTCTGGATGAAGGTGTGTCCAGCAGCTCTTGATGGCTGAATCTCTCTGGATGAAGGTGTGTCCAGCAGCTCTTGATGGCTGTCTCTCTCTGGATGAAGGTGTGTCCAGCAGCTCTTGATGGCTGTCTCTCTCTGGATGAAGGTGTGTCCAGCAGCTCTTGATGGCTGAATCTCTCTGGATGAAGGTGTGTCCAGCAGCTCTTGATGGCTGTCTCTCTCTGGATGAAGGTGTGTCCAGCAGCTCTTGATGGCTGTCTCTCTCTGGATGAAGGTGTGTCCAGCAGCTCTTGATGGCTGTCTCTCTCTGGATGAAGGTGTGTCCAGCAGCTCTTGATGGCTGAATCTCTCTGGATGAAGGTGTGTCCAGCAGCTCTTGATGGCTGTCTCTCTCTGGATGAAGGTGTGTCCAGCAGCTCTTGATGGCTGAATCTCTCTGGATGAAGGTGTGTCCAGCAGCTCTTGATGGCTGTCTCTCTCTGGATGAAGGTGTGTCCAGCAGCTCTTGATGGCTGTCTCTCTCTGGATGAAGGTGTGTCCAGCAGCTCTTGATGGCTGTCTCTCTCTGGATGAAGGTGTGTCCAGCAGCTCTTGATGGCTGTCTCTCTCTGGATGAAGGTGTGTCCAGCAGCTCTTGATGGCTGTCTCTCTCTGGATGAAGGTGTGTCCAGCAGCTCTTGATGGCTGAATCTCTCTGGATGAAGGTGTGTCCAGCGGCTCTTGATGGCTGTCTCTCTGGATGAAGGTGTGTCCAGCAGCTCTTGATGGCTGTCTCTCTCTGGATGAAGGTGTGTCCAGCAGCTCTTGATGGCTGTCTCTCTCTGGATGAAGGTGTGTCCAGCAGCTCTTGATGGCTGTCTCTCTCTGGATGAAGGTGTGTCCAGCAGCTCTTGATGGCTGTCTCTCTCTGGATGAAGGTGTGTCCAGCAGCTCTTGATGACTGTCTCTCTCTGGATGAAGGTGTGTCCAGCAGCTCTTGATGGCTGTCTCTCTGGATGAAGGTGTGTCCAGCAGCTCTTGATGGCTGTCTCTCTCTGGATGAAGGTGTGTCCAGCAGCTCTTGATGGCTGAATCTCTCTGGATGAAGGTGTGTCCAGCAGCTCTTGATGACTGTCTCTCTCTGGATGAAGGTGTGTCCAGCAGCTCTTGATGGCTGTCTCTCTGGATGAAGGTGTGTCCAGCAGCTCTTGATGGCTGTCTCTCTCTGGATGAAGGTGTGTCCAGCAGCTCTTGATGGCTGAATCTCTCTGGATGAAGGTGTGTCCAGCAGCTCTTGATGGCTGTCTCTCTCTGGATGAAGGTGTGTCCAGCAGCTCTTGATGGCTGTCTCTCTCTGGATGAAGGTGTGTCCAGCAGCTCTTGATGGCTGTCTCTCTCTGGATGAAGGTGTGTCCAGCAGCTCTTGATGGCTGTCTCTCTCTGGATGAAGGTGTGTCCAGCAGCTCTTGATGGCTGTCTCTCTCTGGATGAAGGTGTGTCCAGCAGCTCTTGATGGCTGAATCTCTCTGGATGAAGGTGTGTCCAGCAGCTCTTGATGGCTGAATCTCTCTGGATGAAGGTGTGTCCAGCAGCTCTTGATGACTGAATCTCTCTGGATGAAGGTGTGTCCAGCAGCTCTTGATGGCTGTCTCTCTCTGGATGAAGGTGTGTCCAGCAGCTCTTGATGGCTGTCTCTCTCTGGATGAAGGTGTGTCCAGCAGCTCTTGATGGCTGTCTCTCTCTGGATGAAGGTGTGTCCAGCAGCTCTTGATGGCTGAATCTCTCTGGATGAAGGTGTGTCCAGCGGCTCTTGATGGCTGTCTCTCTGGATGAAGGTGTGTCCAGCAGCTCTTGATGGCTGTCTCTCTCTGGATGAAGCTGTGTCCAGCAGCTCTTGATGGCTGTCTCTCTCTGGATGAAGGTGTGTCCAGCAGCTCTTGATGGCTGTCTCTCTCTGGATGAAGGTGTGTCCAGCAGCTCTTGATGACTGTCTCTCTCTGGATGAAGGTGTGTCCAGCAGCTCTTGATGGCTGTCTCTCTGGATGAAGGTGTGTCCAGCAGCTCTTGATGGCTGTCTCTCTCTGGATGAAGGTGTGTCCAGCAGCTCTTGATGGCTGAATCTCTCTGGATGAAGGTGTGTCCAGCAGCTCTTGATGACTGTCTCTCTCTGGATGAAGGTGTGTCCAGCAGCTCTTGATGGCTGTCTCTCTGGATGAAGGTGTGTCCAGCAGCTCTTGATGGCTGTCTCTCTCTGGATGAAGGTGTGTCCAGCAGCTCTTGATGGCTGAATCTCTCTGGATGAAGGTGTGTCCAGCAGCTCTTGATGGCTGTCTCTCTCTGGATGAAGGTGTGTCCAGCAGCTCTTGATGGCTGTCTCTCTCTGGATGAAGGTGTGTCCAGCAGCTCTTGATGGCTGTCTCTCTCTGGATGAAGGTGTGTCCAGCAGCTCTTGATGGCTGTCTCTCTCTGGATGAAGGTGTGTCCAGCAGCTCTTGATGGCTGTCTCTCTCTGGATGAAGGTGTGTCCAGCAGCTCTTGATGGCTGAATCTCTCTGGATGAAGGTGTGTCCAGCAGCTCTTGATGGCTGAATCTCTCTGGATGAAGGTGTGTCCAGCAGCTCTTGATGGCTGAATCTCTCTGGATGAAGGTGTGTCCAGCAGCTCTTGATGGCTGTCTCTCTCTGGATGAAGGTGTGTCCAGCAGCTCTTGATGGCTGAATCTCTCTGGATGAAGGTGTGTCCAGCAGCTCTTGATGGCTGAATCTCTCTGGATGAAGGTGTGTCCAGCAGCTCTTGATGGCTGAATCTCTCTGGATGAAGGTGTGTCCAGCAGCTCTTGATGGCTGAATCTCTCTGGATGAAGGTGTGTCCAGCAGCTCTTGATGGCTGTCTCTCTCTGGATGAAGGTGTGTCCAGCAGCTCTTGATGGCTGTCTCTCTCTGGATGAAGGTGTGTCCAGCAGCTCTTGATGGCTGTCTCTCTCTGGATGAAGGTGTGTCCAGCAGCTCTTGATGGCTGTCTCTCTCTGGATGAAGGTGTGTCCAGCAGCTCTTGATGGCTGTCTCTCTCTGGATGAAGGTGTGTCCAGCAGCTCTTGATGGCTGTCTCTCTCTGGATGAAGGTGTGTCCAGCAGCTCTTGATGGCTGTCTCTCTCTGGATGAAGGTGTGTCCAGCAGCTCTTGATGGCTGTCTCTCTCTGGATGAAGGTGTGTCCAGCAGCTCTTGATGGCTGAATCTCTCTGGATGAAGGTGTGTCCAGCAGCTCTTGATGGCTGAATCTCTCTGGATGAAGGTGTGTCCAGCAGCTCTTGATGGCTGAATCTCTCTGGATGAAGGTGTGTCCAGCAGCTCTTGATGGCTGAATCTCTCTGGATGAAGGTGTGTCCAGCAGCTCTTGATGGCTGTCTCTCTCTGGATGAAGGTGTGTCCAGCAGCTCTTGATGGCTGTCTCTCTCTGGATGAAGGTGTGTCCAGCAGCTCTTGATGGCTGTCTCTCTCTGGATGAAGGTGTGTCCAGCAGCTCTTGATGACTGTCTCTCTCTGGATGAAGGTGTGTCCAGCAGCTCTTGATGGCTGTCTCTCTCTGGATGAAGGTGTGTCCAGCAGCTCTTGATGACTGTCTCTCTCTGGATGAAGGTGTGTCCAGCAGCTCTTGATGGCTGTCTCTCTGGATGAAGGTGTGTCCAGCAGCTCTTGATGGCTGTCTCTCTCTGGATGAAGGTGTGTCCAGCAGCTCTTGATGGCTGTCTCTCTGGATGAAGGTGTGTCCAGCAGCTCTTGATGGCTGTCTCTCTCTGGATGAAGGTGTCCAGCAGCTCTTGATGGCTGTCTCTCTCTGGATGAAGGTGTCCAGCAGCTCTTGATGGCTGTCTCTCTCTGGATGAAGGTGTGTCCAGCAGCTCTTGATGACTGTCTCTCTCTGGATGAAGGTGTGTCCAGCAGCTCTTGATGGCTGTCTCTCTGGATGAAGGTGTGTCCAGCAGCTCTTGATGGCTGTCTCTCTCTGGATGAAGGTGTGTCCAGCAGCTCTTGATGGCTGTCTCTCTCTGGATGAAGGTGTGTCCAGCAGCTCTTGATGGCTGTCTCTCTGGATGAAGGTGTGTCCAGCAGCTCTTGATGGCTGTCTCTCTCTGGATGAAGGTGTGTCCAGCAGCTCTTGATGGCTGAATCTCTCTGGATGAAGGTGTGTCCAGCAGCTCTTGATGGCTGAATCTCTCTGGATGAAGGTGTGTCCAGCAGCTCTTGATGGCTGAATCTCTCTGGATGAAGGTGTGTCCAGCAGCTCTTGATGGCTGTCTCTCTCTGGATGAAGGTGTGTCCAGCAGCTCTTGATGGCTGAATCTCTCTGGATGAAGGTGTGTCCAGCAGCTCTTGATGGCTGTCTCTCTCTGGATGAAGGTGTGTCCAGCAGCTCTTGATGGCTGAATCTCTCTGGATGAAGGTGTGTCCAGCAGCTCTTGATGGCTGAATCTCTCTGGATGAAGGTGTGTCCAGCAGCTCTTGATGGCTGTCTCTCTCTGGATGAAGGTGTGTCCAGCAGCTCTTGATGGCTGAATCTCTCTGGATGAAGGTGTGTCCAGCAGCTCTTGATGGCTGTCTCTCTCTGGATGAAGGTGTGTCCAACAGCTCTTGATGGCTGAATCTCTCTGGATGAAGGTGTGTCCAGCAGCTCTTGATGGCTGTCTCTCTCTGGATGAAGGTGTGTCCAGCAGCTCTTGATGGCTGAATCTCTCTGGATGAAGGTGTGTCCAGCAGCTCTTGATGGCTGTCTCTCTCTGGATGAAGGTGTGTCCAGCAGCTCTTGATGGCTGTCTCTCTGGATGAAGGTGTGTCCAGCAGCTCTTGATGGCTGTCTCTCTCTGGATGAAGGTGTCCAGCAGCTCTTGATGGCTGTCTCTCTCTGGATGAAGGTGTCCAGCAGCTCTTGATGGCTGTCTCTCTCTGGATGAAGGTGTCCAGCAGCTCTTGATGACTGTCTCTCTCTGGATGAAGGTGTGTCCAGCAGCTCTTGATGACTGTCTCTCTCTGGATGAAGGTGTGTCCAGCAGCTCTTGATGGCTGTCTCTCTGGATGAAGGTGTGTCCAGCAGCTCTTGATGGCTGTCTCTCTCTGGATGAAGGTGTGTCCAGCAGCTCTTGATGGCTGTCTCTCTCTGGATGAAGGTGTGTCCAGCAGCTCTTGATGGCTGTCTCTCTGGATGAAGGTGTGTCCAGCAGCTCTTGATGGCTGTCTCTCTCTGGATGAAGGTGTGTCCAGCAGCTCTTGATGACTGTCTCTCTCTGGATGAAGGTGTGTCCAGCAGCTCTTGATGGCTGTCTCTCTCTGGATGAAGGTGTGTCCAGCAGCTCTTGATGACTGTCTCTCTCTGGATGAAGGTGTGTCCAGCAGCTCTTGATGGCTGAATCTCTCTGGATGAAGGTGTGTCCAGCAGCTCTTGATGGCTGAATCTCTCTGGATGAAGGTGTGTCCAGCAGCTCTTGATGGCTGTCTCTCTCTGGGTGAAGGTGTGTCCAGCAGCTCTTGATGGCTGTCTCTCTCTGGATGAAGGTGTGTCCAGCAGCTCTTGATGGCTGTCTCTCTCTGGGTGAAGGTGTGTCCAGCAGCTCTTGATGGCTGTCTCTCTCTGGATGAAGGTGTGTCCAGCAGCTCTTGATGGCTGTCTCTCTCTGGATGAAGGTGTGTCCAGCAGCTCTTGATGGCTAAATCTCTCTGGATGAAGGTGTGTCCAGCAGCTCTTGATGGCTGTCTCTCTCTGGATGAAGGTGTGTCCAGCAGCTCTTGATGGCTAAATCTCTCTGGATGAAGGTGTGTCCAGCAGCTCTTGATGGCTGAATCTCTCTGGATGAAGGTGTGTCCAGCAGCTCTTGATGGCTGTCTCTCTCTGGATGAAGGTGTGTCCAGCAGCTCTTGATGGCTGTCTCTCTCTGGATGAAGGTGTGTCCAGCAGCTCTTGATGGCTAAATCTCTCTGGATGAAGGTGTGTCCAGCAGCTCTTGATGGCTGAATCTCTCTGGATGAAGGTGTGTCCAGCAGCTCTTGATGGCTGTCTCTCTCTGGATGAAGGTGTGTCCAGCAGCTCTTGATGGCTGTCTCTCTCTGGATGAAGGTGTGTCCAGCAGCTCTTGATGACTGTCTCTCTCTGGATGAAGGTGTGTCCAGCAGCTCTTGATGGCTGTCTCTCTCTGGATGAAGGTGTGTCCAGCAGCTCTTGATGGCTGTCTCTCTCTGGGTGAAGGTGTGTCCAGCAGCTCTTGATGACTGTCTCTCTCTGGATGAAGGTGTGTCCAGCAGCTCTTGATGGCTGTCTCTCTCTGGATGAAGGTGTGTCCAGCAGCTCTTGATGGCTGTCTCTCTCTGGATGAAGGTGTGTCCAGCAGCTCTTGATGGCTGTCTCTCTCTGGATGAAGGTGTGTCCAGCAGCTCTTGATGGCTGTCTCTCTCTGGATGAAGGTGTGTCCAGCGGCTCTTGATGGCTGAATCTCTCTGGGTCTTCCTGCAGAGGGAGTCGCTGTTTTGTGTTTGTCTCTCATTCGCTCTCAGTCTCTTCCACCGGTCAGAAGAGCTCAAAGCACAAATGTTTTCATTGTGTTGAAGAGACTGAATCTTTCCGATTATGAAAGTGCTCTGGCGGCTCTGGGGCTTTTATTGATTTCTCTGTCAACATGCTTTTCTAAGCGTTCATGACCTACATCTGTCTCTCGCCACCAGCCTTCCTGCTATTAATCACACTTCACTCACTGAGACCGTGTCTCTCGCTGTAACCATGGTGATTCTGCTCCACTTTCTGTCCCATGACAGGTGAAGTATTTGAGCAAACACCTTTAACACCCTGCGGCTCCGACATTTGAGACTCAATTAAAGTCACCATGAAGTCAAAATGGACAGTTCTTGGTTTCTTTGGAATATTGCAGTGTTATATTAAATATCGGTGCAGATCATTATTGTTAAATTCATGTTCCTGGTAATCTTGAATCAGAATAACTTCATCTCTTCTTTGATGACGAGGGCGGGGCAACCTGTCACTCACATGACATCCACCAACCACAACCATCCAATCAATTCCCCACAGACACAATCAAGCCCCGCCCTACATTTGCTCTTGTTCCAGAACCTCTCTAATGGATTTTTACAGTGTTTACCAATGGAGCTCCTCATAAACAGCAGTTGACTTTTCTTCTAGCTTCAGGTACTTTACCATGGTAAATTCACTGCAGTGCATGACCTAATGTGTCTATATAAATAAAGTTGACTTGACTTGACTCTTATTTCATTCTTCTGTATATAAAAAGATTGAAAAATAAAAGTTTGATCTTGAAAGTCACACTCTCGTAGTCTGTTATCTTGTGTCAGTGCACTCCTGCACTCAACAGGGGGCGCTGTTGATTTACCACACACACTCACACACACACTCTCTCTCTCTCTCTCTCTCTCTCTCTCTCTCTCTCTCTCTCTCTCTCACACACACACACACACACACACACACACACACACACATACACAAATATATATGTATACTTTTGTTATTTTAATTACTACAACAGTAATGTTTGTAGGCAGTGTTTGGAACAGACCTCTATAGTGTGTTTTCTGCTAAAGATCATTTTGGGGGCCATGTCGTCTCATAATGTGCCTCCTGCTAATTAATATGCATATGTGTGTGTGGTGACGCTGAACTGAACGCTTAATATTCACTCCAGCGTATTCATGATGTCAACATTAATCGTCTATCCATAATGGAGTGTGCTGCAAAACGGCGCTCAGTGACACGAGAGGATTAAGACGGACCCAAATTAAACCCTGGACAGCAAAACATGCGTGACTTCGTACAGGGAAAGCGCCATCTCATCCACTAAATATAAAACATTAATCACCTCCTGGATGAATTTCAAATAGCAGCTCATGAGTTTATGAGATCCAAAGGGTCCATCTTTTAATGGAAATGCATACACATTTAAATAAAATATCCAGTGCTTTGTAAAGGAAGGTTAACAGTTGCAGTGCAGGGAACAGCTGTAGATCACCACTGGATCCAGCACTGACCAACCAGTGCTATTTTAATATCATTGAGAGACTAGTTAGTCTTTGAATGCTGGACTGTTTGAAATTATTATTGCATATTTCAGGCTTCTCCCAATTGTTGTTTTCCTCGGGTTATATCGGTTTCTCTGTGCGTCTGTAAATGCATCTCAAAACATGCTAAAAACAACTGGTTTGTCTTTGTGTTTGTTCGGATTCTTCCAAACGTGATTTGTTCATTGTGATTGCCAACAGATTAGAGGCGTCTCAGGCAGGAAATTAATCAGGGCTTCTGATATCAAATTATCTGCAGCATAGCAACATGCCAGACATGATGGATCAGCAGAGCACTGCGAGACTCACACTCACTGGATGACTGGCACTCACTGGATGACTGGCACTCACTGGACGACTGGCACTCACTGGACGACTGGCACTCACTGGACGACTGGCACTCACTGGACGACTGGCACTCACTGGACGACTGGCACTCACTGGACGACTGGCACTCACTGGACGACTGGCACTCACTGGACGACTGGCACTCACTGGAAGACTGGCACTCACTGGATGACTGGCACTCACTGGACGACTGGCACTCACTGGACGACTGGCACTCACTGGAAGACTGGCACTCACTGGATGACTGGCACTCACTGGAAGACTGGCACTCACTGGACGACTGGCACTCACTGGACGACTGGCACTCACTGGACAACTGGCACTCACTGGAAGACTGGCACTCACTGGACGACTGGCACTCACTGGACGACTGGCACTCACTGGACGACTGGCACTCACTAAATGACTGGCACTCACTGGAAGACTGGCACTCACTAAATGACTGGCACTCACTAAATGACTGGCACTCACTGGACGACTGGCACTCACTGGAAGACTGGCACTCACTGGAAGACTGACACTCACTGGAAGACTGGCACTCACTGGACGACTGGCACTCACTGGACGGCTGGCACTCACTCGACGACTGGCACTCACTGGATGACTGGCACTCACTGGAAGACTGGCACTCACTGGATGACTGGCACTCACTAAATGACTGGCACTCACTGGAAGACTGGCACTCACTGGATGGCTGGCACTCACTCGACGACTGGCACTCACTGGATGACTGGCACTCACTGGAAGACTGGCACTCACTGGATGACTGGCACTCACTAAATGACTGGCACTCACTGGAAGACTGGCACTCACTGGAAGACTGGCACTCACTGGACGACTGGCACTCATTCGACGACTGGCACTCACTGGATGACTGGCACTCACTGGACGACTGGCACTCACTGGATGACTGGCACTCACTGGATGACTGGCACTCACTGGACGACTGGCACTCACTGGATGACTGGCACTCACTGGACGACTGACACTCACTGGAAGACTGGCACTCACTGGACGACTGGCACTCACTGGACGGCTGGCACTCACTGGATGACTGGCACTCACTGGAAGACTGGCACTCACTGGATGACTGGCACTCACTCGACGACTGGCACTCACTGGACGACTGGCACTCACTGGATGACTGGCACTCACTGGAAGACTGGCACTCACTGGATGACTGGCACTCACTCGACGACTGGCACTCACTGGATGACTGGCACTCACTGGAAGACTGGCACTCACTGGATGACTGGCACTCACTAAATGACTGGCACTCACTGGAAGACTGGCACTCACTGGACGGCTGGCACTCACTCGACGACTGGCACTCACTGGATGACTGGCACTCACTGGAAGACTGGCACTCACTGGATGACTGGCACTCACTAAATGACTGGCACTCACTGGATGACTGGCACTCACTAAATGACTGGCACTCACTGGAAGACTGGCACTCACTGGAAGACTGGCACTCACTGGACGACTGGCACTCACTCGACGACTGGCACTCACTGGACGACTGGCACTCACTGGATGACTGGCACTCACTGGACGACTGGCACTCACTGGATGACTGGCACTCACTGGATGACTGGCACTCACTGGACGACTGGCACTCACTGGATGACTGGCACTCACTGGACGACTGACACTCACTGGAAGACTGGCACTCACTGGACGACTGGCACTCACTGGACGGCTGGCACTCACTCGACGACTGGCACTCACTGGATGACTGGCACTCACTGGAAGACTGGCACTCACTGGATGGCTGGCACTCACTAAATGACTGGCACTCACTGGAAGACTGGCACTCACTGGACGGCTGGCACTCACTCGACGACTGGCACTCACTGGATGACTGGCACTCACTGGAAGACTGGCACTCACTGGATGACTGGCACTCACTAAATGACTGGCACTCACTGGAAGACTGGCACTCACTGGAAGACTGGCACTCACTGGACGACTGGCACTCACTCGACGACTGGCACTCACTGGACGACTGGCACTCACTGGATGACTGGCACTCACTGGACGACTGGCACTCACTGGATGACTGGCACTCACTGGATGACTGGCACTCACTGGACGACTGGCACTCACTGGATGACTGGCACTCACTGGACGACTGACACTCACTGGAAGACTGGCACTCACTGGAAGACTGGCACTCACTGGATGACTGGCACTCACTAAATGACTGGCACTCACTGGAAGACTGGCACTCACTGGATGACTGGCACTCACTGGATGACTGGCACTCACTGGATGACTGGCACTCACTGGAAGACTGGCACTCACTGGATGACTGGCACTCACTAAATGACTGGCACTCACTGGAAGACTAGCACTCACTGGAAGACTGGCACTCACTGGATGACTGGCACTCACTGGATGACTGGCACTCACTAAATGACTGGCACTCACTGGATGACTGGCACTCACTAAATGACTGGCACTCACTGGATGACTGGCACTCACTGGACGGCTGGCACTCACTGGATGACTGGCACTCACTAAATGACTGGCACTCACTGGATGACTGGCACTCACTAAATGACTGGCACTCACTGGATGACTGGCACTCACTAAATGACTGGCACTCACTGGATGACTGGCACTCACTGGATGACTGGCACTCACTGGATGACTGGCACTCACTGGATGACTGGCACTCACTGGGCTTCAGGGATCAGCTTCAGAGGAACACTCTGCTTAGATTTGATCATTTTGCAAACATTGAATGTTTTAGAGAACATTTAAATGTAACAATTGTAACATTTTAACATTGTAACATTCCATGAACGATGTATAATCATGTTTTTGTGTTAACGTTTTGAGAACATGATTAAAGACCAGATAACTCTGAACAAACGTTCTATTAACGTTGTGAGAATGTTAGCTGGACTCAAGCTGATCCTCAGCTCGTTAAGCTCGGGATACACTGTACGATTTTAGCAATCCTATAAGATCTTTACCAATCCCACTGTGTGACATGGATCTATTAAACTACGGCATGCATGTCGACTGTACGATGATGACACCTATTGACTCGTAGGCTACGATGTTTCTATAGAGGAATGAAACATCATCAGCATGTGCTAGTGGTAATCAGAAAGAGCATGATGAAGAATGCAGTGACCCTCATCATCACACTGAGGAAGAACATCATGTTTTGCAGTGCGGACATTGGAGTTTGTCGTTATATAACACAAATCTCAATAATCTCCATAAACATAATAATTCTTATATTCTAGACTCTTGACATTCAATCCCTAACTCTAAACACAACCCTACAGTAAACATTCTGCACTTGCACACTGTGTCCCCATCTGTCTCTGTACAGCGGCTGCTCTTCAGTCTGGCAGGGATGATGTGTGTTGATGTCTGAAATCAGGCCGCCATCGTTTGGGTTTTAGTCCACATATAAATCAGTTTCAGACATTAGTTGTACATTACTAATGCAGTAAGAGGCACAAGGTCTTTAAGGTGAATCCAGATGAAGTGGGTCACTTAATATTGATACCGGATATAACAGATGTTTAACAGATGTTTAATATGCTGTTTTGTGAGGGACTGAAACACTTGGCATCATCTTTCACAACAACACCAATGACAAATGAGAAAAGTGTCTCGAGTCACCTGTGTTCACCCTGTTTGTAAGTATTAACTGCTGTTGATTGCCATTATTATTAATAATAATCGCCTGCTTTGCACTCCATTAGTCAGCAGATCCTCAGTAAATATGGACAGAGCTTCTGATTCTCCTCTGGATTATTGACTCCTGAGAGAATCACAGAGCCTCCGTCCCTGCTAGAAATTTTACATTCCCAGAACACCCCTGCAGATGTCATGGACGTCACCTAATAACATTCCCAGAATGTTCCAAGACGGTCATGATGTGGAGTTCTTTAAACGGTTGAGGGACGTTATCTGGCGGACCTTCAGGGAACATTCAGGACGTTCTCGGAGCGTTTAGGAGACCATATTTTATTTGGATATTACATTCCCAGAAGGTTCTCAGAACATCCCCGTTGATGTCAAGGATGTCACCTAGTAACGTTCCCAGAATGCTCCAAGAGTTTTTGAAGGGTTGGGGGAAGTTATTTGGCGGATATTCATGGAACATTCAGGACGTTCTGGGAATGTTTAGGGGACCATTACTATAGGATATTTCCCTCTACACTACATTTTCAGAATGTTCTCAGAAAGTCCCTGCTAGTGTCAAGGATGTCACCTAATAACATTCCCAGAACGTTCCTAGAATGTTCCAAGACGGTCATGCTGTGGAGTTCTTTAAAGGGTTGAGGGACATTATTTGGCGGATCTTCAGGGAACATTCAGGATGTTCTCAGAGCGTTTAGGAGACCATATTTTATTTGGAAATTTCTCAGAACATCCCCACTAGTGTCAAGGACATCACCTAGTAACGTTCCCAGAACGATCCGAGAGTTTTTGAAGGGTTGGGGGACGTTATTTGGCGGATCTTCATGGAACATTCAGGACGTTCTGGGAATGTTTAGGGGACCATTACTATAGGACGTTCCCTCTACACTACATTCCCAGAATGTTCTCAGAAAGTCCCTGCTAGTGTCAAGGATATCACCGAATAATGTTCCCAGAATATTCCAAGACGGTCACAATGTGGAGTTCTTTAAACAGTTGGGGGACGTTATTTTGCGGACCTTCAGGGAACATTCAGGACGTTCTCAGAGCGTTTAGGAGACCATATTTTATTTGGATTTTACATTCCCAGAAGGTTCTCAGAACATCCCCGTTGATGTCAAGGATGTCACCTAGTAACGTTCCCAGAACGCTCCAAGAGTTTTTGAAGGATTGGGGGGAAGTTATTTGGCGGATCTTCATGGAGCATTCAGGGCGTTCTGGGAATGTTTAGGGGACCATTACTATATGACGTTCCCTCTACACTACATTCCCAGAATGTTCCAGAACATCCCCTCTGGTGTCAAGGATGTCACCTAATAACGTTCCCAGAAGGTTATTATGTGGAGTTCTTTAAACGGTTGGGGGACGTTATTTGGCGGATCTTCAGGGAACATTCAGGATGTTCTCGGAGCGTTTAGGAGACGAATATTTTTTTCGGATATTACGTTCCCAGAAAGTTCTCGGAACATTTGACGTCATTGACACCAGTGGGGATGTTCTGAGAACATTCTGGGAACGTAGTGTAGTCTCTACACTACCCTCCCATCACGTTTGCAGGACCTTTAGGGGACAAACCTAAAATGTTATTGTTTGGTGGTGTTCAGGTCCTTCATCACGTTTACTGAATGTGTTCAGAACATGTATGTGTGTGTGTGTGTGTGTGTGTGTGTACACTGGGCTGCTTTACTAATGAGGGTCAGTAAACACTGGATCTGCTTCTCAAAGATGGATCAGTACCAACTGTTTGTCCAACTTCATATCCAGAACATGTCAGTACCGCATGTTATATTTTGTGAATGTGCTGGTTAGGACGCTGACAGCTAATGTGGCTAAAGTTAGCATTGCCTCTGACTGTATTCACAGAGATCAGAGCTTGTTATTTTTACCACTGCACTGAACAAGAGAGCAGTCCCGAATGAAACGTCCCATCGGACTAACAGGGAACCGAATGGGAACGCTCTGAATGTCCCAAATGTCCGCTTTGTAGCGTTTCTGTGTGACCATAGAATAACAAATGGAGCGTCCCCCTAAAGTCACATCAGACCTTGAGCTGCAGCACTTTCACAACCACAAGAGGCTTCAGGAGCGTCCCTAATGTTTGTGAGGGTTCGGGATTTTCCTCACCTTTAGGGAAGTTTAGGGAACGTTGCGCGAGATCGTGAGAACGTCCCCTCCTGTGTGATGATCAAATCAAAAAATCAAATCAAATCACTTTATTGTCACACAGCCATATGCACAAGTGCAACAGTAGGTGAAATTCTTAGGTGCAGTTCCGAGCAACATAGCAGTCATGACATGACATGTACAACATTTAAGCAACAACAGATTACACATCTGATGCGCACACAATTACTCACAGCACAGTATACACTACAATAAACAATAAATAATTTACACAATGTGAGTGTAGTTCTCACAGCTTTAAACAATATACACATACTTACAATATACATATACTTTAAACAATATACACTAAACATACATTAAACAGTATACATTAAGCTATAATAATAATAATAATAATAATATACAATGTATAGTATAAAATATTATTCACAGATTGAAAAATTGAAATCCAAAGTGCAATAGATGCTGTATGATAAATAAATGTGTATATAATGTGTGTGTATCTACAGTGGGTTGTGCGGAGTGATATTCTGTCCAGTGTGTGTTATGATCCTGATGGATCAGGAGTTAAGTAGTCTGATTGCTTGTGGGAAGAAGCTGTTCTGGAGTCGGCTGGTGCGTGTTCTGATGCTGCGGTACCGTCTGCCTGATGGCAGCAGTGAGAGCAGCCCATGGTTCGGGTGGCTAGAGTCTCTGATGATCCTCTGAGCTCTCTTCACACACCGCCTGGCGTAAATGTCCTGGAGGGAGGGAAGCTCTTTGCTTCCTGCTTTGCTGCTGTTCGGACGCTCTTGCTTACTGCTCCGCGCTTTTGCTCTATCGCTTCTATATTTTATCTCATAATTTCAACTTCAGCAAATCAGCACAGTGCTCAAACGACAAAGCTTAAGTCCAATGATAAAATTAGAAACTCTGTTACTGGATTAATAAACAAAAAGCGGAATATTTCAACCGACCAGCCTCCCACTGCCTTCAGCTTACATTCCGGAGAAGGGAAAACACAGCTGCCTACAATCAAAAGGATAAGAAAATGCCTCTTCTAGAATCTACTTGCTGCACAAACTGCCACAGACTTTCACAAAGGATTGCAGTTCTTGAAACAAAGTTATTTACGGAACCATCTAACCAGACGAATCACACAGCAGAGCTTCATCATGAACGCCGTCTTCACACTGTCGGTGAGTCCCATAAAGGTAGTGCTACTCAACAGCTCGAGAAACAAGAAACTGATCCACACACTAATCGATGGCACAAACAGGGAGCGAGACCCAAAGGCACCCGAGACACCAGATTGTCACGAGCATCACATATTGCCGCAGTAGCATGCTCTACCCCAGACACAAGGATTACAAACACTTGTTTAATAACACCAAATATGCATCTTGAAAACAGATTTGAAGTGTTAATGAATGTGGGTGAGGAATCCCCAAACGTGATGAATGTGACTGAACACAGATCGAATCAGCCGTAGCTAACACTGATGCTAACAGGCGCTCGCGGTCGAGCAGACAGCGACCCTCAGCTCAGAGAGCAGCCGAGCCCAGGACTCTGATAGTGGGGGACTCCACAGTCAGAAACATTAGCAGCAGGGATACATCTACATGCTGCCTTCCACAAGCAACAGTTTCTGATGTCAACAGGGAACTTAAGAACATTCTGATGAAACATAAGACTGCAAATCGACTTATCATTCATGTGGGGAAGAACGATATTCAGAGAGAGCAGTCAGAACTCCTTAAGAGGGATTTCAATGAACTTTTTGAAACACTAAGAAAACTGAAAGCTCAGCCGTTCATCAGTGGACCACTTCCAGCAAGGGGAACAAATAGGTTCTCACGGCTACTTGGGCTTAATACATGGCTGCAAAAAACCTGCAACATGAAGGGAGTGAACTTTATCGACAACTTTAATCTCTTCTGGAGTCAGAGACAACTGTTTACATCAAATGGCCTCCACCCAAACAAACTCGGTGCAAGAGTACTAAAGGACAATATTTATTTTTCCCTTCATCATCCTTCAGCTGTGTGTGCTAACACACTCAACCTGGATGGCACACACACTCCAGTACAGAGTTTAGACGATCACAGGACTTCATTTCAGCATCTGAATGGACATGCGGTTGAAACACCCCACAAGGACAATGATAACACCACGCAGCCACAACAACCACTTCTCATGGACACACTGCCATCTGAGCCCCACCCTCAGAGCTCACCACAGACACACTGCGACGGATTAGAACTGCTCCAAGTGACACAGATCGAGGCACTAAACAGCAACATCTCAGCCCAGACTGTGGAGACTGTGGAGGCACTGGTAAAAATGGGAACCATCGGGGGTGAGACTGGTGAACTCTTACACCTTATGTGTGGTCTGAGAAACAAGCTGGAAGAAATGTCTAAGTCACTCCATGAACTGGACGATAACATATTGCAGCCTCCGGTAACACCAGAGAAACAGCCCCCCTCACCAGACATGTTATTCCTCTCTACAGCATCCCCGTTTCTGCGTCGATCCCCAAAACCACTAAAGACTGTGGGCCCAGCTCGCTCTGCCCCTCCTCCTGTGAGATTTCTCCGATCACAACGCCAGGGCCCACACCCTCCTCCATCTGCACCAAAAACAACTGATACCAGCTCTCAGTGACGTGTTCTGGGTCCTCGCAACTTCAACAGCAACCTTATCAAATGTTTACAAAACAAGCGGGAACCCATTGTGCCTGTCTCTGTCCCTATTTCTGTTCTGTTACGTGATAGAAAGACTAAGACCTTCTCAGGCCGTATGGCTAACCCATCTAATCTGCGGCCTGTTCCTTGTCAAACTAAGATTGCTGTGGGGGAAAAAATTAAAATTAATACTATTAAGTTAGCACTTTTAAACATCCGTTCCATTAAAAACAAATCATTTCTAGTCAACGACTTAATAACCACAAACAACCTAGATTTTTTGCTTCTAAATGAAACGTGGCTGGAAGACAGCTGCAGTGCAACAGTCCTCAATGAAACAGCCCAGCCGCTGCTCTTTTTAAAGATGTCTATCAGTGTAAGCAAGTATCATTTGGTGACTATTTGTCTCTAGAATATCTGGGCATTGTGCTAAAAGGTGCTCCACGCATCCTGCTTATCATTATTTACAGGCCTCCAAAATATTGCCCAGCTTTTATTGATGACTTTACAGAGCTGTTATCAGCAATCTCATCTGAGTATGACTGTTTTGCTATTGCTGGGGATTTTAACATTCACATTGACAATCCCGAATCCGGTACAACAAAAGATCTCATGACTGTTCTTAACACTTTTGATTTGACACAACATGTACACGGACCCACACATGATCGTGGACACACTCTAGATTTACTCATCAGTAAGGGTCTAAACATTTCATCGATAGTTATTAAGGATGTGGCACTGTCTGATCATTTCTGTATTTTCTTTGATATATCAATCTCTCCTGCCATTGAAACTAGCACTGTCTCTGTCAAAAAGAGATGCTTAAATGAGAACACTAGTGTGCTGTTTATGAAGGCTATATCTCTAACACCAAGCATATCTGCAGACTCTGTTGATTTTCTCCTTGACTCTTTTAACTCAAAAGTTAAGAGTGTAATTGATGATATTGCTCCTGTGAAAGTCAGAAAAAAGAGTGGCAAACAAAAAGCACCATGGAGAAACTCAACAGCAGTGCAATTAATGAAAAGACAATGCAGGAAAGATGAGCGCATGTGGCGAAAGACAAAACTTGTAGTCCATTACAACATCTATAAAGACAGTCTTCGTGCTTTCAATATGGAACTAGGCAAAGCTAGACAGACCTTCTTTTCAAATATTATAAACAGAAACATAAACAACACGCGCACTCTTTTTGCGACTGTAGAGAGACTAACAAACCCCCCGAGTCACATTCCCAATGAAATGCTCTCAGACAGCAAATGTAGTGAGTTTGCTTCCTTCTTCTCCGAGAAAATCAATAATATCAGAAATGCGATCAGCACATCCTTGAGTTGCTCTGGGGTGAGTCAGATCAGACCACAAACTATGACTGATTTCGAAGCAATTGATGGTAAAACTTTAGAAGAAACGGTACAGCACCTAAAAACATCAACCTGCGCCCTTGATACACTCCCCACTCCTTTTTTCAAAAGTGTGTTTAACTGTTTAGAAGCAGATCTCCTAGAAGTGGTAAACGCCTCACTTCTTTCTGGGACTTTTCCAAACTCCCTTAAAACTGCAGTAGTTAAGCCTCTCCTGAAAAAGAGAAATCTGGATAACTCCATACTGAGCAACTACAGACCAATCTCGAATCTCCCCTTCATAGGCAAGATCATTGAAAGAGTTGTTTTCAGTCAGCTGAACAAATTCTTGAACTCAAACGGATACTTTGACAATTTTCAATCTGGTTTCCGACCGCATCACAGCACAGAGACAGCGCTCATAAAGATAATAAATGATATTCGCCTCAATACAGATACAGGCAAAACATCAATCCTCAAAGGTCCTCAAATGGTTCAGGTCATACTTAGAAGGGAGAGGTTATTATGTGAGTATAGGTGACCATAAGTCTGAGTGGACATCCATGACATGCGGAGTCCCACAAGGGTCAATTCTTGCTCCACTCCTATTCAACCTGTACATGCTCCCACTGAGCCAAATCATGAAAAATAACAAAATGGCTTACCACAGCTATGCTGACGACACCCAGATCTACTTAGCCCTATCCCCTAATGACTACAGCCCCATTGACTCTCTATGTAAATGCATTGAAGAAGTTAACAGTTGGATGTGCCAAAACTTTCTTCAGTTAAACAAAGACAAAACTGAAATCACTACATTTGGAAACAAAGATGAAATTCTCAAGGTGAACGCATATCTTGAGGCTAAAGGTCTAAAATCAAAAGATCAAGTCAGGAATCTTGGTGTGATTTTGGAGTCAGACCTGAGTTTCAGTCGTCATGTCAAAGCAATAACTAAATCAGCTTACTATCATCTCAAAAATATTGCAAGAATTAGATGCCTTGTTTCCAGGCAAGACCTAGAGAAACTCCTTCATGCTTTTATCACCAGCAGGGTGGACTATTGTAATGGTCTTCTCACCGGCCTTCCCAAAAAGACCATTAGACAGCTGCAGCTCATACAGAACGCTGCTGCCAGGATCCTGAGCAGAACCAGAAAATATGACCATATCACACCAGTCCTCAGGTCTTTACACTGGCTTCCAGTTACATTTAGGATCGATTTTAAAGTACTATTACTTGTATATAAGTCACTCAATGACCTAGGACCTCAATACATAGCAGACATGCTGATTAAATACAAACCCAACAGATCACTCAGATCATCAGGATCAAGTCAATTAGAAATACCAAGGGTTCACTCAAAGCAAGGAGAGTCTGCTTTTAGCTGTTATGCCAGCCGCAGCTGGAACCAGCTTCCTGAACAGATCAGATGTGCTCCAACAGTAGCCACTTTCAAATCCAGACTCAAAACACATCTGTTCAGCTGTGCATTTACTGAATGAGCTGTGCTACTGTACGTCCGACTGATTGCACCGTATCTTATGCTTTTACTGTGTTAATTTTACTTTTTATTTTATTAACTTTATTTTGGGGGACCGAGTTGGGTGCGGTCCGAGGGACTGAGTTGTGTGCAGTCCAAGGGACGGAGTTGTGTGCTGTCCCAAATAGGGCTTTATTAGACTTGTCTGACTGACTGAAACGGGAAAGCTCTATTCCGACGGGAATAGGGATTAATTATATCATTGGTTGTGTTTCGGCTGAGACATCTTGAGTTAAGAGGTAAAGCTTTAAGAAACATAAAGGGGTATAAAAAAAGTCGCCCAGGTAACCAGGGTGGTACCGTGGGTGCAATCGAGTCTGCCCTAACAGAGGAGAGAGCCCAAGGGGGGCTTGGTGACCACACCACTCCTACAGGGCAGACGGCACTGATAAGGGAAAACAGTGACCACTGCAAACCTTCTCCGTCTCTTCCAACTCAGACAGGGGGCCATTTTATATTTTCTTTTAATTCCTATTATAACTGTTATACTATGTATATTTTTAATTTTATTTTATTCACTTATGAATATTTTAACTTCATTTCTGTAAAGCACTTTGAATTGCCCCTGTGTATGAAATGTGCTATACAAATAAACTTGCCTTGCCTTGCCTTGCCTTGCCTACTGTTGCCGTACCAGGTGGTGATGCAGCCAGTCAGCAGGCTCTCTATGGTGCAGGTGTAGAAGCGTGTGAGGATGTGGCGGTTCATTCCAAACCTCCTCAGCCGTCGCAGGAAGAAAAGGCGCTGATGAGCCTTCTTCACAACGGCCTCGGAGTGGACGGACCATGAGAGTTCCTCTGTGATGTGGACACAGAGGAACTTGAAGCTGCTGACTCTCTCCACCGGTGCTCCATCGATGGTGATGGGGCGGTGTTCTCTCTCATTCCTCCTGAAGTCGACCACCAGCTCCTTGGTCTTGCTGACGTTGAGGGAGAGGTTGTGCTCCTGACACCACCGTGTCAGAGTGTGCACCTCCTCTCTGTAGGCAGTTTCATCATTGTCAGTGATAAGACCTACCACCGTCGTATCGTCAGCAAACTTGATGATGGTGTTGGAGCTGTGGGTTGCCACACAGTCATGTGTGTACAGGGAGTACAGGAGTGGGCTGAGAACACAGCCCTGAGGGGCTCCAGTGTTGAGAATCAGTGATGAGGAGATGTTACTGCCCATTCTGACCACCTGGCGTCTGTTTGACAGGAAGTCCAGGATCCAGCTGCATAACAGGCTGTTTAAGCCTAGAGCCCGGAGTTTCATGTCAAGTATGGAGGGCACAATGGTGTTGAATGCTGAGCTGTAGTCTACAAAGAGCATTCTCACATACGTGTTCCTCTTTTCCAGGTGGGAGAGAGCAGTGTGTATTGTAGATGAAATGGCATCGTCAGTGGAGCGGTTTGTGCGGTATGCAAACTGCAGTGGGTCCAGTGAGGGGGGGAGAACAGAGCAGATGTGGTTTCTGACTAGTCTCTCAAAGCATTTGCTGATGATGGGGGTCAGAGCAACAGGACGCCAGTCGTTTAAGCAGGTGGTTTTTGACTGCTTAGGTACAGGCACAATAGTGGACGTTTTAAAGCATGTGGGGACCACAGACAGGGAGAGGGACAGGTTAAAAATGTCCGTGAAGACTCCAGCCAGTTGGTGCGCGAACGCTCTGATCACACGGCCGGGAATGCCGTCTGGACCCGCAGCTTTACGGACGTTCACCCGCCGGAAGGATCGGGTTACATCCGCGACAGATACGGAGAGTGCACTAACCTCTGTATCTTCAGCCGCGAGCTCTCTCTCCGCGAGGGCGGTGTTAGTTCCCTCAAAGCGAGCATAGAAGGTGTTGAGCTCGTCCGGGAGAGAGGCAGCGGTGTTCACGGTGGAGTTTGTGTTCCCTTTATAGTCCGTGATGGTGTTAATTCCCCTCCACATGCTTCTGGAGTCGGTGGTGTTGAACTGTCCTTCAAAGAGAACCATGTGAGGTCTCACTCCAGCCTCCCTGAGCTTCTGAAGAGATCGTGCTGGAGATTATTATAATCATTATTTTGCTACTTTTTATGCAAAGTAACACTTTTGTTTTAAATGTAAATTGTAAAAAATTTATATTTATGCACAAGAATTATGACTCTTTATTTCTGCTCTGGAAATGTATGCAAATGAGTGCATATTTAATTAGACAGTGCCTTATTTGCATATTTACACATAACTTTTCAGAAAACTAATATAAAATTATTAATGCAGGTAATCAGCTGGAGAAGTATGATGATGTGTGTTGTTTAAAGGAATGTTTGCACTGTGTTAAAGCCGTCTGGCTTTAACCCGTGAGGTGTGTAAAGGACGTCATTAATGAAGTGCTGTGTCGTTTAGGTCAGTGTTTGATATCAGGTGTGTTTGATACATACAGTGATGATGATGAGGATGAGGATGATTCCTGCAGTGTTTGTTCATGTGAGGCCGCTGGGCATTCAGAGCACATGATCCAGAGCTCATAAACATGCACAAGCTGCCCTTTACACACACACACACACACGCACACACACACACACGCTGACCTGAGCTCACACACTACTAAAGGGCAAGTGCAGTCTGAATATTACATGTGGCCAGCGCTCAACAGTTCGAGCTCTGAGTCTGCGAGGATCGCTTGTGTTTGGGTCAGAGCTCAAGTTTCGTTTTGAAACGTCTGTTTTACACATGCTGCTGTTACACACACACACACACACACACACACACACACACACACACACACACACACACACACACACACGTGTTGTGTCGCGTGCACATGCATGTTTAACAGTAATTTCTGCAGATGAAGTCGGAGCTGAGACAAACGGAGCTGATGTGGTGGTAATTGCTCCAGTGAATGAAATACGGCCTCCTGATTTCCTGCTGTTTGTGTGTATCTGTGATCCGAGAGCAGAGAGCATTGTGGGAGTCTGTGTGAGATTGTGTGTGTGTGTGCCTGGTTAGATTGTAAGTGTTTTCATGTGTGTGTGTGTTGAGCCGTACCGATGCAGGGATGGGGGAGGAGACACTAGATTCATCACTGCTGTCAGACACACACACACACACATCGCATACGACTGCAGTGTGTGGACCGATGCATTACAAACACACACTGCGTATCCCACAATGCAGTGCGCTCTACATGCTCCTCCCATTTCCAGTGTGACGAACCAACCAACCACCCAACCAACCGTGTCTCTTTATTGACAAGTTTACAGAATTGTTACAGAAAATGTGCATGTATTTGCATTGTGATGAGGTCATGTGACATCGTTGCTGATTGCTCTGTCTCACAGAAGCTGATCTGAGGCGGCGCGTGAAACCCTCGTCAGATTCGCCCCAGAAAGGAAACGGCACATTGTCATCAGAGTTTAGCCGCTGAAGAACAGCCAGACCTCCTCACATCAGCAGTGTTTGATGTGCCAGAACAAAATGAGAGCAATGAGAGCTATCTCATGAGGTGGAGCTCGGCCTCTTTTTACACTTTAGATTATTGCAGAAGTGTAAAAACGTTATAGAAATGAAAGCGTACTGTAAAGAAAATGTGCTAAATAGTTTACATTTTATACAAAATATATATTTTTTACAAAACATTTTTGGACTAAAATTGGTGTG
Source organism: Romanogobio albipinnatus (assembly GCA_023566225.1). Lineage (NCBI taxonomy): Eukaryota > Metazoa > Chordata > Actinopteri > Cypriniformes > Gobionidae > Romanogobio > Romanogobio albipinnatus. Next base: position 382,542 of record CM042242.1, read on the forward strand.
CAAACACCCACATGTCTAACCAAGCTGTGTTCCAAATTTGACGTTGATATCACAAAAGTTGAGGTTCTTATGAGGTTTTGTATTTCTGTCACAATATCATATAGAGTGGCCAAAACTGGAACCGTGAGAGAGTCTCAGACCCTTCCAATGATTTTGTTGAAGTTCAGAAAAAGATCTGATTATAAAACAGTGTTGTGAATCTTATAATGTGAAATATGACTCCGCCCACTCGGGGGTGGTGCCCGCTAAAAGGTTTAAAGTGCCGTTTCCATGGTAACACAATGTGCAATTTTTCAAAACAGCTTTCACAGGCGTTTACGCTTTCAAATGATATCATTATGATACAATTTATGATGATTACTAAAAATATGGTGGTGGTGGGGGGGCTTTAACCCTCGTGCACTGTTAGCAATGCAATAGATTCTTCATTTGTGATGGGGTGCCAAACTATAACACACACTCTGATTCTTTACACACACTCACCTAAAGGATTATTAGGAACACCTGTTCAGTTTCTCATTAATGCCATTATCTAATCAACCAATCACATGGCAGTTGCTTCAATGCATTTAGGGGTGTGGTCCTGGTCAAGACAATCTCCTGAACTCCAAACTGAATGTCGGAATGGGAAAGAAAGGGGATTTAAGCAATTTTGAGCGTGGCATGGTTGTTGGTGCCAGACGGGCCGGTCTGAGTATTTCACAATCTGCTCAGTTACTGGGATTTTCACGCACAACCATTTCTAGGGTTTACAAAGAATGGTGTGAAAAGGGAAACACATCCAGTATGGGGCAGTCCTGTGGGCCAAAATGCCTTGTTGATGCTAGAGGTCAGAGGAGAATGGGCCGACTGATTCAAGCTGATAGAAGAGCAACTTTGACTGAAATAACCACTCGTTACAACCGAGGTATGCAGCAAAGCATTTGTGAAGCCACAACACGCACAACCTTGAGGCGGATGGGCTACAACAGCAGAAGACCCCACCGGGTACCACTCATCTCCACTACAAATAGGAAAAAGAGGCTACAATTTGCACCAGCTCACCAAAATTGGACAGTTGAAGACTGGAAAAATGTTGCCTGGTCTGATGAGTCTGGATTTCTGTTGAGACATTCAGATGGTAGAGTCAGAATTTGGCGTAAACAGAATGAGAACATGGATCCATCATGCCTTGTTACCACTGTGCAGGCTGGTGGTGGTGGTGTAATGGTGTGGGGGATGTTTTCTTGGCACACTTTAGGCCCCTTAGTGCCAATTGGGCATGGTTTAAATGCCACGGCCTACCTGAGCATTGTTTCTGACCATGTCCATCCCTTTATGACCAGCATGTGCCCATCCTCTGATGGCTACTTCCAGCAGGATAATGCCCCATGGCACAAAGCTCCAATCATTTCAAATTGGTTTCTTGAACATGACAATGAGTTCACTGGACTAAAATGGCCGTCCCACAGTCCCCAGATCTCAACCCAATAGAGCATCTTTGGGATGTGGTGGAACGGGAGCTTCGTGCCCTGGATGTGCATCCCACAAATCTCCATCAACTGCAAGATGCTATCCTATCAATATGGGCCAACATTTCTAAAGAATGCTTTCAGCTCCTTGTTGAATCAATGCCACGTAGAATTAAGGCAGTTCTGAAGGCCAAAGGGGTCAAACACAGTATTAGTGCTGCTCCTAATAATCCTTTAGGGGAGTGTATTTTCCACTATAAAAAACCTGGAAAGATTCCATGGATGTTGTTCTTCATGGATCCATTGATGCCGTATTTGACATGATGCAAAATGAATCTGTTGGTTTTTCCAGCTGATCTGCTCATGCAATTATTCTCCAGTGCACGCACTTATTTCCTATTCCTTGCAAACAGGTTCAGGTTTGTAGGTCCCATTTTTAGAGCTCTTGATCTTATCTCTCAAATGAGCTACAAAACAGCCCACAATCATCTGCGCTGTGCAGAACAACAGCGGTGCTGGAATAAAGAGGCGTTCCTGATGAAGTGGCCTATGTGAGGTCACGGGTTGGTTTGAGCCTCGGGTTCAGGCGCTCTCCATTACCATAATGATGAAGAACACGTCTCGCGCCTCTGTTTGTGCAGCTGATTGAACCTGTGTGAGTCGGCCTCCTGAAAACACACCTAACAAGACTCAGAAAACACACACACTCATTCCAGGAACACTCATTAGACGGCTGGAACGGGCGGCGGCGGAAAAACTGAGAGCAAACGCGAAGCGACGGAGGCCAAGCGAGGGAGGATAATTGTGTTTTCAGAGGCTTCTCGGCCGTCGATTCGGATGAAATGACGTGTGGCGGTAACTCCCTTTTCCCAGCAGCCCATTTCATCTCTGTCATCCGGAGAACAGTAGCCTGTGGCGCTGAACAACACAGAGAAGGAGTCTACAGGTACATGAAAGGATAATACCTCGAGGCCTGAAGGGAAAAAAAAGAGCATTTTGCTATTTCAAAAGGAAGAAATGGCTCATTGGAAAGTAGTGTTAAACATTATTATATGTAATTTGGCTTCTTCTTTATGTCATGCTGCATGTTGCAACCACCATTTGCCCATTCTCTGAAGATAAAAGCGCCCGTGGAGCTTTTGAAGGGAACGAGACAGCGGGCAGAGCAAAAATAAGCATAATACATGTTTTATTAAAAGCTAACCAGACGCCCTCCTCACAGATTTTATTTAAAGAGCAAATTGAAAATCTGCAAAGCTCAGCACACGGCCTTTGTTCTCTTTGGCTCGTCGTGCTGGGCAGTGATAAAATAATTGTTTCATACAGCATCTTTCAGATTCATACGCTGCTTTCTGTTCTTTATTCTCTTTCACCTGAAGACGTGTTGCTGCTCTTGTACTTCATGAGGCTTTAAAATCAGCACGAAACTGAAGTCACGCTGGTCTTTTCTTCTCTATTGTGCCGTATATCGAGTGAATCGCTTCACAAACAAGAACAAATGTAGGACGGGGCTTGATTTTGTCTGTGGGGAATTGATTCGGATGGTTGTAGTTTGCTATTGGTGGGTCTCATCATCCACTCATCCATCCATTCATCCACCCATCCACCCATCCACCCATCCATCTATCCACCCACCCACCCATCCATCCATCCACCCATTCAACCATCCATCCACCCATCCACCCATCCATCTATCCACCCACCCATTCATCCATCATCCATCCATCCATCCACCCATCCATCCATCCACCCACCCACCCACCCACCCACCCATCCATCCATCCACCCATTCAACCACCCATCCACCCATCCACCCAGCCATCCATCCACCCATCCATCCATCCACCCATCCATCCATCCATTCATCCATCCATCCACCCATCCATCCATCCATCCATCCATCCATCCGTCTGTCTGCCAAGAACAAATGTAGGGCGGGGCTTGATTGTGTCTGAGGGGAATTGATTGGATGGTTGTGGTTTGCTATTGGTGGATGTCATGTGAGTGACAGGTTGCCCCGTCCTCATCATCACAGCAGAGATGAAGTTATTCTGATTCAAGATTATTAACACAATAAAGATAAATCATTTACAATAAAACCTGCAAACGCTCCATAAAAAACAAGAATTGTCCATTTTGATTTGATGCTGACTTTAAAAGTCAAGGTTACTTGTGTCAAGGTTTCGTTCTTTATCAAAACCTGCAGAAAACTCACCTTTTCTACATCTGAAGAAGCTTCAGTGCGATGAAAGATTATAACACAAATTATAATAAATGTAAATAATGAAAAACTGAAATATGGCTCTTGCTGTGAATTAGGCTGGCATAATGCTTAAACATTGCAAACACTAGAGTGACAGTCTGAGATTTATTTTCAGTTCAATACAAATTGTAAAGAAAACAATTGTATAAATGTACAAAAATGTGAACTACAAACATTACCCTGGAGCGTCTGGAGCCGCTGTGTGTTTGGATTGAGTCTGGCTGTAATGAGCAGCAGCTCTGCTAATCACAACACTTCCTGCGCCGTGATTAACACACACACACACACACACACACACACACACACACACACACACACACACACACACACACACACACACACACACACACACACACACACACACACACACACACACACACACACACACACACACACACACACACACACACTCATTCTGTATGATTTATAAGCTTGTTTCCTCATGGGGACCAAAAAATGTCCCCTCAAGGACAAGGATTTGGGATATTGCCATCTTTATGGGGACATGTTGAGTCAAATGCATTAAACTGAACGAGAGGAGATGAAATATGAAAGAGTGGAGGAATGCCTTCACATCAGACATCATTCCTCCGCTTCTGACTTCCCCATCTGTTCTTCATTTCATCGATGGCAGCTCGACTGTCCAAGGTGTGAGTGACCAATCAGAAGACAGGAACACAACTCTCTAACGAACCCTGTTCATATCAGCGGACACACTCTATTCTCAGTGTTAATGTGTGAGTGTGTTTATAAGACGTGACACTTGAACCAACAGCACAGAGAGCGGAGGAGAGTTTGAGCGGAAGATGAAAGAGATGGAGTCGCAGATCAAAGACTCGCCAGACGAGAGACGCTCACTGTTAGAGTTACAGAGTGGAGCTGATTACAGAAAACACACACACACACACACACACATTTTAACAATTTATTTAAGTCACTTAAAAGAAATGATTTACAGGGACATAAACATTATAGGTGCAGTTAAATTACATTACAAAATCATGGCCCAGTGGCACACACAGATCTTCACATCTCTCAGGTGTTATGGGTATAAGTAGCGCACACACACACACACACACACACACACACACACACACACACACACACACACACACACACACATTACTAATACTGGGTGGTTGCCCTGCTCGCTTAATAAATAAACTCCAGCTGGTCCAAAACGCAGCAGCTCCAGTTCTTACTGGAACCAGGAAGTGTGACCATATTAGCCCAGTTCTGTCAACACTGCACTGGCTGCCTATTAAACATCGCATACATTTTAAAATCTTGCTTATTACTTACAAAGCACTAAATGGTTTATCTCCAGTACTTGAGCGAGCTCTTAACATATTATACTTGAATATCCAAATCAACTGCATAAGGCAAGAGAAGCTGTTATACCTTTTATTTGTATGACTTCCATAAACGCCGCATCCATAGGGTTTGCTGTTTCGCGGGCTATGTGACGTCAGAGCTCGTAACTGGGAGGACATCGATCTAGTCTGAGTTCACGGGGGGGAAGTCACGGGTTTGACAGCCGTTCCAGTGCACTTTCACGGGTAGAAGGTTGGAAAAACACGGATTACGGGCAGAGGTGGACAGTAACTAAGTACATTTACTTGAGTACTTTCCTTAAGTACACTTTTTGAGAATCTGTACTTTCCTTGAGTAGTATTTTTTCTGGAAACTTATGACTTTTACTCCACTACATTTCTATCAAGGCCCTCAAAGTAGAAAGTCGTAGCCACTTTGAAAGTCAGTGGATGATTTGTTTTCTTCTTTAAAATGTGATGCGTTTTTTTTGCAGACAGCCTATCAGTAATCACTCTTGTAGGATCACATGAAGTTCAATGATCTCCAAGTATTTTTTGAACAATAATCGATTGATGGCAAAATAGAAGGCAGCAGTTCCCAGACGCAGTGCGCCCAACCAAGGCCATGCTTAAAAGTTAAAATTCAGAAGAGCAGACGTGGATAAGTCTGAAAAAGTGCACACAGAAAGCTGCCTCTCAGACGCCAGACCACATGTACTGAATTTTAGTCTATTGAATCTACTCAAATCTTATTATAGTCAATTAAAACTAGACTAAAACTAAAACAATTCAGATGCCTAAAATGTTATACTGACTAAAACTATATCAAAATGAACACTGGTATGAAGTATGGTCGGTCAAAGGATTTTTATAGATTTACCCGCCAAGTTACCATAAATAACTGAAGTCCTTTCAGAAATATGCTTTTACATAATCCTGTCAGATAAACACAAAGTAGAACCCTTTCTTTTCTAGTATGATTTTGACTTTGATAAGAGCTTTGTAACTTTAAAGCAAGTATTTAAATGAGTTCAAGGTATGCTAGCATGTCAGATGGAGCATGACTGGCTTAAACCACCATGATGGAACAGCGTGCATTCATACAACAATGCAACAATAATAAAATAATGCGTTAATTTTACTTTTGATACTTAAGTACTTTTAAAAGCAAGTACTTCTGTACTTTTACTTAAGTAAAAATCGATCTTTACAACTTTCACTTGTAATGGAGTAATATTTAACCAATAGTATTTTTACTTTTACTGGAGTAATAGAGTTGTGTACTTTGTCCACCTCTGGTTACGGGTTGCCTGGAACGCAGCATTAGTAGGGTTTTAGAAATATACATAAATGTTTTTAAAAATGAAAATATAAAAACAACAGACAAGAGAGCAGCCAGAAGAATGGAGCGCAGCTGGAAGAAAACAAAACTGGAGGTTTCTCGCATTTCATGGAAAGAGAGCATGATCGCACACAGAAAGGCCTTAAACGGCTAGATCTGCTTATTTCTCGACTCTCTTCGAAGAAAACAAACACAACTCTCTGTACAGATAAAACACACATGTATTCAAACACACTTGTCTATAGGCTGAACACGTAATGCTTGTCGTCGGCGTTTCACGGATTCGCCTTTTTTGTGTTTTTTTTTCGGGGATGATGATGGTATAGTTTCAAAACTATTTCATGGTTTGCGTTCTCGGGTCACCAGACGCTGTTGCCGTGCGGATGGGGTCGGAACGCATTGGGGCTTTTCTGTTTCAGTTGAAGATGGTGATCAGTTTAAATGGCACAAAATTAAATAACTAACTTTTCTTCTAAAACAAAATGTATCTCCTGTTATCACTGTGAAGCTGCCGTGAAGCGCTGTATAAATGAAGGTGACTTGACTTGGTTGATTACATGATTACTTAATATTCACAAAATGGCAATAAATTATTCAGAATTAACTGATTCAACCTAATTATTATTTTTTATCTTTTAACCCCATTGCTGATATACCTCAGGTTGTTAGTCAGGCCAGTATAATTACGTGGGAAATGAACAAATTTGATTGTTTTTGTTTTAAAATGACTTACTTCCTTTAAATGTTTTAGGAATTGATTAATTATCAGCTTCAGTAATGTAATGTATATTATTATTTCACACTCATGTCAATGTCAATCACACACTGAGTATTTTCATTCCCTACTCATCTCTTTTAAAGGGACGGTTCATCATGTTATTCCAAATTTGAATGACTTAATTTCTTCCGAAGAACACAAAAGAAGATCTTTTGAAGAAGTATTTAAATAATAATAACACAATATCATGCAAAAATACTGCCGGTTAAAGAGTGTCTCAGTGTCCAGCTGTGCAGTATCTCCGTCAGTCTGCGGTCAGTCGCAGCTGTAAGGGCCCGAGGAGACGGGATCCTGTGTTTGAGCGATTAAACACGCTTAAGCCATTCCTCCACAGACAGACTATCTGTGCGAGAGCGGCAGGCGCGGGTCCGGAGGCCAGGGTGCTGTGATAAAGGCCGGGACACTTTCATTATTGCTTTGACCTGAAGGGTCAGCGGCACTAGCCGCAGGAGAACTAGCCATTAGCCACCTCTCCATCACGCTGGACGTGATTTATTCCCAGAGAGCTCAAAATGATCCTCCCACACCCAATCAATGAGCTGGAACCAGCGGTGCTGGACGGCCAATCAGACGCTGTGCTCACGGCCAATCAGCAGCAGAGACCGAAACACTGTGAATCTGATGGAGGAGAAAGAAGACAACATCAAACATCGATAATCATCAGAATTCATAATGAGTAAACCTCACTCTTACTAAATCCATGATCCATATACATCAATCAGGCATAACATTATGACCGGTTAGGTGAATAACACTGTTAGTGGGTGGGATATATTACATTTACATTTATGCATTTGGCAGACGCTTTTATCCATAGCGACTTACAGTGTCATTATTACAGGGACAATCCCCCTGGAGCAACATGGAGTAAAGTGCCTTGCTCAAGGACACACTGGTGGCGACCGCTGGGATCGAACCAGCAACATATCACTTCTGCATATCAGCTCCATGGTTTAACCCACTGGACCACCATCTCACATATTAGGCAGCAAGTGAACATGTTGTCCTCAGAGTTGATGTGTTAGAAGCAGGAGAAATGGGCAAGCGTGAGGATTTGAGCGAGTTTGACAAGGGCCAGATTGTGACGGCTAGACGACTGGGTCAGAGCATCTCCAGAACTGCAGCTCTTGTGGGGTGTTCCCGGTCTGCAGTGGTCAGTCTCTATCAAAAGTGAAGGACCAGTGGAGAACCGGCCACAGGGTCATGGGCGGCCGAGGCTCATTGATGCCCGTGGGGAGCGAAGGCTGGCCCGTGTGGTCCGATCAAACAGACGAGCTACTGGAGCTCAAACTGCTCCAGAAGTTAATGCTGGTTCTGATAGAAAGGGCTCAGAACACACAGAGCATCTCAGTTTGAGGCGTATGGGGCGGCACAGCCGCTGACCAGTGCCCATGCTGACCCCTGTCCACCGCCCAAAGCACCAACAGTGGCACGAGCATCAGAACTGGACCACGGAGCAATGGAAGAAGGCGGCCTGCTCTGATGATCACGTGTTCTTCTACATCACGGGTGAATAATAAATAAGCATCCAGTGACAGAAGGAGTGGATGAACTTCTAATGAAACGACAGCAGCTGAATCACTGAATCTGCTCATCTCAGGGAAACACAAACATGGGAGCAGAGATGGCCGTATTGAATAACTCTGAGAATAATTGTGCTAAAAGCTGAGAGCAGTGCTTTCCCCCAGTCACGCGCGGCGAACAGCGCTATTGATCAACACGCCGAGGTAAATACCTGATCGATGCGCAGCCGTCGCAAACACACAACACCGTCCGCAGAGGAGCGCTTGTGTTCACAGGACACGTTTCAAGAGGCTCTTTGAGACGTTATTGAAAACTGTAATGTACCTGCCAGTTCCCTGATGAAAAACCCTCATGCTGGGCCAGGCTGGTTTACACTGGTCTAGATTAATTTAAAAAAATCAATGCAATAAGAATGTATTGCACAATGTTTCCGTACACAAATCAGGTTAATATGAAATCAGATTCATATTAAAACAAAGATAAAGGTGTAATCATGTTCAATAAGAGCGGTTATGAGAGCAGCCCTCTCAACAGTTCATATCAATCTGTTACCAGTGCAGACCTTCATGCACATTGGGGAACTTATATTTGTCAAAATCCAGCCGACAGCCTCTAAACCTGAAACAGCTGTCCAAGCTTCTTAAGATGAAGAACTGCTGCAAGTGAAGTCATTTATAAGGGGTTTGAACACAGGGGTGTGTCCAGTGTGTGTAAACAACCAGCCTATAATGGTAAAAATCCACCCAATACTTTATTATAATCCCCATCAATCATCATCAATCTCTCATATTTCCCTCTACTCCTGCGTAAGAGTAGGGAAGCCCCACCCATGACTGCTGCTGATTGGCCCTTTAGCATAGACACACCCCTGAGTAAGAAGCACAGAGACGCCATTTCTGGAGTTAGTTTGATCCTGAACACACTCACCGTCTGCGGGATTCATACACACACATTTATTATGCGTTGTATAGTCGTGTGACGGACGTGTTACGCTCACACACGAGCACCGATACAACCATAGATATACATAATAAAGGCTAGATGTCTCGTCCGCGCTGCTGGCCAATGGAGGTCGACGCCCACACCCGGCGGCCATCTTGTCACAGTCAGCTCGCTCACTCGTAACATTGTTTTCATGGTGCTTTCACTTTTTAAATAACCATAACTTGCTCAATTTTCCACCAATTTTCAAACTGTTCGGTTTGTTATAAACGTCAGAGATGTAGTTATGACGCTGCATACTTATGAAAAATTATTCATAATTTGTTCAAGCATCCATAATTATAGCCACGTTAATAACGTTTGTAAGAAACCAAACCATTTGTAAATCCGTCCAGATTTCAGCGAGATGAGAGTATTTGTGTTCAGATCACTCGCCTCACATCAGGAGCCACAGAGCCCTGCCGGAGACAAGATGGCCGCCGGTGATGACGTTAGAGACATCTAGCCTTTATTATGTATATCTATGGATACAACAATCTATAGATGAACATGACTCAGAGCAACTCCTGTAAGCGTTCAGCGTTCAGTGTGGAGCTCTTCTTGAGTCTCTGGTGTGTGTGACTCCGGCTCAAACATGTGCGGCCGCTCCACAGCTGCTCATTTCTGACATTAGTCTGCGTGAGATTGGCCTGTTTTGTTGTTGACGGAGTATCTGAAGCTCCGCCCTCTTCTGGAAGGGGCCAGGGAGCAGCTGCTCATTTGCATTTAAAGGGACACACACAAAAACGGCTCGTTTCTGCTCACAACCAAATAAGGGGCAAATTTTACAAGATGTAATAAATGATCTGTGGGTGTTTTGAGCTGAAACTTCACACACATATTCTGGGGACACCAGAGATATTACATCTTTTGAAAGGGGACATAATATGACCCATCAGCATCTCATGCAGACGCTTTCAGTGTGTAAAGAGACCAGCCTCAGCCGGCTTTGTGCATTTAGAGCAGGACAATATAAAACAGATGAGCTGAAGAATTGAGCATGAACGACAGCTTGAGATAAACGTGTCAAGCTTCATTCATGACGTCTAGTAAACTGTTAAACAGGGCCTTTAGAGTGAAAAAAACACTCACAAACGTCTGTCACTGACGCTTCCAGCGCTGTCAGTCACGATCAGACCATCTTCAAGATTCATCTTGACTTACTGTCAACAATGGCCAAAAATAGAAGGAAAAAACAGATTTAATACTTCATCAAGCATGCATTAAATTAAACAAAAGTGACAGTAAAGACATTCATAATACAGAAGTTTCAAATAAATGCTGTCAGTGACTTTTTCAACACTGATAATAATCATAAGTGTGTGTTGATCATCAGATCCTCAGAGTGATTAGTGAAGGGTCATGTGACACTGAAGACTGGAGTAATGATGATAAACTCAGCTTTGATCACAGGAATAAATGACATTTGACTGTATATTCACATATAGAACAGCTGATGTACACTGGAATAATTAGTGCTGTCAAATCGAATAACCATGAGTGTGTGTGTGGAGGCTGGGATGAAGCTCAGGTTCAGGCTGTAAATGCTGTAGTTTCTCTCTGAAGGCCGGAGGAGAACAGCAGTGCTCTTCATCACTCTTCATCATCAGCTTCAGAATAAACCGCTGTCACAGGAGTGGGGTCGGGTTGTCCTGATTTCTCGTCTGTGAATTATTGAGGATGTTCGTCCTCTATAATGGATCGGGACACTCTCTCTCGTATTAAACCTGTCTTTGCTCTTCCTCACTCAGAGATGAAGGGTGTTGAATGATTTGTAGCTCTGTGCTGCTGAATGTCTCTGATAGCAGGAGCTTCTGCGATCGAGAAAGATTCGCTCTCCTTAAAACTCTCAGTACAATCTATGCTGGATGTGAATGTACAGACATTAATATGCATGAGAACGTGCCCTTAGTGTCCCATGTGAATTCCCACTGAAATCCTAATGCCATCTTTAACAAGACTGAGGATTACAGAACACTCAAGAGTAACACTCAGAGAACACTCAAGAGTAACGCTCAGAGAACACTCAAGAGTAACACTCAGAGAACACTCAAGAGTAACACTCAGAGAACACTCAAGAGTAACGCTCAGAGAACACTCAAGAGTAACGCTCAGAGAACACTCAAGAGTAACACTCAGAGAACACTCAAGAGTAACGCTCAGAGAACACTCAAGAGTAACGCTCAGAGAACACTCAAGAGTAACGCTCAGAGAACACTCAAGAGTAACACTCAGAGAACACTCGAGAGTAACACTCAGAGAACACTCAAGAGTAACACTCAGAGAACACTCAAGAGTAACACTCAGAGAACACTCAAGAGTAACACTCAGAGAACACTCAAGAGTAACGCTCAGAGAACACTCAAGAGTAACACTCAGAGAACACTCAAGAGTAACACTCAGAGAACACTCAAGAGTAACGCTCAGAGAACACTCAAGAGTAACGCTCAGAGAACACTCAAGAGTAACGCTCAGAGAACACTCAAGAGTAACACTCAGAGAACACTCAAGAGTAACACTCAGAGAACACTCAAGAGTAACACTCAGAGAACACTCAAGAGTAACACTCAGAGAACACTCAAGAGTAACGCTCAGAGAACACTCAAGAGTAACACTCAGAGAACACTCAAGAGTAACACTCAGAGAACACTCAAGAGTAACGCTCAGAGAACACTCAAGAGTAACGCTCAGAGAACACTCAAGAGTAACACTCAGAGAACACTCAAGAGTAACACTCAGAGAACACTCAAGAGTAACACTCAAGAGAACACTCAAGAGTAACACTCAGAGAACACTCAAGAGTAACACTCAGAGAACACTCAAGAGTAACACTCAGAGAACACTCAAGAGTAACACTCAGAGAACACTCAAGAGTAACACTCAGAGAACACTCAAGAGTAACACTCAGAGAACACTCAAGAGTAACACTCAGAGAACACTCAAGAGTAACGCTCAGAGAACACTCAAGAGTAACGCTCAGAGAACACTCAAGAGTAACACTCAGAGAACACTCAAGAGTAACACTCAGAGAACACTCAAGAGTAACACTCAGAGAACACTCGAGAGTAACACTCAGAGAACACTCAAGAGTAACACTCAGAGAACACTCAAGAGAAACACTCAGAGAACACTCAAGAGTAACACTCAGAGAACACTCAAGAGTAACACTCAGAGAACACTCAAGAGAAACACTCAGAGAACACTCAAGAGTAACACTCAGAGAACACTCAAGAGAAACACTCAGAGAACACTCAAGAGTAACACTCAGAGAACACTCAAGAGAAACACTCAGAGAACACTCAAGAGTAACACTCAGAGAACACTCAAGAGTAACACTCAGAGAACACTCAAGAGTAACACTCAGAGAACACTCAAGAGTAACGCTCAGAGAACACTCAAGAGTAACACTCAGAGAACACTCAAGAGAAACACTCAGAGAACACTCAAGAGTAACACTCAGAGAACACTCAAGAGTAACACTCAGAGAACACTCAAGAGTAACACTCAGAGAACACTCAAGAGTAACGCTCAGAGAACACTCAAGAGTAACGCTCAGAGAACACTCAAGAGTAACACTCAGAGAACACTCAAGAGAAACACTCAGAGAACACTCAAGAGTAACACTCAGAGAACACTCAAGAGCAACACTCAGAGAACACTCAAGAGAAACACTCAGAGAACACTCAAGAGTAACACTCAGAGAACACTCAAGAGAAACACTCAGAGAACACTCAAGAGTAACACTCAGAGAACACTCAAGAGTAACACTCAGAGAACACTCAAGAGTAACACTCAGAGAACACTCAAGAGAAACACTCAGAGAACACTCAAGAGTAACACTCAGAGAACACTCAAGAGAAACACTCAGAGAACACTTAAGAGTAACGCTCAGAGAACACTCAAGAGTAACGCTCAGAGAACACTCAAGAGTAACGCTCAGAGAACACTCAAGAGTAACACTCAGAGAACACTCAAGAGTAACGCTCAGAGAACACTCAAGAGTAACACTCAGAGAACACTCAAGAGTAACACTCAGAGAACACTCAAGAGTAACACTCAGAGAACACTCAAGAGTAACACTCAGAGAACACTCAAGAGTAACACTCAGAGAACACTCAAGAGTAACGCTCAGAGAACACTCAAGAGTAACGCTCAGAGAACGCTCAAGAGTAACACTCAGAGAACACTCAAGAGTAACACTCAGAGAACACTCAAGAGTAACACTCAGAGAACACTCAAGATTAACACTCAGAGAACACTCAAGAGAAACACTCAGAGAACACTCAAGAGTAACACTCAGAGAACACTCAAGAGAAACACTCAGAGAACACTTAAGAGTAACGCTCAGAGAACACTCAAGAGTAACGGTCAGAGAACACTCAAGAGTAACACTCAGAGAACACTCAAGAGTAACACTCAGAGAACACTCAAGAGTAACGCTCAGAGAACACTCAAGATTAACGCTCAGAGAACACTCAAGAGTAACACTCAGAGAACACTCAAGCGAAACACTCAGAGAACACTTAAGAGTAACGCTCAGAGAACACTCAAGAGTAACACTCAGAGAACACTCAAGAGTAACGCTCAGAGAACACTCAAGAGTAATGCTCAGAGAACACTCAAGAGTAACACTCAGAGAACACTCAAGAGTAACGCTCAGAGAACACTCAAGAGTAACACTCAGAGAACACTCAAGAGTAACACTCAGAGAACACTCAAGAGTAACACTCAGAGAACACTCAAGAGTAACACTCAGAGAACACTCAAGAGTAACACTCAGAGAACACTCAAGAGTAACGCTCAGAGAACACTCAAGAGTAACGCTCAGAGAACACTCAAGAGTAACACTCAGAGAACACTCAAGAGTAACACTCAGAGAACACTCAAGAGTAACACTCAGAGAACACTCAAGATTAACACTCAGAGAACACTCAAGAGTAACGGTCAGAGAACACTCAAGAGTAACACTCAGAGAACACTCAAGAGTAACACTCAGAGAACACTCAAGAGTAACGCTCAGAGAACACTCAAGATTAACGCTCAGAGAACACTCAAGAGTAACACTCAGAGAACACTCAAGAGTAACACTCAGAGAACACTCAAGAGTAACACTCAGAGAACACTCAAGAGTAACACTCAGAGAACACTCAAGATTAACACTCAGAGAACACTCAAGAGTAACGGTCAGAGAACACTCAAGAGTAACACTCAGAGAACACTCAAGAGTAACACTCAGAGAACACTCAAGAGTAACGCTCAGAGAACACTCAAGATTAACGCTCAGAGAACACTCAAGAGTAACACTCAGAGAACACTCAAGAGAAACACTCAGAGAACACTTAAGAGTAACGCTCAGAGAACACTCAAGATTAACGCTCAGAGAACACTCAAGAGTAACACTCAGAGAACACTCAAGAGTAACACTCAGAGAACACTCAAGAGTAACGCTCAGAGAACACTCAAGAGTAACACTCAGAGAACACTCAAGAGTAACACTCAGAGAACACTCAAGAGTAACACTCAGAGAACACTCAAGAGTAACACTCAGAGAACACTCAAGAGTAACACTCAGAGAACACTCAAGAGTAACACTCAGAGAACACTCAAGAGTAACGCTCAGAGAACACTCAAGAGTAACGCTCAGAGAACACTCAAGAGTAACACTCAGAGAACACTCAAGAGCAACGTTAAAGCCCTCATGCCACTTGATGGACGGTGATCATTCATCACTGCTCAAACTACAGACAAACACACACTCCATGAAGAATATGATGCCAATCACACACACACATAAACAGCTCTCAGCACATCATCATGTTTCTCCTACAGACTGAAGCGGCCCGTGCTTCTCTATCAGATCAGAACATCAGCATCAGTGACAGAACGCTCTGGATTCGGATCAGACGGGCCAGCCGGACGACATGACATCGGATAAGACACGAGAAATCTTCTCTTCCTCAGTGTTTCTGTCTCACAACATAATCAAGACACATTTACTGGAGAAGAGAAACGACTGAAGATATCTTTGAGTGAGTGTGTTCTTAAAACAAGAACACATATAATATATAAAATATAAAAATAATCCGTTTTCCCTTTGAATAATAATAAACAGGGTTTTATTTCTGAGTGAGGACCAGCGCTGAGATGAAGACTGACCCGTTTAATGTTCTACAGCACAATAAAAACAGGTCTCTGTTAGTTCAGTGCTGAGCGCTGCCATTATGACAGCTATTAAAAGCCTGATTCTACAGCAGAAGCACGTGGACTGAGACTCGAGCCGTGAATGAAGCCGAGCGGAACGACACCGAGCTCAAGCACTCCGGCGTCCGGCGGCTCATCCGTGGGGAACGGCTCTCTGCGGCCTGTTGCTATGGCAAAGCAGAATCAGTCGCTCACTGTCGGAATAAGGGATGAGTGTGTTCATTCATTCATTTGTGCGGCCAGCTCTCACACACGACACGAGTGCAGGTATTGTGTTATTGCTGTGAAACACAACATTGACTGCGCAAACATTTCTCCAGTCATTCCCAGGGGATCAGCCTCATTGTGTTGATCAGAGAGAAGGGCTGGATTCGAGAACTATTAGAAGAAAAGGTTCTGTATAGAACTCTAGGGTTCTTGACTCAATTTTAAAGAATTGTTTAATGGGTTATTTACAATTTTCATGTGCTGCTTAACTTTAGTGACCCGGGATGTCATTCACTCCCCTCCTCCTCATTCATTTTTTAAAGTTAGACATCAACCTTATCAGTATTCCTCAATTCATATATAAGAAGAAGAAAAAAATATGAAAGAATGCCTATTTTCCTATTCATTTTTGTTGTTGTTGTAAAAACTGTATAGGGTCGCTAATGACCCGCGGTGTGTAACAGTGTAAGTATATTTTTTCTACACAACAATAATTGAATCTTTGATGACTGAATAAGTGCACTTCACCTCTATTCCACAAGGTGGTGGAGTCTGATACACAATGATGAAGTGACGTTACACTCATAGTCACCGCAGGTAGAAAACACAAGAACAGGGGCCGTTTCAGAAAGGAGGTGAAGTGAAAACTCTGAGTATGTTAACCCTAAAATGAGGGAAACTCTGAGTTTTCTGTTTCAGAATGGGAGGTATGTCAAACCTGAGAAAGTAGGGTAAGTCAAACCCGTTTCTAAAAGTGAGGTCACTTATACTCAGAGTCCAGGGTTACTTACTCTGTGAACCTAACCTGTTTTTTTTTCGGTAAACCCAGAGTTTCTTTCTGTCTCCTCCCCTTTTTAAAGTGCCAGCGGTGTTTATTCATTCATTCAAACTGCACAAATGCTTTTCTTACTCAGTATTTTGGTCATATTTCAAGTACAAACATCAAAAAATGATCAATTAAACCTAAATCTAAAGTAAGCGAAGTTTACTTAAAACAAGTTCAATTATCTGCCACTTGACAAAAATACATAGTAAGAAAAGCATTCGTTGCTGTGCAGGAACATTCATTCATTGCTCATATTTTATCATGAGGTCAAAAATGGCATGTCCTTTTACACAGGATCCTGACGTTCACTTGATAAACCTCTAGAAATATCCATAACCCTAATAATTAGAATTTCCTTTAGGATTTCCAGTGGTTGGACGCATTGATGACACTCATTTTCCCATCATCACACTTTCTGAAAACGGATAATTGTATGGAATGGAAGAATGCCAGGTGGTAGTTCGAGATATATGCCATAACCACCACCACAGCTGTTAAATACATTTATTTACAATTTTTATGGTCATCTTTATTTCCTACAAATAATTGATTCTTTTTCCTGTTGGATGTTAATATTCTTCCTCCATCTCCTCTTCATCTGTCAGTGGTGCTGGTGTTTGGCTGGCCGGAGGAGAAGTCAAATGTTAATGTCATTCATTGATCAAAGTAACAGGTGTGATCAGAGAACATTTCATTATGTGAACAGAGCACAGACCCTTTACACATTTCTGGGTTTCTCAGAGCGGAAGTCGTCATAGTTGGGTTAACTTTTATAGCAGTGAACGAGAGAATACATTAAATATATTTTTTGTGTCCCCATTTGCTCAAAAAGCAAAAGATAAACTCCACAATAGTGATTTCACAACTTTCAAAAAGAGGAAAAAAATAGAGTGAGATTGATAACGGAAGTGAAAAGAGAGAACTCCCATAGACTGTATTAGAAACAGCATCACAGCAGCCGTAACCTGTTTAAAGATTTGATGCAAAAGTAATATAATACAAAGTATCATGTTAGAAATGTACATACATTTAAAAAAAATGAAAATACAAAAGATATTAAACGCATCACATCAACAATTTACCTGATTGAATTATGTTTTTATTTTTCATTTTTAGCTGCTGCCATATTCTTTTTTTGCCTTAAACTAATTAAGAATTAAACTTGTGTATTGACCTGGAAGTATGCAGACATCTTTTTGTCGGGTGCTGTTGCCATGGTGAATCATAATTTTTGAGCTCCATTTTCATACTTGGAAAGCATGTGCTTAACTCAGAGTCAGTCTACTCTGAACCAACTCAATTCAGCTGTTCAGAAACACAAAACTCAGAGTTTCCCATCTCAGGGTAAGTCAAGTCAGAGTTCAGGTTTAAACTCAGAGTTGGTTGAAACGGGACCCTAGAAGACTCATCAGCAGAGCAAGTTCTGAACGCAATCACTGTCACTTAATGCTTTATTTTAGTCTTCTGTAATTGTTACTCTAAGATCAGGATAGTTTTGTATTATCACGACGTATCGTGATTATCGCAGAATGCAGGATATAGCATTAGCCATAAAAAATTTTTTGATTTGCATTCAGTCTCTTAAACACATACACTCCCCTAAAGGATTATTAGCAGCACTAATACTGTGTTTGACCCCTTTGGCCTTCAGAACTGCCTTAATTCTACGTGGCATTGACTCAACAAGGAGCTGAAAGCATTCTTTAGAAATGTTGGCCCATATTGATAGGATAGCATCTTGCAGTTGATGGAGATTTGTGGGATGCACATCCAGGGCACGAAGCTCCCGTTCCACCACATCCCAAAGATGCTCTATTGGGTTGAGATCTGGGGACTGTGGGACGGCCATTTTAGTCCAGTGAACTCATTGTCATGTTCAAGAAACCAATTTGAAATGATTGGAGCTTTGTGACATGGGGCATTATCCTGCTGGAAGTAGCAATCAGAGGATGGGCACATGCTGGTCATAAAGGGATGGACATGGTCAGAAACAATGCTCAGGTAGGCCGTGGCATTTAAACCATGCCCAATTGGCACTAAGGGGCCTAAAGTGTGCCAAGAAAACATCCCCCACACCATTACACCACCACCACCAGCCTGCACAGTGGTAACAAGGCATGATGGATCCATGTTCTCATTCTGTTTACGCCAAATTCTGACTCTACCATCTGAATGTCTCAACAGAAATCCAGACTCATCAGACCAGGCAACATTTTTCCAGTCTTCAACTGTCCAATTTTGGTGAGCTGGTGCAAATTGTCTCCTCTTTTTCCTATTTGTAGTGGAGATGAGTGGTACCCGGTGGGGTCTTCTGCTGTTGTAGCCCATCCGCCTCAAGGTTGTGCGTGTTGTGGCTTCACAAATGCTTTGCTGCATACCTCGGTTGTAACGAGTGCTTATTTCAGTCAAAGTTGCTCTTCTATCAGCTTGAATCAGTCGGCCCATTCTCCTCTGACCTCTAGCATCAACAAGGCATTTTGGCCCACAGGACTGCCGCATACTGGATGTGTTTCCCTTTTCACACCATTCTTTGTAAACCCTAGAAATGGTTGTGCGTGAAAATCCCAGTAACTGAGCAGATTGTGAAATACTCAGACCGGCCCGCCTGGCACCAACAACCATGCCACGCTCAAAATTGCTTAAATCCCCTTTCTTTCCCATTCCGACATTCAGTTTGGAGTTCAGGAGATTGTCTTGACCAGGACCACACCCCTAAATGCATTGAAGCAGCTGCCATGTGATTGGTTGATTAGATAATGGCATTAATGAGAAATTGAACAGGTGTTCCTAATAATCCTTTAGGTGAGTGTATATCCTTCTTTTAAGAACTGAACCGAAAACATTGTTTCTCTGACTGTTATTTCATTCATATCGTCTAATAGTTTAACCAAGAATCATAATTTCCTTCTCGAGCTGAAGACGTTTCAGTCGCTGCGTGATTCTACAGTCTTTCTGCTTTTGTGTTTTTTGAAGGGGAAATAACACATAAGGAGCGTGGACGAAGGCGAGTAGAGGAGAGTGGGATAAGATGAGCGAGACATTTTTGACTTATGGGGTCTTCAAGATAAGAGAATATAAGGCAATGACAGTCTCTAAAGCAATTTCAGGATGTTCGCTATCATTAAAATACATCTATGACAAAAGGGTTCTAAAAATAAAAAATAAAGTGTACCTGTGGCTCAGTTTACCCCAGGTTAGGGGTAAGTTGATCTGAGTTGGTGGGTAAGTTGCACCATCTAGGAGCAAACGGACCATCTGATTGAATCTGAATCAAACCCTTTGAAAGATAATTTGCCTCTTTTAAAAACACCTTTCCTTTTATAACTAGTCATATTTCTCATATTTCGTAAACAACATAAAACCAACCGAATAGAGTTGAAATATGTGGTCACGCGATAATAAAAGTGTACGGTTGCCAAGATAAAAGGGGGGGGGGGGTCAACTTACCCACTGGCTCATCTTACCCCACTCTCCCCTAAATGATGGCACGATGCTCATCTTCTGTCTGAACGCTAAGCTGTTCGTTCGAGATTGCTAGTCAGGACAGTGGATTTCTGCGATCTGAGCGATGGGGCTTGTTCATGTCGAGTGTGTAGTGTGTGTGAAGGACCGTTTGCTTTACAAACACACATCTTCTGCCGCCTGATAAATAATGGAGAAGCTCCCGATGACGCTTGATTGAAGGAGCCCCGTATAAAGTCTTCATATTCCTGCCCGTGTGAAATCTGAATTCAAGCGCAGCTCATCAAGCATCCAGCGAGGTAGATTTCCCATCAGGCAGTGCGCTCAGATAGAGGCGTACGGTCAATCCCATGATGCCGCTCAGTCTGACAGTCCATTTCCATCAGTCAGTGTTATGAGTGAACGGTGTTGAAATGCACCATGGGTATTCATGGCAGCACTAAACGCATGTTAGACAGACGAGAGATTATAAAAGCCATTAGCAGCTGATAAAGACGCTCTTTAATTATAATGACCTCTGTGAGTAACTTTACACCGCGTTTCCTTCATTAGTGACAACAGCACATCAAATCTCCTGTCTTTATATATTCACCTCAGGTGCTTGTGATGCAAACATTTCATATGTGTAGTTTGATTTGTATATTTTTTCTCCGAAATGCTAGATTATTGTAATGCTCTACTGGGTGGTTGCCCTGCTCGCTTAATAAATAAACTCCAGCTGGTCCAAAACGCAGCAGCTCCAGTTCTTACTGGAACCAGGAAGTGTGACCATATTAGCCCAGTTCTGTCAACACTGCACTGGCTGCCTATTAAACATCGCATACATTTTAAAATCTTGCTTATTACTTACAAAGCACTAAATGGTTTATCTCCAGTACTTGAGCGAGCTCTTAACACACTCCATCACGTCTACTGCGCTCTCTAAACTCTGGCCAGTTGATCATACCGAGAATATCCAAATCAACTGCAGGCGGTCGATCCTTTTCCTATTTAGCTCCTAAACTCTGGAACTCTTCCTAGCATTGTTGGGGAAGCACACACACTCTGTCAGTTTAAATCTAGACTAAACACACATCTCTTTACTGTGGCACACTGTAAAAAAAATCCCTGTAAAATTTACGGGAAAAAAACCGGCAGCTGTGGTTGCCAGAACTTTACCGTAAAAAATATATGGCAGTAACGTTTTAGGTTTTCAGGGACAGCACCATATAATTTAAAGGTTTATAATGTAATAATTACGGTTAAAAAAAAATTTATTTTACAGTTCAAAACCGTATAATTTAAAGGTTTATAATGTAATGATTATGTTTACACTGTAAACAATTTACGGTAAAAAAACATATTTCATTAACTGAAATAATGTTAAATTTTCCAACCTATTGAAATACTAATATCTGTTATGTACCTTTGATATATACGGACAACCACCAATCACAGTGGAGATGAGAATCACGTGATGAATCAAAGCTCATCACAAGCAGCTTTTAAGAGGACAGTACTAATATACAGAAGGTGCTCAGTGTCATTCACACAAACACTAAACACCATCATGGTAAAACACATGAAATTACAATAAATGTAATAAACATTAATTTAACAACATCAGATGTAACATAAAACCATAATGTACATAACTGATTAGAAACAAACAAAGAAGAAACATAGTTATTGCAATGAAAATACGTCAAATGCGAAGTGTCACGCAGGGAATTCTGGGAATGTCAATTTGCAGGTTTTCACTGTAAATTACACAATGACTTGTTCTTTTTCACTTCCAAAAACTGTAAATGTAACGGTATTTTACTGTAAAATTAAATGAAACGTAAGGTTAGATCTATTACAGTTATTCACCGTATATAGTACGGAAACTTTCTGTTAACCAATTAACTGTTTTTCACCGTAGCATTTTTACAGTAAAATACCGTTAAAATCACAATCATTTTTTACAGTGCATACACACAGAACATTATCAGTTTATATTATTCAAATACAACTTATTCGACTTCAAACCACCACTCACGACTTTCCAGGCAAAGTCACGCCTGAATGAAAGGAATTGCGGTAACTCGATATAAACAAAGCATGCCGTAAGGGGATTATGCTCATTTACAATAATTTCTAAGTGCTCACTCCTTGCTTATTTGAGGGAAACAGAGGAGAAAAACGGTACATAAGGCAAGGGAAGCTGTTATACTTTTTATTTTACGTTATTTGTAAAATAATGTGTACGACTTCCATAAACGCCGCATCCATAGGGTCTGCCATTGCTGTTTCGTGGGCTATGTGACGTCAGAGCTCGTAACTGGGAGGACATCGATTTAGTCCGAGTTCACGGGTGGGAAGTCACGGGTTTGACAGCCGTTCCAGTGCACTTTCACGGGTAGAAGGTTGGAAAAACACGGATTACAGGTTGCCTGGAACGCAGCATTAGTATGGTATTATAAATATACATAAATGTTTTTAAAAATGAAAATATAAAAACCTTTGCCTGATTTAAAATGTTAATTATCATTAAAACAAATCATCACAACAGACAAGAGAGCAGCCAGAAGAATGGAGCGCAGCTGGAAGAAAACAACACTGGAGGTCTCTCATATTTCATGGAAAGAGAGCATGATCACATACAGAAAGGCCTTAAACGGCTAGATCTGCTTATTTCTCGACTCTCTTAGAAGAAAACAAACACAACTCTCTGTACAGATAAAACACACGTGCACACACACGTACATGTCGTCGCCGTTTCACGGACTCGCCTTTTTAGGGGTTTGCTCGGGGATGATGCAACTATATCATCAAAACTATTTCATGGTTCCGGGTCACCAGACGCTGTTGCCGTGCGGATGGGGTTCGGAGCGCATTGGGGGTTTTCTGTTTCAGTTGAAGGTGGTGTTGTTTAAATGGCACCAAATTAAATAACTAATCAGTTTCTACAACAGAAATTAATCAATTAAAAGCTTTTCTTCTAAAACAAAATGAACTCCTGTTATCCCTGTGAAGCTGCTTTGAAGCATCTGTGTTGTGAAAGCGCTGTATAAATGAAGGCGACTTGACTTGGTTGATTACATGATTACTTAATATTCACAAAACGGAAATAAATTATTCAGAATTCATTGATTCAACCTAATTATTCTTTTTTATCTTTTAACCCCATTGCTGATATACCTCAGTATGGTGTTATAAATATACATAAATGTTTTTAAAAATGAAAATATAAAAATAACAGACAAGAGAGCAGCCAGAAGAATGGAGCGCAGCTGGAAGAAAACAAAACTGGAGGTCTCTCGCATTTCATGGAAAGAGAGCATGATCGCATACAGAAAGGCCTTAAACGGCTAGATCTGCTTATTTCTCGACTCTCTTCGAAGAAAACAAACACAACTCTCTGTACAGATAAAACACACATGTACACACACGTACATGTCGTCGCCGTTTCACGGACTCGCCTTTTTAGGGGTTTGTATGGGGATGATGATGATATATAGTTTCAAAACTATTTCATGGTTTGTGTTCTCGGGTCACCAGACGCTGTTGCCGTGCGGATGGAGTCCGGAACGCATTGGGGGTTTTCTGTTTTAGTTGAAGATGGTGTTGTTTAAATGGCACCAAATTAAATAAATAACTTTTCTTCTAAAACAAAATGAACTCCTGTTATCACTGTGAAGCTGCTTTGAAGCATCTGTGTTGTGAAAGCGCTGTATAAATGAAGCGACTTGACTTGGTTGATTACATGATTACTTAATATTCACAAAATGGCAATAAATTATTCAGAATTCATTGGTTCAACCTAATTATTATTTTTTATCTTTTAACCCCATTGCTGATATACGTCAGGTCTTTAGTCAGGCCAGTATAATTACTTGGGAAATTAACAAATTTGATTGTTTTTGTTTTAAAATGACTTACTTCCTTTAATTTAAATGTTTTATGAATTGATTAATAATTAGCTAATTATATCTAATGTGCACCATCAAAATAAAGTCTAATATTCGCACACATACTTTGGTTGTTTGTGTTTACTGATGATGTTTTGTTGTGTGGTTTACTAAAGCTCTAAATCAACTGTTTAACACTGATCACTATTGTTTGAGGTATAAATGAGCTTGATATGGGTCTGTGAGCTCACAGAATGACGCGTGTGTTTTCCTCCAGAGCTGTTTGGCGTGTCGTCATGGTTACGTGGAGCACTGTGGGATAGTGGAGGAGCCCCTCGTCCCTCAAAGCACCAGCTGTCCGAGTTCAGAAGAGGCCTGGTAAATTGTGGCCATTATTAGGAGAAAACGGTGGCAAGTGAGGTAATTATTCCTGGCCGTGAGACACAGGTGTTCACAGCAGCTTGTAAATCAAACGTACGGCAGCAGAATCAACCCCCGTCCCGTCATACACACACACACACACATCCTCCATCATCATCCTCTCTTGTTCTTCTCCCCCTTCAATCCTGAGTTAATAGCCGTTCTGGGATTAGCCGCATGTGCTTCTTTCTTTTGATTTGAATGAAATCTGCACTCGGCAATGCTAATTACGTTAAGAAATAACTAATCTAGTGGAGAGAGTTCCTCAGAGAAATTAATCAGATTAGTCACAACCTTATTAGTTGCATAATAAGAGTAATTAAATCCACTGACAGAAGAACTCATGGAGATCACGTGATGGTTTGTTTTTATCATCATCAGAAGTGTGTGTGTGTGTGTGTGTGTGTCTTTGTGCTCTTTATGGGACTCAATCGCAGCCGTTCGGTGTTTAACCCATGGGCAAAACATGTGGGTTCCACCTGTACCAGACCTGGGCCGGATCTGTTGCTGTCTGGGAACTGTCCTTTTGTCGATATGCTAACAGAGATATCAAGATCAGAAGTCCTTCTTACTCTCTGAATGAGCCAAAAATGCAGTTATGTATAAAGCAAACATGTTTTCTTTTGAGTGCTGTTTAATCGAAAGCCAATGTTTTTGTCACGTGTCCTCAATGTAACTTTCCATCTGTTCTTCTTTTGTAAAACTGACTATGGGTGTGTCCTAATTCGCATACTATCCGTCCCAAATAGTATTCGAACATAGAATTAGCATGTAATATAGTGAAAAGAGTATCCCAAAGATACCCGGATGGTATCCGAAGTGCAGATTGACGCTCACTCTAGCGGCTGATATTACCCACAACCCACTGTGAGTTGGACGAGGAGTCGATTAGAACTACAAATATATGCAGATAGAAAGGGTCTTTTGATATATAAAAGGTCATCGCAATATAAGAATATCCTGTACGTTTCGGAGCTGAAAACTTCCCAGTTAGTCAAAGAAAAGCTTTCATTGACAGCGAGAGATCTGCGAATCTGACGTCAGAGTTCAGTGAAACGCCTAATTCTGTAGCCCCGCCCACCGACTCATGTATGACATGTTATAGATACAGGCCTATGTGGAGCTAAACCGGATCAAACTTCCAAGCAAAGGATACCCCAGCCTTTGGAAACATGCCTTAAGCGTTTAAGGCATGTTTCCAAAGGCTGGGGTATCCTTTGTATTTGAGGTGTTGTTGGTTCATTGAGCTGCGATTCATTCCGGTTGCCGTTTCTCCACATTGGAGGTTTTCAAAACAATTCCTCACGTGTAAGGGAGCCGAAGCTCATCCTAATATGCAAAACTATTATCCAATCATAGCAGTGGGCGTTTACTTCCAAGTTTTCCCATAAAAACAGAGCGTTTCAAGAGCTAGGCTCAAAACCAGGGCAGAAAATAGCCTATTAATTATTCATTATGATATTTTTGAATGTAAAAACCATGCAAACGTCATACATTGACCTCAGATTTAAAAAGCCAGTTCATGACCTCTTTAAAAAACTACAAACATGGCGGATGTGTGGGTCCGCCGGTTAAGTAGAGCGGTTTAGGTAAAGAGGCTGATCAATTATCATCTGGTGTTTAGACAACCAGACTGTTCGGTTAGGGTTGGGGTTGGCAGAATATCTAATGCACACCATCAAAATAAAGTCTTACCTAATATTCATACACATACAGTGCTGAGTAGATCATAACTTTCGCTGTTTGTGTGTACTGATGATGTTTTGTTGTGTGGTTTATGGTCCTCTTCAGTCAGAAATGACCGAAATATGTTACGCTTTGATTATTTTGTTGCTTCATCAGAATGGGATGATACTTGGTGACTTGTGTCGAGTTAGCTATGTGAACACACACAACGATCAAGGAGATGATTCGGATACGTTAAAGGGTGAGAAAAAAAATACTCACATTTGGCTCCTTCGCGGTCTAAAATGGAAAAGGAAATGAATGAGAAATACGGAAAAATACAAAAACTCAGAGAATCTTTTGGTGATAGAAACCACAAATCAGCCATGATGCAGAAAAAAGTGCACAGCAATGAGAGTGCAGAACAGACACCCACGCTCAAACACACATTCGAAGACACACACATTAACCACAATATTACACACACACACAAATGAACTGGTGTGGCTGTAACACTGTGGTAACATTGAGCTAAAAGACTCAAATAAGAGGTTAAAATCAGCCATGATGCAGAAAAAGTGCACAGCATTGAAAGGGTTACACTCTAAAACATCAAGAGTGCACAATAGATACACACCCTCAAACACACACATATTTCTCTCTAATGGCTGATATTGCCCACAACCCACTGCGATTAGATTAGAACTACAAACGCAGATAAAAAGAGTTAAAAAGAGTGGTAAGTGCAGTGGTTTAGATTAAGGGGCTTGAGTGATCGATTATCAGTGTTTAACCTGACCAGAAGATATTTATTCAGTGTTATCCACATGATATTTCATCTGCAACACCATTGAGAACTTTTGCAATGAGACACTCTAAAAAATGCTGGGTTAAAAATAACCCAAGTTGGGTTGAAAATGGAATAAACCAGCGATTGGGCTTTTTTAACCCAGTGATTGGGCTTTTTTAACCCAGCGATTGGGCTTTTTTAACCCAGCGATTGGGCTTTTTTAACCCAGCGATTGGGCTTTTTTAACCCTGCGATTGGGTTGAATGTTTAAGCAGCATCACTGGGTTAAATCAGCTTTTAGCTAATAGCTTTTAACCCAGCATTTTTTAGAGTGTACATTTGGCCGTTAACTTTTCAAATGCAACATTATATTTGATGAAGGAACTTTTACTTGACTAAAAGAATGCATACTTTATGTCGTAGTCTAAGTAGGCGCACTGGGATGTGACACTATAAACATGACATCGTCGTCCAGGAAGTGACATCATCATCTGGTGATGTTCATTTGCTGTGTTTTGTGTCCGCCCGTCTGAAGTGTGTGTACAGTCTCGTTCTCCGCTGAATGGAGAGTTCATTCATGATGTGATAAACAGCTCATTAAGGCCCTGGACCCCCCCTCTCTCTCTCTCTCGCTCTCTCTCTCTCTCTCTCTCGCTCTAAACTCTATTATTATTTCTGTTCATCTGTGTCATGCTGCAACAGATGAAACCTCACGTGTGTGTGTGTGTGTGTGTTTAGACACGTCTGCACGCTTTAATTGGTCTAATTGAAGCTTCAGACGAACCGACAGCACTATTCTGATTAAATTAAGGAAAGGATGATGGTGGAAAGAGGAAACTGTGGGATCATTAATAACGGGAATGTGTTTTAAATGATGTTCTGGACAATAAACCTGATTCGACTCGATCTATAGAAGCTAATAATGTGCTGATAAACACGAAACTGGCACGCAGGGAATTCTGGGAATATTTAGAACTGGAAGGAAGAATAAATTGTGCGTCCTGTCCGGTTCATTCATGTTTATTCTCATTAACATCTCGACACATTCAAGGTGAAATGTGAGGTTAACAGAGAGACATCATGGAAACACTCGACACATGGAAATCATTAGGATGTGTGTGTGTGTGTGTGTGTGTGTGTGTGTGTGTGTGTGTGTGTGTGTGTGTGTGTGTGTGTGTGTGTGTGTGTGTGTGTGTGTGTGTGTGTGTCTAGGGATCTCTGGAAACACACTGGTATAATTGGCTGCACATGGGAGACACTGAGATCCGGCTAGTCGATACATGAGAGAAACTCCATAAATAAACTGTGAACCAGAGTCAGCAGTAAACACAGTGTCGGCTCGCCTTCTTCCCATAGTGCACCTGGTGCCATGTGTTCCCCAGGTAAGCCACGCCTTCTTCCCATAGTGCACCTGGGGCCATGTGTTCCCCAGGTAAGCCACGCCCCCGGCCATCCCCGTGATGTAGAAGAACACGTGATCATCAGAGCAGGCCCCCTTCTTCCATTGCTCCGTGGTCCAGTTCTGATGCTCGTGCCACTGTTGGTGCTTTGGGCGGTGGACAGGGGTCAGCATGGGCACTGGTCAGCGGCTGTGCCGCCCCATACTCCTCAAACTGAGATGCTCTGTGTGTTCTGAGCCCTTTCTATCAGAACCAGCATTAACTTCTGGAGCAGTTTGAGCTCCAGTAGCTCGTCTGTTTGATCGGACCACACGGGCCAGCCTTCGCTCCCCACGGGCATCAATGAGCCTCGGCCGCCCATGACCCTGTGGCCGGTTCTCCACTGGTCCTTCACTTCTGATAGAGACTGACCACTGCAGACCGGGAACACCCCACAAGAGCTGCAGTTCTGGAGATGCTCTGACCCAGTCGTCTAGCCGTCACAATCTGGCCCTTGTCAAACTCGCTCAAATCCTCACGCTTGCCCATTTCTCCTGCTTCTGACACATCAACTCTGAGGACAACATGTTCACTTGCTGCCTAATATACCCCACCCACTGACAGAGAGCATCAGTGTGTCATAATGTTATGCCGGATTGGTGTATACTAGTAGGTACACTCTAAAAAAAAAAGGTTCTATATAGCACCAAAAATGGTTCTTGGCTCGTAATCATAGGGGAACCTTTTTTAGTGCTATATAGCACCAATTTTGGTGCTTCAGTGGTTCTTTGACTAAGGTGTTATATAGCACCGCTACCGTATACAGAACATGCTAAGATATGGTGCTATATAGCACCAAAAAAGGTTCCCCTATGATTATGACGAAGAACCATTTTTGGTGCCATATAGAACCTTTTTTATTTAGAGTGTAGTTATGGGTAACAAACACTCTCTGACTGATATATAGACTGATATCTGTTCACTCTAAACAATGCTGGGTTAAGAACAACACAAGTTGGGTTGAAAATGGACTAACCCAGCGGTTGGGTTAAATGTTAGCTTAAAACAACCCAATCGCTGGGTTAGTCCATGTTCTGTTTTTACCCCAGCATGTTTTAGAGTGTATGATAGTGCTGTTGGCCTTCTTTAAATGTTAGTTTTGTGTTGTTCATGACACTCGGCCCTTCTATCTGAGAGACTGAGAACTGGGATCTCCTCTGTGATGTGTGGAGATGGGGAGTGAGATGTATGAGGGAAATCGCAGTTGTCCCATTGTCTCGCGCACACGCGCGCTCTGTGTGAGTCTCTATTGTGCGCGCAGATGGCAGGCGCGCGCTCTGCTCCTCATTCTCAGTCCGGCTCCACGCGGACTCTGCTCCGGGTTTTCGCCCCGCCCTCTTCAGATCAATGAATGCACATCGCCGAAACTCATCGCGCACAGTGAGCGAGCGGCGCGCCAGTCCGTCAGTCAGAGAGGAACAGCCGCTGCGCCGCGCGTCACGACCGGGAGCGAGGATGGAGAATCGCGCTGTTTAACGTCCCGAGGATTCGGTAACGCGCGCGCTGTGTTCCGGAGATCTTTTCCATTCACGGGAGCGGAGGATCCTGATTGTGCGGATTGATTGATTGCTTGATTAACAGCGGATTTCAGCGGAGCATCATGGGCTGCGTCACTGGAGATATGAGACTTTACGCGCTCCTCATCGGGCTGCATGTCCTCACCTGCGCCTCCAGGACACACGGTCAGTGCCTTTACACTCGTGTTTACCGCGGATTTCACACACTTCATGGGTGGATAAGTTGCATTTCCCTCACAGGAATCTATTTCTCCGAGTGTGTGTGTGTGTGAGTGTGTGAGTGCGCTACGGGTTGTTGTAAGCGTGACGACCGCTGCTTTTGTGCGTTTCGAGCATCAGTAAGTGTGATTTCCTCGGGGTGCTGCTGTTTGGGGTTTGAATAGAACACACACACACACACACACACACACACACACACACACATACACACACACACACACACACACACACACACACACATCTTGTTGCGTTTCTGCCTTTAATAAAGTTTAAGGAGCAGCAGCTCGGATTTCATGACATCGGATGAGTTCATGCATATTGTATTTAGCGGTGAACTGCCCTTCCTCATCCTCATCCTCATGCTGGGATGCTTGTGACTGTCAGCAGGTGCCACCGATGCGGTTATCGATCCGTGACGCGCGCCTGATCAATGCGTCACTGCGCGCACGCGGGGGTTAAGCGCAGGATCACAGCACATGTGTGTTGTGTGTGTCTCGGCTGAGCTGCAGGAGGAGAGGGGCTGTCCTGAGGCTGAGGCTCGAACCCCTGCGCCACCGCACCTGCTGTCTCTGTCTCTGTCTCTGCCTCTGCTGTATTTACTGATGACGCCAGCAGAGGAGCAGTGTTTCACCGCGGTCCTGTTTTCTTCCATTCATGCAGAGATTCGCGTCTGCTGTAGTAGATCAGCTCAATCATTCACGCTCTTCTCATGTAGTATTCGTGTCTTGTGTCCAGTCCAAATATCTTATTATCCTCAATGCTAATTATCTTCAGATAATGCCCTTAGTAAACGCGTCTTGATTTAAGAATGTGTGGATATTTGAACTGGAAAAGAGACTACATAAGAAAAGCTTCTTTTTGTGTGTGCAATGCTTTTATTGACCGTGTGACCATGAAACGTTCTGCCAAGGTTATGAGCAAACGTTGATGTAACGTTCCGCCCATGTT
The DNA here is from genome assembly GCA_023566225.1 of Romanogobio albipinnatus. Taxonomy (NCBI): domain Eukaryota; kingdom Metazoa; phylum Chordata; class Actinopteri; order Cypriniformes; family Gobionidae; genus Romanogobio; species Romanogobio albipinnatus. The sequence goes on from CM042242.1 coordinate 413,760, forward strand.
CTCAAAACTTCAGCACAAAAACAGGATTTACACATCAGTCATGAGTTTCATTTCTGAGACATTTGAGTTTGTCATCTGAATGTGTCCACTTGTTCCAGAAAATTGAATATTTGCATAATCAAGAATCTTTTGAATGAATGAAACGTAATGGGAACATTAGCAGAACATATAAATCATCAGATTTATATGAATGAATAATCTTTCCACTGATGTGTGGTTTGTCAAATCTGGAATCTGAGGGTGGAAAATCTCCTTTAAATGTAGAAATTGTCAGATTTATACTGGATTTATCTTGTTTTTTTTTCAAAAAAATGCCCCAGACACGTGTGTGTGTGTGTGTGTGTGTGTGTGTGTGTGTGTGTGTGTGTGTGAGAGTGTGTGTGTGTGTGTGTGTGTGTGTGTGTGTGTGTGTGTGTGTGTGAGTGAACATGCTTGTTCCATGTTGCATTTGCGCTCTAGTATTAGTGCTTCATTTATGTATGACAATTTTTCAGATTTATGCCAGTTTTGTTGATTTTGCTTGCCAATTTCTATACCAATGCGCTCTGTTGCAGTCACACGTGTGTGTGTGTGTGTGTGTGTGTGTGTGTGTGTGTGTGTGTGTGTGTGTGTGTGTGTGAGATAGAGAGTTCGTTGCACTTTGTGTTTATGCTCTAGGACCAGACCTTGATATAAATGTAGAAACTTTACAATTAATTTTTCCATTCATTTTCAATGTGGGAAAATGGTTAAAAAAAAAAAAATGACACCTTTAGAACAACAAATCAAGTCCAGATTTTTTTGTGCATGTTTAGGAGATTATTTAGGAAAAGTCACAGAGTCTCTTGCCCCTGAGATGAGGGAACACTTTATAAAAATGAAGGAAAAGGGGCGATTAGTCCTGAGCAGTCATATTACTACTAATAACCCTTATGAAAAATAACCATGGTTTAATTATAGTAAAAGTGTAGTAACCATGTTTTTTTGGCTAATTGATTACCATTTATATAACCACAATTTTACCACAAACACCAGTTAAGCTGTGGTTAGAGTAGCAAAACCATGGTTCATTTGTGGGTTTAACTATAATAACCATGGTGTTTTGGTTTTATTTGTAGTAAAACCATGGTTCATTTTCATAAGGGAATACATGTTTGATATATTTACGGTAGCACATTTACTAAATATCTTCATGGAACATGATCTCAATATCCTAATGATTCATGGCATAATAGAAAAGTGTATAATTTTGACCCATATGTTGTGTTGTCGGCTATTGGCTCAGATGCAGCCGTGAGATCAGGACTGCTGTTGAGCTGTTCATGTCCAGATCTGTCTCGGTTCAGACCTGATATAGTCCGGCTGTGAGTGACCACTTCTAGCCAAAAGAACTTTCATGTCGTTTTTGCCAGAATAACTCAGTGAGATGTGACATATTCCATCATGTGAGGAAAGTCAGCAGAGATGAATGTGTTTGGTTTCATTTCTTTTAGCCCAAATGTTCTTGTTTTAGTCCAGATGTCAGGACTGTGTGTTTTAAACGCAGCATTGCTCGGGGAGGAAGTCTGGAAGATGAGATGAGGGAAGGATATCTCACCGTTCTGTGTACAATAGTGTGTAGATCTGCTGGAGAATCTCTTCTGAATCTCGTTAAATAGTTCTGTTGTGATGGATTCTGTGTATTTGAGGTGTGTGTTCAGGTTGAGAGTGTGTGTAACGCTGTTTCTGTTTCTCACATTGGTTTGTTTTGCTTTACTCTAGAGCAGCGGTTCTCTAACGTTTTACTGCCATGTCCCCTAACCAGCGCAAACAAGACTTAAAGCAGAGCTCTGTGCCATCAGTGTCTGATTTATTCAACTTCAGATCAGATAAAGGCATACAAAATTCAAACATTTGGAAAAAAGAAACTACGTATTTTGAACATTTTAAATGATAATAATCCATGATGGGGGATTATGAAGTCATGCTAGCCCCGCATATTTTGCACACGGAAATAGGCAATTTATGCGGCGAAAGTGCGGCAGTTCAATCATGCGATCGCATAATCACGCTTTTCTGGAGGGACTGGTCAATCTGTGTGAACAGGATAACGCAAATTATATTTGCAGAAATGTCTGGTAAATATTAACACAATATGTGCATCGACTTCGACTAAGCTTTACAGTAGCACTTTATTCTGCGGAGAGATAAGGTTTATTAATGATTGTTTGATTGATCTGGTTATTTTATGTGGGTCATGTGCGTGCATGATTTTACAGCGTTGAGTGTTAGAGCCAATCACAGGCATTTCTGTTGAAAATAATGACCAGTCATATGTTTAATTTACCAGGAATGAGAATCCATATCGATCAAAACAAGTTTTCTAGTCTCAAAAAGTTTGACATGAATCTTCCCGTTATCTACAAATCCTCTCATCATAACAAACAAAAGCACAAACACAATTTAAATAAAGATTTACTGTGAAGTTTAGTCCAAAGTTTTTGTTTTTCATGAGACTGTGGTTTACAAACACCTCAGTACAAATAAAGTAACAAAAATAGATATTTTAATGTCATAATAGTGATTTGATAATCTATAAAAATTCATTCAAAAAAGAGAAAAAATGGCTGAGCCCATAAGTGTTCCTCTTCCGCCATCTACTGGTTATAGTGGTCATTTCTTTTATAATGTTGTTAACGTCCGAATGTTATTTTATGATACTCACATAAGCACAACAGGTGAATATAAATAAAGGATTCTAGCATATGCAGAATTTAACCCAAGAAAGAAGTTTTAAATAGTGTTAAACAGGGTAACCAATTTAATACAACTTTCATCCAGGCGTTATTCATATTTATTATTCATAGGCTATTCCTTGAGTGGTCTACTTCATAGAAACGCATTCGACAGAAAGAGATGAAAAACTGTTGAAATATGACGATAGCATCTGGATACAGTGCTGCTCACGTTATCTAACATCTAGCATCTATTATATAACAATAAACATGAACTATAACGCATTTCATAAAACACCACTTCTATTAATATTCCTGAGAGGTCAACTAATGCTGTAAAATCTCAAATACGCAGTCATTTCATCAGTTTGCTTGAGATGCACTGGACTTATACTTATATTTTCCTGAAATATTTATTAAATAATTATTTTTAAAGGATTTTTGCATGGATGCTACTTTTTAAATACATGTAGGCTATATTTTATAATCTCACGAGCCCCCATCTGCTCTAATGTGGGTGTGTTTAAGAGCTGGAGAAATACAGGACACAACACATGTGAGGCGAAAACTGTGTTGTTTAACCCAGCATAACCACACTCTAAAAAATGCTGGGTTGAAAATGGACTAACCCAGCGGTTGGGTTAAATGTTTGCTTAAAATGACCCAATCGCTGGGTTAGTCCATTTTCAACCCAACTTGGGGTATTTTTAACCCAGCATTGTTTAGAGTGTACATTTAAAAAAAATAATCCACACAACTGCTGGTTTGCATAACAATTCCTTTATTTCCAGTCATATTTTACAGTATAGCATGTTTTTAATACATATTACTTACACTTAAAGATAACCCAAGTTGGGTTGAAAATGGACTAACCCAGTAATATACACAACTAAGTGTGCAGTGGCGTATAAAGACCTTGCATAATGAATCGTTATGTCTGGATTGAAGCAGCAAACATTCAGTGTAAAAGTTAAAACATAAAACATAACATTATTTCATATTTGAATCACAGCTTATATAGTGTTTTGACATTGACAACCACAACCAAAAAGTGCTTTTTAAATCAAACTTGCGACTAGTTAACTTTCTAAAGACGGCTCACTCGCTTCTCGGGTCGACATTAACACACTGACACAATTATATTCAGAATTTAAAAGATTTTTAATTCGAGGTTCTTCCCTGATGCCGATCGAGGAGAGCAGACTCAGAGAGGCTTGACTCAGCAAACAGCAGTAACCAACATCTGAGGAAGATACTCTAAGAGTTACACAGCACGTCTTCCTGAGAGTGTGTGTGTGTGTGTGTGTGTGTGTGTGTGTGTGTGTGTGTGTGTGTGTGTGTGTGTGTGAGAGACGCATGAGTGACAGACAGACGGAGGGAGAGCAGGGAAAGGAAATAGCGTTAAAAAATGAAAGACCTTGACGAAGATGAAAACTAAGGACATTTACTCTATTATTTTATTTTATTTTACTTAGTTTTGCCAAACACACATTACAGGTTTAGTTAGTTATCGTTTTTTTTTGTAATAAATGCCTCGTTTTTATTTTTATTTCAGTTAACAACAATGTTTTTTCCCACCTAGTTTTCGTTTTTTCGTTCGTTTTCGTTAATGATGGCTTGAAAAAACTGATATTTCTGTCCTTTGGGGACCCATCGGGAACTCTTCACGAGATGGAGACGCCCATAGGTCGAATCACAGGGGGTTCTATAACCAGACCCACCCCTGTGGGCATCAGGCGTCGATAAAGAACTCAAACCCTGGGTTGTCACGTCTGACACAGGATTTGGGCAGAAGGAACAGCCCATGGATGATCAGTAATGTGTGTGTTGTGTTGTCCTCTGTGCTGGATGTTAGTAGTGGACATGGACAGGTGTGTGACAGACGCTTCTCACTCCTCACACCTGCTCTTTCCATGCAAAATCACAATTATGTTTTCTACACTGATTGTTAATTTCTCAAAACATCTCGATTGGAAGCAGATGTGTTGGGCAGTGAGTCTGCCATGTGCATGTGAATGAATGTCGCGCTGCAAACGTGTGTTACATCTGAATCACACACACACACACACACACTCTCAGGAAGACGTGCTGTGTAACTCTTAGAGTATCTTCCTCAGATGGTGGTTACTGCTGTTTGCTGAGTCAAGCCTCTCTGAGTCTGCTCTCCTCGATCGGCATCAGGGAAGAACCTCGAACATCCACGGGGGTTTATGGGAACCGCAGGTTGACTCTTCAGCTGAAGCTCTGTGTTCATCGAGAGCTGTGGAGGACGCTGCAGTATTTATACATATCTGTGGAGAGGAATGATTCCTCGAAACACTGAGTGTGTGTCACAGCAGCGGCGCTCAGATGACAGAATCTCATCAGCTCACTTCTGCTGCAGGTGTGTGTGTGTGTGTGTGTGTGTGTGTGTGTGTGTGTGTGTGTGTGTGTGTGTGTGTGTGTTTCAGGGCTCTTTCGTTCTTCCACGTTCTTCATCTCAATCTCTTTTGCTCTATTTGTATCCACTTCCGCACTATTGTCCGCGGATCGATCCGTGTTCAGGGGCTCGTTTATAAAACTTTGCGTAGGATTTGCGTCAGAAGTGGCGTACGGATGAAACACAGGACGTGCGCACGCACAGAAATATTGGGATTTATAAAGCCGTGCGCACGCACATCCCTACACAGTTTCCCTTAATAAATCACAGTCGATTCTAAATGAGCGCAGCTTCTGCGGCTTCATGTCACGCCCAGAGTCCGTGAAACGCCCACTAGTTAATATTCATCGATTGCCAGATCATGGCAAACACAGAGAGGAAATCAAAAAAGCGTAACTTCACTCAATGTGAAGTAGAAGTTATCGCTGGCGAGGTTGAAAAGAGGATGAAGTGTTGTTTGGAGGGCACAGTGTGAGCATCACTAATGCCACTTGAGTGGCAAAGGTCGCAGACGCCGTAAATGCTGAAGCCTCTCAGCCTCGGACCGCAGCCCAAATAACAAAGAAATGGTCGGACATTAAAGTGGAGGCAGGAAAGCGTCTAGCGCTCATCGCCAGAGTGTGTCCTCGTGTTCCAGCGAGTCTTCTGTGTGAAGATGCGTCCACTCCCAATCCTTCCATTTGCCACATCAGCAAAGATCAGCCATTGAGCGTCATTACGCATTTTATTTCCATCCATTTCACTGCATCTGACGAGCTACAGATGACGCTTATAATCGACGGGGAAATGGGAAAGAGTTCAGTGCAGATGTAATGAGTTGCAGCTCTGAGTGGCTGAGACAGACGTCATCTATCTGTCCATCCGTCCATCCATCCATCCATCCATCCATCCATCCATCCATCCATCCATCCGTCATCTATCTGTCTGTCTATCTATCCATCCATCCATCCATCCATCCATCCATCCATCCATCCATCCATCCATCCATCCATCCATCCGTCCGTCCGTCATCTATCTGTCTGTCTATCTATCCATCCATCCATCCATCCATCCATCCATCCATCCATCCATCCATCCATCCATCCGTCCGTCATCTATCTGTCTATCTATCCATCCATCCATCCATCCATCCATCCATCCATCCGTCCGTCCGTCCGTCCGTCATCTATCTGTCTGTCTATCTATCTGTCTGTCTATCTATCTATCTATCTATCTATCTATCTATCTATCTATCTATCTATCTATCTATCTATCTATCTATCTATCTATCTATCTATCTATCTATCTATCTATCTGTCTGTCTGTCTGTCTGTCTGTCTGTCTGTCTGTCTGTCTGTCTGTCTGTCTGTCTGTCTGTCTGTCTGTCTGTCTGTCTGTCTAACTGACAGACCACAGAATGTTCGATCAGGATCCACCTGCTCCACGTCCATCACACTCAACACTGGTGTACCACAGGGCTGTGTGCTAAGTCCGTTTCTCTACTCCCTCTTCACCTCCGACTGCAAGCCTGTGTATGGAACTAATTCCATCGTCAAGTTTGCGGACGACACTACGGTGATTGGTCTCATCAGCAACAACGATGAGACTGCCTACAGGGAGGAGATCCAGCACCTGGCCACATGGTGCACTGATAATAACCTGCTCCTCAACACCACCAAAACGAAGGAGCTCATCGTGGACTTCAGGAAGGAGTCAAGAGGCACACACGACACCATCCACATCAATGGAATGGCTGTTGAGCGTGTCTCCAGTTTCAAGTTCCTGGGGATCCACATCTCGGCGGACATGTCGTGGACGACCAACACCTCCAGCCTGGTCAAGAAGGCTCACCAGCGCCTCTTCTTCCTGAGGACACTGAGGAAGAATCAGCTCTCCTCGGCTATCCTGGTGAACTTCTACCGCTGCGCAATAGAAAGCATCCTGACCAACTGTGTGGCAGTATGGTATGGGAGCTGCTCTGTTGCGGAGCGCAAGGCACTGCAGCGGGTGGTGAAAACTGCCCAGCGCATCACAGGGACTCCACTGCCTGCCATCGAGCACATCCAGAGGAAACGCTGTCTGCACCGAGCTCGCAGCATCCTCAAGGACTCCTCTCACCCAGCCCACAGACTGTTTTCTCTCCTGCCCTCCGGCAGGCGTTTCAGGATCCTCCGGACCAGGACCAGCAGACTAAAGAACAGTTTTTTCCCCAGAGCTGTCTCTTTACTGAACTCAAACCCCCGTTGATCCACTTCCCTCATAAACTGCAAACTCTCCTACCTCACACCTACATTCACTTTGTTATTTGCACTACCGACTGTTTATTACAGTAACAACTGTTTACTTATGCATTTTGCACCACCATATCTTAACTGGAATATGCTCATTTGCACTGCCGACTGTATTTATAGTAACCATGTTTACATTTGCATTTTGCACCGTACTTCTAACTGTAATATGCAACCACTTTCCACTGCACTTTTACACTTTCTTTCGGATAGCTCTGTCCATAATTTATTGCACTACCTTAATCCACTGCTATATTCCTCATATTAGCCTAACATATTATTGTATACCTCTATCTGTAAAATTCTGTTCAAAGTAATAGCCATCTGTATATTATATTCATAGTACATATTCACCTGTATATTCTGTTTACATTCTGTTTATAGTAATAGCCATCTGTATATTTATATTTATTCACTGTATATATTCATCTGTAAATTCAGTTCTGTTTATAGTAATAACCATCTCTCTACTTATACATATTTATATATATTCAGTACATTTTTATGCCCAGCACTTACGCAACCATTGTATATATCCTGCACTTGCTGCTATTGCACTTCTGGTTAGACCTAAACTGCATTTCGTTGCCTTGTACTTGTACTTGTGTAATGACAATAAAGTTGAATCTAATCTAATCTAATCTGTCTGTCTGTCTGTCTGTCTGTCTGTCTGTCTGTCTGTCTGTCTGTCTGTCTGTCTGTCTGTCTATCTATCTGCATCTATATCTGCTCCGCCAGACGGACACATTGATGAGAATATCAGTTTTGTGCATTAGCTATTTCGTTCTGTTTATCATATTATTTATGAGGATGAATTGCATATGCCAATATTATTGCAGAACATATTTCACTTTTCTGTTTGCAAATATGTGTTCATTTGCATTTGTGTTGTAGTTTTGGTTTGATTGTGTTTGTTTTGCAGTGCAGATCAAACGGCTGTTATTGTAAGACTTGCTGTGTGAAGTCTTCATGTTATATATGAGAGGCAGTATTGCCATCTCTTTTACACAGTTTCACACACTCTCAGGTGTTTCTTCATCTGCGGACGGTGTCGCCATTTCTCATTTCACCGTTTTTGTGCGTCCGCCTGGGTCAGAGCTTGCGTGAAGGACCGCACATTTTCCCGTCAAGTTTTCCCCCAAGTTTTTCTCACATTTTCCCCCGGCGCACGCCTTCTTCTGTGCGCACACACGCCCCCGGTCTCTCTCCGCCTCCGTCAGGTGAGCGGCGACTCACTGACACAGCGCTCATTAACTGAAGCAAGCATCGGCATGGCAGGGCTGTGTGTGTTCTCTGGCATCTCTCAGGTTCAGTGTGAGTTTGTGCACACACACACCAGTTTTCATGTTCAAACGGTTTATGTTTCACCGTCTCCTGCTCCTCGCCGTGAGAATACAAACATATGGCTCTTGAAACGGGACGCACACACACACACACACACACACACACACACACACACACACACACACACACACACACACACACTGACTAGAGCCGATTGTTCCTGTATTCTCCGGAGAGCTGCGTTTACTACAGTAACACACACGCCTCTGCTTACACACACACACACACACTGAATTGCTGCAATATACATTTGTGTTCACAGGAGATTGTTTTGTTTGGGTGGAATGTTTTCTGTAATAGATTGGGTCGTTCCCAAAGTGTGAAGTTGTGAAATGTTTTCAACCGAATGTTTATGGAAATATCAGATATTTACAGTTTCTCTCAGTAGCTTGTGTTTTATGGCTTTGAGAATGATCTGTAAATTCAGGTCTCTGAGAAGCAGATTTATGAGAGTGAGAGTGTGTTTATGAACACGGCAAATCCTGTGGCCTCATGGGATACTTCCTTTGTCACATTCTTTTTCGCCTGTTAGTAGGGAAGTATGTGATTTCATACGCAGTCAGTCGCTTGTCTAGTTCCTGAATGATTCAGTGTTTTAGAACAGATCGATTGAGTGAATGATTCAATGAACAGATCGATTGAGTGAATGATTCAATGACTCACTCATAAAGAGTGTTTTGAACAGATCGATTGAGTGAATGATTCAATGACTCACTCATAAAGAGTGTTTTTGAACAGATCGATTGAGTGAATGATTCAATGACTCACTCATAAAGAGTGTTTTTGAACAGATCGATTGAGGGAATGATTCAATGACTCACTCATAAAGAGTGTTTTTGAACAGATCGATTGAGTGAATGATTCAATGACTCACTCATAAAGAGTGTTTTTGAACAGATCGATTGAGTGAATGATTCAATGACTCACTTATAAAGAGTGTTTTTGAACAGATCGATTGAGTGAATGATTCAATGACTCACTCATAAAGAGTGTTTTTGAACAGATCGATTGAGTGAATGATTCAATGACTCACTTATAAAGAGTGTTTTTGAACAGATCGATTGAGTGAATGATTCAATGACTCACTCATAAAGAGTGTTTTTGAACAGATCGATTGAGGGAATGATTCAATGACTCACTCATAAAGAGTGTTTTTGAACAGATCGATTGAGTGAATGATTCAATGACTCACTTATAAAGAGTGTTTTTGAACAGATCGATTGAGTGAATGATTCAATGACTCACTCATAAAGAGTGTTTTTGAACAGATCGATTGAGTGAATGATTCAATGACTCACTCATAAAGAGTGTTTTGAACAGATCGATTGAGTGAATGATTCAATGACTCACTCATAAAGAGTGTTTTTGAACAGATCGATTGAGTGAATGATTCAATGACTCACTCATAAAGAGTGTTTTTGAACAGATTGATTGAGGGAATGATTCAATGACTCACTCATAAAGAGTGTTTTTGAACAGATCGATTGAGGGAATGATTCAATGACTCACTCATAAAGAGTGTTTTTGAACAGATTGATTGAGTGAATGATTCAATGACTCACTCATAAAGAGTGTTTTTGAACAGATTGATTGAGGGAATGATTCAATGACTCACTCATAAAGAGTGTTTTGAACAGATCGATTGAGTGAATGATTCAATGACTCACTCATAAAGAGTGTTTTTGAACAGATTGATTGAGGGAATGATTCAATGACTCACTCATAAAGAGTGTTTTGAACAGATCGATTGAGGGAATGATTCAATGACTCACTCATAAAGAGTGTTTTTGAACAGATTGATTGAGGGAATGATTCAATGACTCACTCATAAAGAGTGTTTTGAACAGATCGATTGAGTGAATGATTCAATGACTCACTCATAAAGAGTGTTTTTGAACAGATCGATTGAGTGAATGATTCAATGACTCACTCATAAAGAGTGTTTTAGAACAGATCGATTGAGTGAATGATTCAATGACTCACTCATAAAGAGTGTTTTTGAACAGATCGATTGAGTGAATGATTCAATGACTCACTCATAAAGAGTGTTTTTGAACAGATTGATTGAGGGAATGATTCAATGACTCACTCATAAAGAGTGTTTTGAACAGATCGATTGAGTGAATGATTCAATGACTCACTCATAAAGAGTGTTTTTGAACAGATCGATTGAGTGAATGATTCAATGACTCACTCATAAAGAGTGTTTTAGAACAGATCGATTGAGTGAATGATTCAATGACTCACTCATAAAGAGTGTTTTTGAACAGATCGATTGAGTGAATGATTCAATGACTCACTCATAAAGAGTGTTTTTGAACAGATCGATTGAGGGAATGATTCAATGACTCACTCATAAAGAGTGTTTTAGAACAGACCGATTGAGTGAATGATTCAATGACTCACTCATAAAGAGTGTTTTTGAACAGATCGATTGAGTGAATGATTCAATGACTCACTCATAAAGAGTGTTTTAGAACAGATCGATTGAGTGAATGATTCAATGACTCACTCATAAAGAGTGTTTTTGAACAGATCGATTGAGGGAATGATTCAATGACTCACTCATAAAGAGTGTTTTAGAACAGACCGATTGAGTGAATGATTCAATGACTCACTCATAAAGAGTGTTTTTGAACAGATCGATTGAGTGAATGATTCAATGACTCACTCATAAAGAGTGTTTTAGAACAGATCGATTGAGTGAATGATTCAATGACTCACTCATAAAGAGTGTTTTTGAACAGATCGATTGAGGGAATGATTCAATGACTCACTCATAAAGAGTGTTTTAGAACAGACCGATTGAGTGAATGATTCAATGACTCACTCATAAAGAGTGTTTTTGAACAGATCGATTGAGTGAATGATTCAATGACTCACTCATAAAGAGTGTTTTAGAACAGATCGATTGAGTGAATGATTCAATGACTCACTCATAAAGAGTGTTTTTGAACAGATCGATTGAGTGAATGATTCAATGACTCACTCATAAAGAGTGTTTTAGAACAGATCGATTGAGTGAATGATTCAATGACTCACTCATAAAGAGTGTTTTTGAACAGATCGATTGAGGGAATGATTCAATGACTCACTCATAAAGAGTGTTTTAGAACAGACCGATTGAGTGAATGATTCAATGACTCACTCATAAAGAGTGTTTTTGAACAGATCGATTGAGTGAATGATTCAATGACTCACTCATAAAGAGTGTTTTTGAACAGATCGATTGAGGGAATGATTCAATGACTCACTCATAAAGAGTGTTTTAGAACAGACCGATTGAGTGAATGATTCAATGACTCACTCATAAAGAGTGTTTTTGAACAGATCGATTGAGTGAATGATTCAATGACTCACTCATAAAGAGTGTTTTTGAACAGATCGATTGAGGGAATGATTCAATGACTCACTCATAAAGAGTGTTTTAGAACAGACCGATTGAGTGAATGATTCAATGACTCACTCATAAAGAGTGTTTTTGAACAGATCGATTGAGTGAATGATTCAATGACTCACTCATAAAGAGTGTTTTTGAACAGATCGATTGAGTGAATGATTCAATGACTCACTCATAAAGAGTGTTTTAGAACAGATCGATTGAGTGAATGATTCAATGACTCACTCATAAAGAGTGTTTTTGAACAGATCGATTGAGGGAATGATTCAATGACTCACTCATAAAGAGTGTTTTAGAACAGACCGATTGAGTGAATGATTCAATGACTCACTCATAAAGAGTGTTTTTGAACAGATCGATTGAGTGAATGATTCAATGACTCACTCATAAAGAGTGTTTTAGAACAGATCGATTGAGTGAATGATTCAATGACTCACTCATAAAGAGTGTTTTTGAACAGATCGATTGAGTGAATGATTCAATGACTCACTCATAAAGAGTGTTTTAGAACAGATCGATTGAGTGAATGATTCAATGACTCACTCATAAAGAGTGTTTTTGAACAGATCGATTGAGGGAATGATTCAATGACTCACTCATAAAGAGTGTTTTAGAACAGACCGATTGAGTGAATGATTCAATGACTCACTCATAAAGAGTGTTTTTGAACAGATCGATTGAGTGAATGATTCAATGACTCACTCATAAAGAGTGTTTTTGAACAGATCGATTGAGTGAATGATTCAATGACTCACTCATAAAGACAGTCGCTTGTCTAGTTGTGTATGTAATTAGTAATGGAAGTGTTGATCAATCAGTGTCATTTGACGGTGAGAATAGTCTCACATCCATATCTGAAATTCAGTTTGATCCCAAAACGTGTTAGAAGTTCAGCACGTGATGACGGACAGCTGTCAATCACACTCCAGACTCCTGCATCAGATCTGTGTGTGTTAGTGAGACTCAGAGATCGGAGGATAGAGTGTGAAGATGCTTCACTGGAGAAGCAGAGCGGAGGATGATCCGTGTCAGTCAGGGATGGCGTGCTGCGCGTGTCGTCTCTCATCTGGAGAGCTCTTCAGCTCAACGGTTAATCATGCTGTGGAGGAATAATTACACGTTTTATTCCGCAGCGGTTCTTGTAGAAGCTCAAGTCCTGTGATGCTGCTGATCGGACTCGTCTCACGGGTCCTTGTGCATCTCTAATCTTCATAAGTGCTCATAAATTTCACTAAGAGCCTGTGTTTTACAGTCAGTGTCCAGAAACACACACACACACACACTGCTGCTGTATAACGTCATGAGGCGTAAACGCTGATTCAGGGTCAGTGACTAAAACATGTTCTAAGAACGTTCCCATATATAGATCATGTGTTTGAGCTAAAATGGAGGTGTGTTGGTCATTGGTGCATGCAGGGCACAAGCTCACGCTAGTTTGTGTAAATCCACGCGGGGTTCAGAGTATTTATTGTTTCCACATTAATGTCACACATGTCTAGTACAGTTATGTGGTCTTGTTTCATTAATGCAGTGTTTACTTTATTCTTGATTTACTCTGAAAGAATTGAAGTGAAATGTGACAACATGCCCCAGGCGGAGTGCATTACAACATGAGCACGTCACAGCTTAAAATATTACCTGATACAATCCAAAAAATCCCCAAGACACACTAAAATATTTTGTCAACAAAATACAATTATTAACTTTTTATAACAAAATAATGGCATTTTTTAATCAGTAAAAATATAAGCATTTTTGAGTTTGACTAAAAACATCAGTAAACACAGCGATACAGTTCAAAACAATAATAATAATGAATCATTTCTGACATTAAGTCTGTCATTATTCTCCCTTTTCTCATGGTTTCTCAAAAGAATTCATAAAAGTATAGAATATAATGGCATATTTCTAATAGGGGCTGATTAAACAACATCTCAACTGATCAATAACAGATGGAAGATTACATTAATATCGGATTTGTCTTATTTTAAACAAACACATAAAACAGAGATGACATTTACCATTTTTCCTCTAAATAATGTTGATAGTAAACACACTAGGTTTAGTCATCCTGGCGTGTGTGGAAAGGGTTAATCTCGCGGATGAGCATCAGTGTTTTGTGTTGCGTCCCGTCCAACACCAGCTCTAGCCCGCGGTCCCCCGGCCTGCCCCGCCTCCAGGGGCTCGTTATGAAGACCAGCCGCGGGTGGCGCGGTTCTGCTGC